>CM076571.1:191781094-192251534 GCA_034641835.2 Pinus albicaulis | reverse complement strand
CTTGTGGAAATTATATAAATAATGCGTTATATGTCTAATATTCTCCTGATCACACACTATTTTAACTTCATGCACAATACAGAATCTATTCCACCATTGATCATCACATGCGGAAATTAAATCAATTGCATGCACACATTGAAACCATAAAAATTCAGACACATTAACATAGTGTTTTTACGAGAAAGCCTAAACCTAAAAACCCCAACTATCTGTATATAATATATGTCATAGAGATCATGTAACAATCCTTATACAAAGCTGATCATATCAAACTTTCAGTACAATACAATCGCTACACACTAATCAGGTCCGATCTAGCAAATCCATGCACCGATCTCTGCCACCTGCTAGCCTGCCTCTACTACGCAATCCCTGCTAAAGAATGGTTCTAAATGAACTTGAATTGGTCCAGCCTTTCTCACGCAATCCTCATTGGCATATCTACTCAGTATTGGATGCAATCAATGCATCACTATAGTCACAACTGATAGTCATCTTGCCCTTTCACCTGTCTCTCCACTAGTCTCCACTGAAACTGTCCATGCACTGTAGTTAACTGATGTATTCTTCAGTTGATTAATGAGTTAATGTTTAGTGAATTAATTATTAATTAATTCACACCACTCTCACTAGTGTATCAATAAGCTAGACTAGATACAACTAGCTCAACTGTGTCTAACTGAGTTAAAGTGAACACAACTCCACCAAACTCTGTCACATGAGTTCTAATTGAAGTACTCCATGAAATAGCTCCACTAAACCCTCAGGAATAGCGTAATTCCTTCTGTCAGCTCCTGTGCCACATCTGTGCACTTAACTAAAGTGCTCCAAGAGAATAAGTTAATGTTTAGAGTCCAAATATTATTAAGAGCTAATAATATTCGACATATCTATTTTTAGATTGGCAATCTAAAAATAGATTCTGCCCAATATGTCTAAAAATAGAAGTCCATCTATTTTTCCAACTTGACCAACCATCCACAAATAAAATCCTACAACTCATAGAATATGATCGACATGTCTAAAAATAGATATAGTCTAAAAATAGACTTGCTCCAAAAATAGCCTGCGGGCCCACTTAGTGAAGGTGACTCTTTTCACTAAGCTCATCATCTTGTTGCAATCTCAACATGGCTGGTCGAGTTGGACCCACATCTGCATTTGAAATTTTTTGTTATCAGTTTTGGACGATTAAAAAACAAAATAAAAATTAGAAATTAGAACATGTCAAAAGAGATTTTTTACCTGACTCGTCCCACTGAGTTCTTGGAGGAAGGGGTATCTCTCGGTCGCCACGAAATTCCATGCCAACATAAGGAAAAGCCTCTATAAAAAAAAGTTGGCATTCTAGCCAACGAAAGTATGTAGAGGGAAATCGCACAATCTGCCCACCTTCACTGTGGCGGGCCATCAAAGCAACCCATCGAACCATCCTAGGCTCTCGAGGTCAACCAACATCGACAGGAATATGCTGCGGGGCTAACTTGGGGATCCTCTCCAGAGCAAAGTTGACTACAATGGACCCATATCCAAAGTTGTTTAGCTTCCCATTCTTTGCTCTGGTAAGTTGGCCTTTCACATTTGCCAACATTGCCTTGCACAAGTTGAATATGGTGCCTTGAAAGCAATCTACTACTATGCGCATCTGAGATCTGGTGGCTAAATGCAAAGTTGCACTTCCACACAGCTTGACAACGGTAAAAGCGATCACTTTTAGCTCTGGACGAATGATAGTTTTTACGTCAATCTGTTTGTCTCGGGGATTGCCTTCATCATTGCAGAACTCTAATTGTAGGCTGGAAACAGGCTGGTCACCTGGCCTAGCCCCAATTAGAGATAATGGTTCACCTCTCCTGGACAAACCAGTCAAAAAATAGATGTCTTCCAGCTCAATCTCGAGCCGGTGACCTCCGATCACAAAACACTGGTCCTGAATATCCCATTTACTTACCAGCCAAGTAAGAAGATCCACTTGAGCTCTCATGCCACTGATAGCCCAAAATTTTTAAAGCCCGCATGCTCTTAAAGCTTGCAAAGTAGGTTGATGATTTATTGTTGCTTCATCTACCTCTTCGTGCTCCCGTTCTCGCCAAATAATGTAATGTTCCAAAATTTTCCGACAATAATTTGGAACATTAATTTTTCTAATTTTACCTAGGAGGAGAATAAATGGGTAAGGAAACCCATTGCATAATACAAACCTCAATAAAATCCTCTAAGTATGAAAGGGGATCATCTTTGGAGCTGGTTTACACACCCTCATGTGTGAACAAGGTTATTTGCAAGGAGGCTTGGTTAAGTTGACCAAGTCAACAACGCTGCCATAGGAGGAGTGGCTTACTTAGGAAGCCCGCGCAGTGTGAATGAGGAAAGGGTTATTTGGTGGAGGAAACCCTAAAGGAGTGGGACCCATGGAGAGGGGCTTTCATTTGTTTAAAAGGAGGACAAGGCAACCACTGTTTCTCATGCTTGTATTATTCATTTCATTGTCTATTAAGACAATTGAGCATTCTTTGCTATTTAGCAAGAATTGCCGGAGGAATTCCTGTTTAAGATTCCTTCTCCTTCTTGAGAGGTCTCTTGAGGGATTTTTCTTCATTTTCCTCACATTCAGGCTTGAAGGCCAAGCATCCTCCATCAAGACAACGTTATTTCTACATCAGATTAACATTGTGTTGTTGGGTGTTGCAGTGAGGGTTCACTACACCATCTCCTTCAGCTATTTTTCAGAGGAGAAATCTCTCTTTCCTTTGGAATATCAGTTTGGAGGCATCCCAGAGCTTATTTCAAATTTTGGCATCAAGGCCAACTCATTCTCTTTCCCTATAACGCAGTTTCATCCAGTGACTACGTTATTCTAGAGGAGCATTTGCAATAGGGCTTTGCAGATACATTTGGAGGGGAAGATCTTGGGTGAAGGGATCAACCTTTCACTTGCAAGATCCATTGGAGGAGGCATATTCAGTTTGAGAATAAGATTCAGCCATCTCCATCCAGTTCTATTTTTGAGTTGCTGCAACTACCCAGCAACTCTGACATTTTGTAGATTTTGTATTTTATTGCCAATCCTTCCAAGATTGACATGAGGTAGTCTTTGGGAGCTGATATCTTCACTCTCATTGTTATATTGGGCCATACATTTGTTTATCTATGTATTTGACATATGTAGCATGCATTTGCTCTATAGAACTACGTTTTCATAGCTTGGTATACATTGTGTAGCAGCAGTTTTGTCATGTATCTTGTACTTGTTTCTTGAGGCTGAGTATTGCCTATCTTGAGTGACCTTTTTCCTCAAGATCTTGTATTCATTGTTGCTGCTATTATTTAATGAGAAGGCTATGGATTTCTCTCATGTTTTTATGACTTGAGTGTTGCTGCTGCACCATTATTGTGCTTTCTTATTGCTGGAGCTCCAACTTTAGAATATCTTGAGATATTCTCATGGTTGTAGCAATTTCCTGAAAAAGGAACATTACAATGGTATCAAAGCATGATATTTGGCTCAGCCTGTGGCTTCAAGCCAAAGTAATAAATCCCCGAAGGGGGAATATTTCAAACTCTATAGATAGAGTCTGCAGATGGCTAGGTAGCCTCTGGATCTCATCCTTTTTTCAAAGGTGACATATCCAGGTAATGCCCCTGTAGTCAATCCCTGGAATAGAATTTCGATATTCCTGAGAAGGGGACTTTACAGTGCTATCAAAGAGAGAGAAAATGAAGGCTCCATCATATGGAGAAAAGAGGGAAGGAAATCTTACAAAGCTTCTTCCAAGATCCTTACTAAGCATTCATGAAAAATTTGAGAAGATAAGGAGGGAGATTTGTACAGGATCTCCAAAAGGGTTTGAAATTGAGTCAAACTCTAGATTTTCTTGTAGGGGATGTGAGCATGCAGCTACACCCTATAATACACAACACAGTCACATGGCTAGCTTTGCCATGAGAAGAGAAGAAGAAAAAGAAATGTCGAAGAAAGGAAATATTAGAGGTTTCTTACATGAGTATGAATCTCGAACCCAAAGGTTTAGAGATCATATTACTTTTTTCGAGTTTTGCAAGATCATGGTGAGGAGGAGCAAGCAGCATGATGAGGATGTTGGCAATATGATGCAAGTGTTGTCCTTGATGGCAACCTAATTAATGAAGGACTTGAAGGTGAAGTTAGAAGCAGAGACATCAGGGAAAACCGTGGCAAAAGAATCAACAAAGAACAGAGGAAGAATGTATTTACAAAGACTAGTGCATTGAAGGAGAATTGTCCAAAGACAGGGTTGATTTGAATTGACAGATATTAGAATCCCTACGAAAGTTAATCCATGTATATTGTATGTATTCTGAAAATCTGTGTATGGTTGAGTTTCGGTGATACTCTGTTAAGTGGAGAATACCCAGAGCAATTGGGGTATTGATTGGTTCAATTCTCGTATGAAATTCCTTGCAACTCTGTGTAATGATCTATGGATAGATTCGTGCTTTTGTATACGATATCGGGTTGCTAAGGTCACGGCACAGTGAAGTGAATCTGCATAATGGAGGGATTAATGGTGCTCTGGTTCTGTAAGTTGTTCGAGGAACCAATACGATCGACAGTGGAGGTATATATATATTCGTTGAATATATGATATGAACCTTGGTGACGGGGTTTTGAATAAATTAACCCCTGAATGCTCGCAGTTATATGCCTCTGCCTCTGTGTAAGTATGGAAGACCTAAAGATGCAGTGGTATTGATTAGTCTACGAGTCTCGGCGTTGAATGTGTAATAGAACCTGGAGTATGAATAAATCGATTATATAAAGAAAACATTGAAGCGGAGTTTTAATCTTTTAAATAATAAGGCTGACGAAACCATGTGCTAAGGCGGAACCGTGACCGAGAGGAACAGTGACGGCGGTGTGGAGTGAAACCATGGGTTTTTTCACACCACCTTTCGACGATATGTGGTATTTCCTGGATGGGGAGTGATTCCATAGAGGTGGTGACATGCGTCCTTGTAAAACCACCAAGCGCACAATAACGATAGTCCTTCGCACATTAACAATTGACCCAGGATGGCCAGCGAAATTTCTTGTGCATCGTCGATCTGAAAGGGGGTCATCGGATGGTCATTAGTTGTGGAAGATGTGCGAAGATTAACACAGGTACGGCGGGCCATCGCGCGTTATTTCCCGTGCAAGTTTCCCAAGCAATATCCATCAATCTTGGAGGCTCGTGATCCAATGGTGATCGGGGAATGGACCTGCGCGAAGTTTAGTTTGGTATGGAGGGGCGCATATGTGGGCCAGGGGTCAAAGTTTTAATTGATTTTTAAACTATTTGCAAGCATTTGATATTATTTATAAAATCCGAAGGGTTATACATAAGAGGTTAAATTGCTGTAAATATATTTGTTTATCACTTGATAAATAAATTAATAAGAAATAAAACCCTGAGGGCCAAACTATTGGAAATATTGTAAAAGGAATACCATTAGCGGTTGAAATGGTTTTGACCCATGGTTTCAATAAAGGGCGAAAACTATATAAAGTGATGAGAATTATGAAAAGTGAGCAAGTGAAAGGGTTGATAAGGAAAATGAGTCTCCTTTGGAGATATCTGTATGAAAAACCCTGATATATCTGAATCGATGGTGCATCTGTAAACATGATAATCAGATCGACTAACGAAATCATGAAGAACATGTGCATACGTAAGGGTAATGTATGAATGAAGCTCTCGAAGGAATATCTGGATGAGCAAACTCTATTCTTAATTGAAAAAATTTGAACGAACCTCTGGTCTTGTACGACGGACGAAGTCATGAAGAACTGGCACATGTTTGCTAAAAGAACACATATGAATCTGGGTAAGTTTGTGTAGATCTGGCCTACTCTGAAAACATTATTACAGATCTATACAAGAAAAGCACGTATATATATATATATGAGTCATCTACATTGAAAGTGCATATGACAGTTGGAGTTTCTGAAGATTAATATACAGAGAAAGACACACGGGATGTTGAATGCATATATTCTCTAAAGTCTGGATTACTTCTGATGTTTGGGTTACAGTGGTCTCACTGTTCGGTTATGAAGAATTGGGAAAAATATGTTTGTTGATAATTGAATAAAGGGTTGCATGTTTAGGGGGTTGAAGCTCCCTTCCAGGAAAGGCTGGTAAATGAGAGAAGGATGTAGCCTTCTGCAGGTGGGTGCCTGCGTGCTGGTATGAGTCTGCACCAGCATATATTGTAAGAAGTTTTCTCTATAATAAAATATTGAAGACTGAGATTACAGCAGTGGTGGTTTTCTCCCGAATTGGGTTTCCACCTTAAATCCTGGTGTCCATGTGTGTTGTTCATGGTTAATGGTTTGTTCTGTTGTTTTTGTTCATGCTTAATGCTTATCTGATTCAATTCTCTAAGTAAAGACATAATAAGATATCTAGACATACATGTTGGATGCAGTACTGTAACATATGGTTTTAAGAGAAAGGAAAGAAAAATTGTTCAGCCTTAAATACTGATTCACCCCCCCCCCTCAGTATTTTTTCCCAACAATTGGATTCAGAGCAGGTCCTTCTGAAAAGCTTAGCCGCTAGAAGGAAGATCAATCAAGATGAGAAATCAAGATGGAATAGCTTCTATCAGACCTCCATTCTTCAACGAAAACAACTTAATCTTTTGGAAAACAAGGATGAGGTCCTATCTTCAGTCTCTGGGAGCAGATGTATGGGCTATTGTTGAAGGAGGATATCAATATCCAGCCACAGTACCAACAGATCCAATGGAAAGAAAGAATTATGAAACAAATGCAAAGGCAGTCAATGCTCTATTGGGAAGTCTAACTGAAGCAAAATTTGTCAAAGTCATGCAGCTGAATACAACAAAGGCAATATGGGACAAGATCATTCTAAGCTATGAAGGTGATGCAAAGGTAAAAATTGCTAAACTTCAAACTCTTATAATTCAATATGAGAATCTAAAAATGCTTAATGAAGAAAGCATTGCAAATTTCTTTTTACGTCTTGATGATATTGTAAATCGCATGAGAAATCTGGGAGAAACAATAACTGAATCTAATTTGGTTGAGAAGATTTTAAGATCTCTAACAGAAAAATTTGAGTCAAAAGTTTCAGCTCTTGAAGAAAAGCAGGATCTTCAAAATCTTACTGTGGTACAACTTCATGGCATACTAACTGCATATGAAATGAGAAGAGGAGGACCATCTGAAGTCAAAGAAGCAGTCTTTAGAACTTATACAAAAGGGAAGGAAGTACAAATAATAGAAGGATCAGGATATATCTCAGAGGAAGATGAGATAAACTTCGTAAAGAAACTTCAACTTGGCACAGGACGGTTCAGAGGTAAGCTTCCTTTCAAATGTTTTGATTGTGGAAGAGTTGGTCATTATGCTGCTAAGTGTCCTTATAAAGAAACACATAAAAAGGGGAAGGAAGTAGCAAGAAGGAATAAAAATCATTTTAGCTCTAGAAAGAGTTTCTATACTCATGAAGATAGTGATGGGTTATCTGATAGTGAGGAAGAATGTGAACAAGATCTTAGACTTCTCATGGCATTTGAAAAAGAATCTAGAGAAGAAAAGGATAATTTTGTGGATGCTCTAGAAGACAGTGATTTTTTTGATGAAAACAATAAACTCAAAATCTGCCTAGAAGAGAGTAAAATAATCATAGAAACTCTGAAAAATAAGCTTGAAGAAAAGGAGAAGCACAATGAGAAATTAGAGTGTGAAGTAGTAAGTCTAAGAAAAGAAATTGAGAAAGTAAAGACCCTGAATCTTAGATTTGCTAAAGGATCTGAAACCTTAGATGAAATTATCAAGGTACAACGTTCTCCTCTTATAAAGATAGGACTTGATATACCAGAGAATATTCTCAGCCTTCAGCACCAAATTATCTAAAAGCAGTTACAGCTGGTTTACAATATGCTGCCACTCAGCAAGGGAATAAAGAATCTTTACAAGTAAAGCATGATCATCTCAATTCAAAGAACACTAACAGGAATGTCTTTCATGGAAACACCAATCAACAAGTAAATTCATATAGAAGATTTTATGATCACAGAAATTTCTTCTTCAATGGACAATGCTTCTCATGTCACAATTTTGGTCATAAAGCTGTTCAATGTGTTGCATATAAAACCATCATGACAAGAGAAGCAAGAAAGAAAAGGATTGATATTGAAACAAAGAAGAATACTTATAACAACTTTTCTCCTCTTCAAAATGAAGTTGAATGTACTTACTGCAATAACTTTGGCCATGAAGAATCTGAATGCAGGAGCAAAGTGCAGCTAAAAGAACATGTTCCTTCAAGCTCCAAAATATGGAAAAAGAAGGAATTACACGTTGAAAATTGTGGCATAGTGTTATTTGCAGAAGATGAAGAAAACCAATGGTACATTGATAGTGGATGCTCAAGACACATGACAGGTGATAAAGACAAACTTCTTGCATATAGTGCTCTAGAAAAGGAAAAGAAGGTTACATTTGGAAATGATACTCCTGCGGTCATTAAAGGAAAAGGGTCTGTTTTTCTAAAAGAAAATGTGAAAACTAATGAATTCATGTATGTGGATGGATTAAGGCATAACTTGTTAAGTGTAAGTCAAATGTGTGATCAAGGAACTAAAGTTGTCTTTACTTCAAAAGAATGTGTGGTACGTGATCTTGATACAGGTAAAGCAATTATAAAAGGGAAAAGAACTCCAAACAACCTATATATATTAAAGAACTGCAAAGAACAATGTTATTTGAGTAAATCTTCAAAAAATTGGCTATGGCATAGAAGGTTGGGGCATCTGAGCTTTTCTCAAATCAACAAATCAAACAAACTTAAAGCTGTTCATGATCTTCCCAATATTACTCTACCTGAAAATATCATATGCAAATCTTGCCAATTCAGCAAGCAAACCAGAGTACAATTTAATGCCAAGGAAGGATCATCAAGTAAGCCTCTTGAACTCATTCATACTGACATATGTGGACCTATGAGGAAAAATTCACCACGTGGTGAAGAATACTATATCTTATTCATTGATGACTTTTCTAGAATGTGTTGGATTGGGCTGCTTAAACACAAAGATGAAGCATTTGAGAAATTCCAGATCTTCAAAGAACTAGTTGAGAATGAATTAGATCTAAAAATAAAGTGTCTCAGATCTGATTGAGGAGGGGAATATACATCCAATGAATTCCTTGAATTCTGTGAACAACATGGCATAAAAAGACAGTTTTCTGTCGCTGGCACTCCACAACATAATGGTGTTGCAGAAAGAATGAACAGAACAATTCAACAAATGGCTAGAGCTATGCTTGATGATTCTAGAACACCTGACACATTTTGGGGAGAAGCAGCACATACAGCAGTAAACATTCTCAACAAAGCACATGTTCGAGTAAATAGTGATAAAACTCCATATGAACTCTGGTATGGTAATCCTCCCACTATAAAGCATTTCAGAATTTTTGGGAGCAAATGCTTTATCAAGAATAATGATGAAAAACTTGGCAAATTTGAACCCAGAGCAGATGAAGGAATATTTCTTGGATACTCCTCTAGGAGTAGGGCTTATAAATGTTACAATAAAAGACTTCAGAAGATTGTTGAATGTGTTGATGTTGTTATTGATGAGTTGTCTGCAGCTTCAAAAGAAGAGAAGAAAAAAACAGAAGAAGATGATGTTGATGCATATCCTTTTACATCAAACAACAATGATACAAACAGTGAACCCGAAGACGGTTTATCTGAAAAATCTCCCTCTAGATATGTTCAAAAGAATCATCTAGAATCTCAAATTTTGGGAGAAAAGGGATCAGGTGTACAAACAAGAAGGACTCTTATGGGATCTTCTAGCAATCTGGCATTTCTGTCCACTATTGAACCTCACAATGTTAGTCAAGCTAGCAAAGATGATTGCTGGATTCAAGCCATGAATGAAGAGCTTGATCAAATTGAAAAGAATCACACTTGGGAATTAGTACCAAGACCTCATGACAAGAATGTCATTGGAACTAAATGGATATTCAAAAACAAGTTAAATGATAACGGGGATGTTATAAGAAACAAAGCTAGACTTGTTTGTAAAGGGTATGCTCAACAAGAAGGTATAGACTTCGAAGAAACCATTGCTCCCGTAGCCAGACTTGAAGCCATAAGAATGTTTCTTGCTTTTTCAAGCTTTCAACAAATAAGAGTTTATCAAATGGATGTTAAATCTGCTTTTCTCAATGGTGATCTAGAAGAAGAATTTTATATAGAACAACTAGAAGGATTCATTTTGGGAAATGATGAAAAACTTGTTTTTAGACTTAAAAAGGCTCTATATGGTCTCAAACAAGCTCCAAGGGCATGGTACTATCGTCTTGACAAATATCTTCATCAACAAGGATTTTCAAAGGGGTCTGTTGATAGCAATTTATACACAAAAACTGAAAATGACAAACTGTTGATTGTGGTTGTATATGTTGATGATATCATCTTTGGAAGTAATAAAGAGTCTATGAGTCAGAAATTTGCTTCTAATATGCAACAAGAATTTGAAATGTCTTTACTTGGGGAACTAACATTATTTCTTGGCTTGCAAGTGCAACAAACAACAGATGGTATATTCTTATCACAAGCAAAGTACCTCAAGCAAATCCTAAAGAAGTATGGCATGGAAGATTGCAAACCTGTAAGTACACCAATGATAACCAGATGTAATCTCAGTTCTAATGATGATTTCCCCTCAGTAAATCAACCAGAATACAGATCTATGATAGGAAGTCTACTTTATCTCACTGGGATAAGACCAGACATCATGCATGCAGTTGGGATTGTTGGACGATTCCAAGCTAATCCAAAAGAGTCTCATCTTCAGGCTGTGAAAAGAATATTAAAATATCTACAAGGAACTCAAGACTTTGGACTATGGTATCCAAAGAAGGCTGATCTTACTCTTCATGCATATACTGATGCAGATTGGGCTGGAAGTGTTGATGATCGGAAAAGCACTAGTGGTGGTGCATTCTTTATGGGACTCCGGTTAGTATCTTGGTTTAGCAAGAAGCAGAGCTCCATTGCCTTATCTATAGCCGAAGAAGAATATGTGGCTGCAGCATCATGTTGCACTCAACTTCTTTGGATGATGCAAACCCTACAAGATTTTCAAATCAAATGTTCACCCCCTATCTCATTATGTGTGATAATACAAGTGCCATTAGTATCTCAAAGAATCCTGTTATGCATTCCAAGACCAAGCACATTCCCATCAAATATCACTTCTTACGAGAACAAGTGCTTGAGCAAAAGGTGAAATTAGAATATGTTTCCTCCAAAGAACAAGTTGCTGATATATTTACCAAACCTCTACCCAGGGAAGCGTTCAAATATCTCAGACAGAAACTGGGATTAGTCTCTGACATGCAGAGGATCAGGTCTACTTAATTTCAGAAGACTAAGTTGGTTGTGAGGTGCTGTTAGGCATCTCTGAATGCACAGGCTAAAGGGAAGCATTGGTCCTATGACAAGGAGGCACTGTTGGTCTTCATAAGTCATCTTGTTATATTATGAAGATGCAACATGATCTCAGGGGGATCATGCTAATGCCAACCCTTTGCCCTTGCTGTCAAAGGGGGAGAGTATTATGGTGTTTGAATACTGGTTACAATCAATGTATCTATCTGCTGTAATGCTCAAACACTATCATGGTTGCCATCAAGTCCAAAGGGGGAGATTGTTGGCAATGTGATGCAAGTGTTGTCCTTGATGGCAACCTAATTAATGAAGGACTTGAAGGTGAAGTTAGAAGAAGAGACATCAGGGAAAATCGTGGCAAAAGAATCAGCAAAGAACAGAGGAAGAATGTATTTACATAGACAAGTAGTGCATTGAAGGAGAATTGTCCAAAGACAGGGTTGATTTCAATTGACAGATATTTGAATTGACAAATATTAGAATCCCTACGAAAGTTAATCCATGTATATTGTATGTATTCTGAAAATCTGTGTATGGTTGAGTTTCGGTGATACTCTGTTAAGTGGAGAATACCCAGAGCAATTGGGGTATTGATTGGTTCAATTCTTGTACAAAATTCCCTGCAACTCTGTGTAATGATCTATGGATAGATTCGTGCTTTTGTATACGCTATCGGGTTGCTAAGGTCACGACACAGTGAAGTGAATCTGCATAATGGAGGGATTAATGGTGCTCTGGTTCTGTAAGTTGTTCAAGGAACCAATATGATCGACTGTGGAGGTATATATATATTCGTTGAATATATGATATGAACCTTGGTGACTGGGTTTTGAATAAGTTAACCCCTGAATGCTCGCAGTTATATGCCTCTGCCTCTATGTAAGTATGGAAGACCTAAAGATGCAGTGGTATTGATTAGTCTACGAGTCTCGGCGTTGACTGTGTAATAGAACCTGGAGTATGAATAAATCGATTATATAAAGAAAACATTGAAGCAGAGTTTTAATCGTTTAAATAATAAGGCTGACGGAACCATGTGCTAAGGCGAAACCGTGACCGAGAGGAACAGCGACGACGGTGTGGAGTGAAACCATGGGTTTTTTCGCACCACCTTTCGATGATACGCGGTATTTCCTGGATGGGGAGAAATTCCATAGAGGTGGTGACACGCGTCCCTGCAAAAGCGCCAAGCGCACGATAACGATAGTCCTTCGCACGTTAAAAATCGACCCAGGACGGCCAGCGAAATTGCTTGTGCGCCGTCGATCTGAAAGGGGGTCATCGGCGGTCACTAGTTGTGGAAGATGCGTGAAGGTTAAAAAAGGTGTGCGAAGATTAACACAGGTACAGCGGGCCATCGCGCGTTATTTCCCGTGCAAGTTGCCCAAGCAATATCCGTCAATCTTAGAGGCTCGTGATCCAATGGTGATCGGGCAATGGACCTGCGCGAAGTTTAGTTTGGTACGGAGGGGCACATATGTGGGCCAGGGGTCAAAGTTTTAATTGATTTTTAAACTATTTGCAAGCGTTGGATATTATTTATAAAATCCGAAGGGTTATACATAAGAGGTTAAATTGCTGTAAATATATTTGTTTATCACTTGATAAATAAATTAATAAGAAATAAAACCCCGAGGGCCAAACTATTGGAAATATTGTAAAAGGAATACCATTAGCGGTTGAAATGGTTTTGATCCATGGTTTCAATAAAGGGAGAAAACTATATAAAGTGATGAGAATTATGAAAAGTGAGCAAGTGAAAGGGTTGATAAGAAAAATGAGTCTCCTTTGGAGATATCTGTATGAAAAACCCTGATATATCTGAATCGATGGTGCATCTGTAAACATGATAATCAGATCGACTAACGAAATCATGAAGAACATGTGCATACGTAAGGGTAATGTATGAATGAAGCTCTCAAAGGAATATCTGGATGAGCGAACTCTGTTCTTAACTGAAAAAAAATCTGAATGAACCTCTGGTCTTGTACGACGGATGAAGTCATGAAGAATTGGCGCATGTCTGCTAAAAGAACACATATGAATCTGGGTAAGTTTGTGTAGATCTGGCCTGCTCTGCAAACATTATTATAGATCTATACAAGAAAAGCATGTATATATATATGAGTCATCTACATTGAAAGTGCATATGACAGTTGGAGTTTCTTAAGATTAATATACACAGAAAGACACACGGGATGTTGAATGCATATATTCTCTGAAGTCTGGATTACTTCTGATGTTTGGGTTATAGTGGTCTCACTGTTATGTTATGAAGAATTGGGCAAAATATGTTTGTTGATAATTGAATAAAGGGTTGCATGTTCAGGGGGTTGAAGCTCCCTTCCAGGAAAGGCTGGTAAATGAGAGAAGGATGTAGCCTTCTGCAGGTGGGTGCCTGCGTGCTGGTATGAGTCTGCACCAGCATATATTGTAAGAAGTTTTCTCTATAATAAAATATTGAAGACTGAGATCACAACAGCGGTGGTTTTCTCCCAAATTGGGTTTCCACCTTAAATCCTGGTGTCCATATGTGTTGTTCATGGTTAATGGTTTGTTCTGTTATTTCTGTTCATGCTTAATGCTTATTTGATACAATTCTCTAAGTAAAGACATAATAAGATATCTGGACATACATGTTGGATGCAGTACTGTAACATATGGTTTTAAGAGAAAGGAAAGAAAAATTGTTCAGCCTTAAATACTGATTCACCCCCCCCTCTCAGTATTTTTTCCCAACAGAGGATAGATTTCTTCTATCTGTCTTTGATGGTTCTCCTACTTGTTCAGCCAAGGCTTGGACTGAAGAGCTAGACACCTTTTTGCAGCAGCATCGGATTCTTGAAGATGAAGCCATCAGAGTAGCAGCGTTGCACTTGGGAGGTAAAGTATATGCATGGTGGTTATTTGAGTCTTTTAATTTGAAAAATTCACATACCTCTTCATATGCAATGTTCATTAGAACTTTGATGAAGAGATTTGATAGGAGGAATTCTGAAATGCATGTAAAGGAAACAAACACATTCAAACAAACAAAACCCTTGCATGTGATGGAGGAAACCATAGAATCAAAAACATTTTAGAAAGCCATGAAGGAGGCTGATATCTTGCATGATGCTTATTTAAAGGCAAGATCTTCATTTTTGGCACAAGGAGGCAAAGGGATCTCTTTTTCAAAAAAGGATCCAATCATTGGAGAGTTGCCCAATCATGTTGAGGGAAACAGTTCTGTCAATTCCAGAGTTGATATAGTACCTCATGCAGAGGAAGGAGGAACCCTTGCTCCAAACAGAGGGATTCTTACAGTATTGCAAGGGAGTCCCCAGGATCTCATACATGGATGTCCAAGCACAATCAATGAGCAGCATGATTGTGAAGCACTGCAGTTGGGAGAAGGAAGAAGGGAGGAAGAGCAGCATCAGGTGATGAGAGGCACACAACCTTCTCTATTTCACAGAAATAGTACAAAGAGGAGGTAGACTGTATTGCACTGTGAGAGCAAGGGCAAGATTTCCCAACCATATGTGCAATCCACTCTTTACATAGATGTCTCACTGCATAGAGGCATTCCACCAAGGAGGCCACCCGATCTATCATTGGTGAGAGACATTTTGTCTTTGGATTCACCACTCTTGTATTTAGGAGAGGTGAAGATTTTGGAGGAGAAATTTGGCATGAGGGATGTCAAAGTAGCAGACAACAGCTTGAGGAGAACTACACATGCCAGATCACCAGCGCTGTCCTTGAGGAGGATTGATCCTTACTGGAGATCTCAGCTCTTAGTTGAGTACTCTAAGGATCTCGATGCATGCATGATTCTAGATGACCCAGATAGAGATGATGAGTATATGATGGATGATATGGTCATCTATTCCCATGACAAAGTCTTCTTGACTAGAGATTCTAGTCTCAAGGAGAAGCTATTGCATGCAGCACAGGAGGACTTCTTTTCCATGCATTTTGATGCATATCTTGCCTTGGCAGAGGAGTTAATTTGGGAGGGCATCCAACAGGACATACATCAGCATATGGAGAGATGCAGAGCCCAGATGATGATGGTGAGGATATCATAGCCACCTTCCTACTCATTGATAGTAAGGGAGCTTCTTCAGTTGAGCCATTTCAGCTCTAGACTTCGAGTACATAATGGAGAATGTACAATTTCATTTTATATTTTGTACTTCTTGTCTTTTTATGAGCAACATATTATACCAAGGAGGATTTTTCCTTCTTACATTTTGTATTATGATGTACTTGAATCCATTTGCAGCATTGAGATTGGGTATCTCATTAGTGGTTTGTGGGGAGAGCCACATGATTTTTGGTGTGCACCATTGACACCTTTTTGTACTTCCATGTTTATATCTTGTAACATGATTGTGGTAGAAAACAAGTGGCTTGGAGAGCACTTGTTTTTGTTTGATTTGATGCAGGCAGGGCATGCACTGTGCTGGTTCCTTGTGTGGGACCTTGATCCACTTTCCGGTTGTCATGTGAAAACTTGTTTCTATTGGTTTTTGCTACCATGTATTGCTGATATGTATATGTTCATGGGAGGATTTTATTGGAGAGTGGGCTTGAGATTAAGAATGCCCATTGGGAGCATGACTCTGCTTACTATACATGTTGTACATTTCAGGATAAACCATGGGCCAACCATGAGGGCCACATTTCATTTCTTTCCTTCTTGTGGGAAAAACCACTTAAAGACTTTGAGGAGGCACTCCATGGATCATAAGGAGTTGGAGGAGTTAGCACAATCAACTCTTTTCCCTTTGAGGATGAGGGGAGACTCATCTATGAGCCACTCCATTTATATGAGAAAAATGTATGGTGAGATTATTGTTGATTTGCATAATGATTTTTCTATATATATGCACTTCTTAACCATATATGTGCAGGGATTTGCTCAAAGGAAGGATATTCATCCTTCTAGATTTGATGGTCTACATGAGGCCATTATGAATGATCACTCCTTAATAGGAGATGGGGGGGAAATCTCTCATGGAGAACATACATACATTGCACATCACATCATCCACTTTCTCCAAGAGAATGGGGCAGCAAGCAAATGGCGGGGAGGCCACCCATCATTTTATTTTCTATGGCAGTGGAGAGTCAAACTGCGTTGACTAAATTTGAGGGAGCATTGTCCTTCTCCTTTACTTCACATGGTAGCCGGCATGATTCTCCTTATGGTTCCCTTGATTGATATTGCTAGAGCTTTCCTTGGGAGCATGATTGGAAGAGAGACACATTGGGTGGATGTGTCCTTGGAGGGAGAAAACTCCCACATAGTTTGCACTACATGTTCTAAAGGGAGCATGGGAGATGGTATGGCCACTACAACAGCTCATTTGTTTCTTTATGAGGTGAGCCATATGAGGAATGAGATTCCATATGATGATAACATCCAACTCATCATATATGGAGAGACTTGGGCCAGCATGATTTGCAGCGTTGGAGGAGAGGTCCTTGGGGATCTAGTCTTCATCTTGCCACTTGAGGGAAAGTATTTTGCAGCCTGGGATCAGCAATTTCTCTACACTTATCATGAGTGGAGAGAAGGACAGTGTGGGGTAGGCTACATTGTCTACCATGAGCATATTTTCATCCCACCTACCTTTCCAGAGCAAAAGGTGGAAGACAGTTTCTAGGAGTTGCCTAGTTGGGAGGTAACTCATTTTGCATGGATGATTGCTTGGGGGATGGAGGATCCACATGAGGAAGATGTTCCTCAACACATTATAGACTCCATGCCTTTAGGAGAGGCTTTCCAGTTCTGTCCTTGCAGTTGCTTGGGGACAAGCAACATTTGGGAGGGGAGGACTGTAGTGTTCCAAAATTTTCCGACAATAATTTGGAACATTAATTTTTCTAATTTCACCTAGGAGGAGAATAAATGGGTAAGGAAACCCATTGCATAATAAAAAACTCAATAAAATCCCTCTAAGTATGAAAGGGGATCATCTTTGGAGTTGGTTTGCACACCCTTGTAGAAATTTGAATAATAGCTGAATTATTCACCGAGATTATCCTGATTACACACTATTTAAGCTTCATGCATAATACATAACCTCTTCTACAATTGATCATCAATTTGCGGAAATAGAAGCAGTCGCATGCGCACATTAAAACATAATAAAGCACACATATAACACAATATGTAATGGGGAAAGCTTACAGCTGAAAACCCCCAACTATCTGTATATTATAATGATAGAGAACATGTAACAATACATAGCACAAACTCCTCACAAGCTCTCAACACTATCTCTAATTGTTACACACAAACTAGCTCAGATATGAACAAGTCACAGGTTCAAATCTCCTCCACTGTTTGCCTGCCTCTACTGCGCAATCCAAGATGAGAATGAATCAGATCCAAGTTCGAATCCCCTTGGCTTGTACTGCGAAATCCTCATTGGTAATCTCAATCAATGTGTGTGCAAATCTCATGCACCAGTATAGTCACAACTGATAGCCACACTCACCCTTTCACCCACCTCTAACACTGGTCTCCACTGAACTGTCCATGCATTGCAGTTAACTGATGTATTCTTTAGTTGATTTATGAGTTAATAATTAGTGAATTAATTAATAATTGATTCACACCACTCATCACTAGTGTATTTTTCAGTTAGACTAAATACAACTAGTTCAACTAAGTTAAACCGAACACAACTCCACCAACTGTCTCATCAACTCCACCAAACTCTGCCACATGATTTCTAACTGAAGTCAACCATGCAATAGCTCAAATAACCCTTAGGAAAAGCGTATTTCCTTCTTTCAGCTGCATGTGCCACATCCAAGCATCAAACTGAAGTGCTCCAAGAGGATAAGATAATGTTTATAGTCTAAATATTATTAAGGGTTAATAATATTTGACTATTCTATTTTTAGCCCGGCAGTCTAAAAATAGATTCCGCCCAATGTCTAAAAATAGAGGTCCATCTATTTTTACCAACATGACCAATCATCCATAAATAGCATCCCGCAACTCATAGACCATGATCCATATGTCTAAAAATAGACATAGTCTAAAAATAGACTTTGCGACAAAAATCACCTGTGTGGCCCCCACCTAGTTTTGGTGATCACTTTTCCAACTAGGATCAGGAATGATGTTTCAGGATGCCTCCTTCATTGTTTCTTGTTGCAATCTTCAACACTCCCTCTCAACAAGAAAGGACTGTCTTTGCATGCGACATGCAACTCCATGCATTCACCCTGCAACCTTCACAAGCGCCATGCAACTCCATGCATCTGCTCTGCAACTCTTCTGAAACTGAATAGGCTCCAAACAACTCAATCAATCTGATGCATCTATCATCAACATCTTTGACTTCTGCTTGGCCAATTTCACATGTCATCAGGAACCACTTCGCTGTTGAACTCTTGCACCCATGCACTCTGCACTTGTTGTCAACTCTGATTCGCGCTCCAGTATCCGACACTGTCACTTTGATCTGCCTGCATCAATCCAACTGATCATGCTACTGCTGCATTGTGGGCACCTCGTAGCCAGGTTCAATTCATGAGATCCACACCATCTCATGAATCCTGCCTAGAAATCTCCTCTAGGGATTAATCATGCATGTTGCCCCACCTCTCACCTGGTGGTATAGCTGCATGCACTCCCTCTGCCCATCTGGCACGAAATTTCTCTGCATGAGTGGTTTCTTCCACTCCATGATCATCATCTTGTGGCTGCTCCACATCCCGAGGTTCACTTTTACCTGCATGCAAAACTTGCTCCCTCTCAAGCGTAAATTGCATGTCTTTCTCGCACTTCCCAACAGTAGGAAGCTCCATAGACATCCCATCTACTTCAAGTCTGTAGAGATTCTTGGCTTGAATCCCAACCTTCTTGACTTGTCTTGTTGCCTTGTGCCGAAGGAAAAATTTTCCTTCACTGAAGACAACTTCATATCCTTTATCCTCTAACATTGCGACTGAGATTAAATTCTTCTTTAAAATTGGAACATGCACTACATCTTGTAAAAGAATGAGTTTACCTGACTCCCTCTGAAATGTTATCGTACCAATGCCGGTCGCATTGTATCATCCATTTTCGGCCAACTCAACATGCAACTGGAGATCTTTCTCCACCAAGTCACTGAAAAGATTCACATCTGCCGCCATGTGAAAGGAAGCGCCACTATCAAAATACCACCCCGATCCCAATGCACTAGACACCATGCATGCGATCAATGAGAAGTCCAGCTCAAATTGTGAGGCAAGAGCCTCACCATCTATAGCTCCAGTAGCCTGCTTTTTCTTCTTCTTCTGTGGACAATTCGTGGCGTAATGTCCGTGTTCGTGACAGTGAAAACACTTCACTTTGGACATGTCACGCTCTTTACCATCCGCACCGGATTGAGAAGCATTCTTCTTGCCCTTCCCCTTCCTTGCTTTGGCAGCCAAAGCACAATCCTCTTCATCAGATACCTTTGATGAAGATCCATCCCTGGTACTCCGCCTTATCTCCTCTTGCACAAGATCCGACGAAAGTCGCTCCCATCTTGGCAATTTCTCCCCACCATTGACAGAGTCCTCATAGGAGTGCCAACTCTTCGAAAGCCCAAGGAGAGCCAAGCTCACCAAGTCCTCCTCATCCACACTAACTCCTACACTCCCAAGCTCATCCCTGCAGTGGACAAACTTTGTCAAGTATACCGGAATAGTGTCATTCTTCTCCATCTTTATTTTCCTGAGTTTATCCTTGAGCGCCAACTTCCTCTGGTCGCTCTTGCTTTGGAATAAATCTGTCAACGCTTTCCACATCAAGTATGGAGAAGCTTTTCCATGCATTCTGGATACTATGTGATCCTTCACGCCCTCCAACAGGATCCTTCGACACCTTGCTGTCTTCTTTTGCCAAGCCTCAACTTGAGCAGCATCAGCAGGCTTTGGGACTTCAGCATCTATGAACTCCTTTAGCCCATTTTCATCTAACACCGCCTCCATCCTATCTCTCCATGCAATATAATTCGAGCTGCCCTCAATGGCATACTCCAATCGCAATCCTTGATAAGACATTTTGACTTTGACACCAAGAAAACACTGCTGCAAATTCGAATTCCACCAGCACAAAACTCAACTGCTCCTGATCTTGTGAGAACAAATTATTTCTAGCACAGAGATCGACTGTAGGGGAATTTACTGGATATATCACCTTTCAAAGAAAGGATGGATCCAAAGGCTACCTGGCCCGCTTACAGACTCTGTCTACCGAAATAAATTGAAATCGCTGTAATAGATCTGATGATCAATTCTCGCTACGATACCATGTAGAAATTTGAATAATAGATCACTTATTCACCGAGATTATCCTAATTACAAATTATTTGAGCTTCATGCATAATACATAACCTCTTCTACAATTGATCATCAATTTGCGGAAATTAAAAGCAGTCGCATGCGCACATTAAAACATACACAATCACACATATAACACAGTATGTAATGGGGAAAGCTTACAGCTGAAAACCCCCAACTATCTGTATATTATAATGATAGAGAACATGTAACAATAATAGTACAATACTCCTCACAAGTACTCAGTACTATCTCCAAAAGTTACACACAAACTAGCTCAGATCTGAACAAGTCACAGGTTCAAATCTCCTCCACTGTCTACCTGCCTCTACTGTGCAATCCAAGATGAGAATGAATTAGATCCAGGTTCAAATCCCACTGGCTTTAACTATGCAATTCTCATTGGAAATCTCAATCAATGTGTGTGCAAATCTCATGCACAGTTGTAGTCACAACTGATAGTCACACTCACCCTTTCACCCACCTCTAACACTGGTCTCCACTGAACTGTCCATGCACTGAGTTAACTGATGTGTTCTTTTAGTTGATTTATGAGTTAATAATTAGTGAATTAAATAATAATTAATTCACACCACTCATCACTAGTGTATTTTCCAGTTAGACTAAATACAACTAGTTCAACTAAGTTAAACCAAACACAACTCCATCAACTGTCTCATCAACTCCACCAAACTCTACCACATGAGTTCTAACTGAAGTCAACCATGCAATATCTCAACTAACCCATAGGAAAAGCGTATTTCCTTCTGTCAGCTACATGTGCCACATCCAAGCATCAAACTGAAGTGCTCCAAGAGGATAAGATAATGTTTATAGTCTAAATATTATTAAGGGTTAATAATATTCGATTGTTCTATTTTTAGCCCGGCAGTCTAAAAATAGATTCCGCCCAATGTCTAAAAATAGAGGTCCATATATTTTTACCAACTCGACCAATCATCCATAAATAGCATCCTGCAACTCATAGACCATGATCCATATGTCTAAAAATAGACAGTCTAAAAATAGACTTTGCGACAAAAATCACAAGTGTGGTCCCCACCTAGTTTAGGTGATCACTTTCCAACTAGGATCAAGAAAGATGTTTCAGGATGCCTCCTTCACTGTTTCTTGTTGCAATCTTCAACAACCCTCGTGTGAACAAGGTTATTTGCAAGGAGGCTTGGTTAAGTTGACCAAGTCAACAACGCTGCCATAGGAGGAGTGGCTTACTTAGGAAGCCAACGCAGTGTGAATGAGGAAAGGGTTATTTAGTGGAGGAAACCCTAAAGGAGTGGGACCCATGGAGAGGGGCTTTAATTTGTTTAAAAGGAGGACAAGAAAACCACTGTTTCTCATGCTTGTATTTTTCATTTCATTGTCTATTGAGACAATTGAGCATTCTTTGCTATTTAGCAAGAATTGCCGGAGGAATTCCTGTTTAGGATTTATTCTCCTTCTTAAGAGGTATCTTGAGGGATTGTTCTTCATTTTCCTCACATCCAGGCTTGAAGGCCAAGCATCCTCCACCAAGACAACGTTATTTCTGCAGCAGATTAACACTGTGTTGCTGGGTGGTGCAGTGAGGGTTCACTATACCATCTCCTTCATCTATTTTTTAGAGGAGAAGTCTCTCTTTCCTTTGGAATATCAGTTTGGAGGCATCTTGGAGCTTATTGCAGATTTTGGCATCAAGGCCAACTCATTCTCTTGCCCTACAGCGCAGTTTCATCCAGTGACTACATTATTCTAGAGGAGCATTTGCAGTAGGGCTTTGCAGATACATTAGGAGAGGAAGATATTGGGTGAAGGGATCAACCTTTCACTTGAAAGATCCATTGGAGGAGGCATATTCAGTTTGAGCATCAGATTTAGCCATCTCCATCCAGTTCTATTTTTGAGTTGCTGTAGCTACCCAGCAACTCCGGCATTTTGCAGATTTTGTATTTTATTGCCAATCCTTCCAGGATTGACATGAGGTAGTATTTGGGAGCTGATATCTTCACTCTCATTGTTATATTGGGCCATACATTTGTTTATCTATGTATTTTACATATGTAGCATGTAGTTTCTCTATAAAACAACGTTTTCATAGCTTGGTATACATTGTGTAGCAGTGGTTTTGTCATGTATCTTGTACTTGTTTCTTGAGGCTGAGTATTGCCTATCTTGAGTGACCTTTTTCCTCAACATCTTGTATTCATTGTTGTTGCTATTATTTAATGAGAAGGCTATGGATTTCTCTCATGTTTTTATGAGTTGATTTTTGCTGTTGCACCATTATTGTGCTTGCTTATTGCTGGAGCTCCAACTTTAGAATATCTTGAGATATTCTCATGGTTGTAGAAATTTCCTGAAAAAGGAACATTACAAATAAGCATTGTAGATATCCTACAACAAGTAAAATGAAGGATTAGAATCGTTTTCAAGCAAAAAATTTGGGTAATTTAGGAAGAAAATATGTTTTTGAATTTGTCACGGCACCTCCACACTTTATGCTCAGGGAGAGTGCGTATATACGCACGGGCCCTGTGTTAAAAGTGTGGGGCCCTGACATTTTTCTTTATAGAAAAATGTCGGGGTCCGCAGGTACCTAATGTCTTTGGTGCAGACCCCCAAGGGTGAATTTTTCAACATATTTTCCTCCCAAAAATGAAATTCCGACCCTAAATTAAAAAATTGAATAGATTAAATGCAAGATAAGGAGGTTGTGGATTACTTGAAACAGACGGTTTTCGATTCCGACGATCGGTTTGCTCAGAATCTTCTCCGAAGAATATTTTGCCCAGAGCTCTAAAAACTTCACTCCAAATTCAAACGGTAAAAATGAACTTGAAAAACTCCTTTTTATAAGTTTTTTCGAATAGATGAATTTTAAATTTTTTTATTTTTCACTTTAAAAATTAGTTTTTCAAAATATTTTTATTATTGAAATAGGGATGTTTAATTTTTCGAGTTTTTGTGCAGAATAACGGATTTTTTCAGGCAAAATGGTCATTTTGACGAAGATTAAACTTTTATCACTTTTTCGGGCTCTTTAAATTTTACGAAAAAGAGAAACCATGGAGTCCTCTTTTAAGCCCTTTTCAGACTCTCTAAAAATGAAAATAACGTTGAGTACTTGACTATTCGAACTTGTTAAAGTAAATGAACGGTCGTCCTTTCAGTATAAGTTTACCCCTTTTCCGAACTGAAATGGACTATTTACGAAAAAGGTATACGTTGACTAATCATGGTCAATAGAGTTCTCTCTTGCATTATTTTATCCTTTTTCGGGCCTGAGGGACTAAATTTACGAAAAAGAACACCCATGGAGTTTTCTTAAGTTTTTTCTTCTAACTCCCTAAAAATGAAAAACATCGAGTTTCTTCTATACTGGACTCATTAAAATTTAACAGTAAAGGACTTGTCGATTACAAATAGGAACAGAACACTCCTTCTTAGGGTTTGATTTTAAAATAATTTGGACTCATCCAAAGGATGAGCTTATAAAAAAGCAAATGTTATCCTCCTCAAGCTTGTCAAAAATAAAGAAGTACTTGCCAGAAATGGTGGGGTAAAAGAGAGAAAAATAGATTCATTTGTTACACTTTGATTTGTAAAAATAATTACACCACTCTTGAACACGACACTTTTTGTTGCACTTCTACCTAGGTTGGGAAATCCTTTTCCTATCAGTTAATCAAACCACATTGAAAGTCTTCAGCTGGTTTCTAGGTATTTGCTTAGGGAAACTATCACCAAACCATCTACAGTGTCGTCATGTGTTTAAGAGGATAGTCAAACAAACCATTCATCTGGAAACACTTGTCTCCATTTTCATTGACCATCCCTGAGTCAGTCCTTGCAAAAAATTTCTTCAAAACTTGATCTATAGTTTCGTGTCGTGAGCTTGCATACGACGGATCATTTTCTATTGACGACAGCTCATCATCTATGAAGTTGATCTAGAATCCGTCGCTACCTTGAAATCTACATGCCTTAATGGTAGGTTTCTCGCCTTCAACGACAGGTTGCATCATTGACCTTCGATTGAACGATTCCGTGAAATGTTCGACTTCAGATCACTAATTCACATCTCATGGATTGTACTGAGTACCTTGAGAGCCATTTTCATTATTGGTGGTTTCTCTCACACTTGTTAACAGTTCACATCATTGACTGGTACTCAAGTGGTTTCTACCATGTTCGACTTCAACACATTTAATTGCATGGATAGAATCGTACTAGTTCGGGAAGCAGAAATCAAGACCCTAGATCTAGTTTCCACCATCCAGGCTACAAGGAGTTTTATTATTCATTATGCAGTAGACGATTCATTACAGATGGGGGCGTCCATGCTATGTCTACACTATTGATGTAATACTAAAATCATTTCTGTATCAGAACAAGTTTATTTAGTTTTGATCTGAGTATGGGAATGCCTACCTTAGCGATGATATATATGTATATGTGTTGCGTTGAATGTTTTTACAGGGTTCTGACTGAGGTGTCCATAGGCTAATCCTTGAAATGATAAAGCACATCACTCTTTGAATATTCTCATATTTCGCACTTTAGGGGGCAATTTGTTACACTAAAATTTGTCACCATGACATTTTAGTACTCCCTTGGAAGTCTACAATACCAAAGTTCCCAAAGTCAAGCCTTGAAACTAAGAGAAAAGCTCATAAAAGCCTTAAAACTTTGGTACTCCACTTTCTCCTAGTTTTGCTGGCGGTCCCACACTTTTTGGCTATAAATCATGCGTAGCCAAGCACACTTTTTGTTTATTAAAAGTGCGGACCCCTATAAAATATTAGAAAAGGCGCAAGTAAAATCTAGAAGCTCAGTTAAAGTCATTTTTAGAAGCTTCTGGGAACATTCCTGTGCTGGAAAGTCCGCTCCTTTCATGTTCATGCATCCCATCCAATAAGGATCTAACCCCTTGATGTAAGGAACTAATCCCTTTGAAGGAGGATTCTATCCCTTCTTGTATGGAGCTGTAACCTCCTCTCTTTCACTATAAAGAGAGGCATAGGGCAGCCTCAAGGGGTTACAATTGATGTGTTGAAGTTTTAGTATTGTTGGAGGCGAAGTGTTGTTGAAGCTTAGACCCTTTTAGCTAAGATTTCATGTGGGAAGGATTACATACCTGTATGTATCTTGGTTGGAAGAGTGAAAGGCTGATCAAAGTAAAGGAAACACCTATTCCGGACCCCAGGAAGGCCTGTATGACATCAAGGTGGACACGGTTGTAAGACTCTTCCTTATTTAAGTTAATACAAATAAATCTATTTTTCTCAATAAGATGTCAATTGATTGGTTTATTTTATGGATTCCTTGATCACCATAATGGATATGATTTATGAATATATGCTATGCAGGTGCTATTTGATGTTTGTTTGTTTGTGATTGCAGATATTCGAAGATAACTCTTTCGGGCGACTAAAGGACTACTACTACAAACAAGCGTTGGATTAAAGGTAAGATCGTTAAACCTTAATAGCATTTAATTATGAATCGCAATATATCTAGAGAAAGATAGTTTTGTTTGTTCGTTTGTTGCTAGATCTCCATAGGACACTTGGGAGGTCTGTCTTGTCCGCAAAAAAAACTTATCTATCCAACACAAAGAGACACTTTTTTTTACATCTTCCTTCTAGATATCCTTTTACTATTGAAGGATAACATGGACCTTCCGAGATAAAGGCCTATTGTTCTTATCTTGCTTCTGATCTGTAAGTTGTTTCCATTTTTTATCCACATAATTATTGTTGCCTAGAGAATTGATTGATGTATCACTATGTTGATTCCTTAGGCATTTCCAAAATTAAATTGATGACATTATGATTTGGCATCAATGGATCTCAACACTTGGTCTTCCTTCCCTCTCCTTTTCTTTCTTCAATAAAATTGACTTACCTCATGTGAGAAATTGATTTGTACCGAGCTTGAATTTACAAATAATAGGAGAGATAATAAACCCTTGTAAAAATAATAACAAATAATTCTCCTACGAATAATGATTTCTCACAATAAACTTATGTAATAGAAATATTATTCTACAATAAAAATAATGATTTGAGCACAATCACTTGTTAAAATGATAGTGATACTCAGCTTAATCGACCCTCCTGCATGTCTGTTCTTTCTAGGGACTAATTCTGAAGCTACAACTCCATCAATAATACTAAGTCACAATCATGCCATTTTAGTAAGATGGGGCACACAACACCATCGAGTTTCATACCCTGACAATATGGTTAAATTGGATGCCAATGGAAAATAGTTTTGATGTGGCTGCGACAATGAGACTTGAATTAAAGGTTAGGGAGGTGAGTATAGAATTTATAAAGGAAAGTAAATCCAGGTCACAATCCAAGGAAATATAGATAAAATATATAGCTTTTCTAAGACACTTTTTTATGCTTACCGCAACACTCTACAAGAATATCACTTCAAAATGTACAACTGAGCCACCAATTAGGAACTCAACCTCCCTAAAATCTGATGATGAGATTTGGTTTTTTAAGCATAATCAACCCTCCAGTAAAATACTTTAATTTAAAATTTCTAAATAACCCATACAAAAACATAAATAGGGAGGATAAATTATTTATTAAAAAGAATTCAATACCAACAATTCGGTGAATGGCTCAAATGATACACGAGCCCAACATAAACTTGATCTTGAATTGAAAGAATGATATTTTAACCTCCACGAGACTAAACATAGTCTATGGGACTACCAGCTTCCTTGTTTTTTTCCTTCTGTAATTCAATCTTTTTCTTACTCAAATTGATGATGAGCTGACCCAACCTTCTAACAATTCCCTCACTGAAAAGACAATGCCACGGAATTGATGCTAAGATACTGTGGTAACTGTCCCTGATGTCTCTGAAATTCATCACATTCCAAAATGAAATGTTTTAACTTCCACGAGACTAAACATAGTCTATGGGACTACCAGCTTCCTTGTTTTTTGCCTTCTGTAATTCAATCCTTTTCATACTCAAATTGATGATGAGCTGACCCAACCTTCTAATAGTTCCCTCACTGAAAAGAAAATGCCACGGAATTGACGTGAACATACTACGGTAACTGTCCCTGATGTCTCTGAAATCATCACATTCCAAAATAAAATCTTGGATTTAATGATAATTGGATAGCTCAGATAAAATGTAGGAGTGATCTTTGTGTACAACAATAAGTTTTTCACTTGAATTACTCCAACCATAATATCATTGCAATAATTTCCCATTCGGTCGTTGTTGAGTAAGATATTTAACCCTTCCAGAGGTATGATATTGATCAAATAAAAAAATGGTCAAATATTTCTCGATAGAGACAAAACAATGCACCCTATGCAACGTTCTACGACCTTTTTGTATGGATCCTCCTTGTATTGTCATCGCATCCACAAACTCCGGTCCACAACTCTCATACCGACTCTCCTGCAATGGCCCTATGCAGTCAACACAACTCATGACTGATGAGTACATTATATCGATGGCCCAATCATCCACTATATTGGTAAGAACTACAACTCTCTATTGCGAATATGTGAACCTCTAGTGTGTGGAGCACTATGGATTATCCACCATTCAGATATAGCTTGACGACCTTAACCATAGAATGATCTCGAAAATTTAAAAGTAGTGAGCTCTGAATCAACGACGTGGGGATGCTCTGACTTTTACTGCACTGTGGGTCTGAACTTCTCTTCACAATTCACCACTACACTCCTGCACCTCCTCAATTGTGACTGTATAATCCTGTGAAAAAATATGGCATTTTGGCCCTTATAATATTCCTTATGAAAGGTGCCCAATTGTAGAGCCTAACTCCTGCACCATAGATGAAGGGATCTCGGCTCTCACGTAAGACACAGGTTTCCCTGCAACCTTTAACACTGTATGATCCTATCATGTAAATGTGGCCTCTCGAATTTCCAGTCTCCCTGTAAAACAATAAATCTCAATAGATCACTAGCAAGAACAATCAATGGATAATTTTGTCTGTAACAACCGTAAATTTCGGCCCTCGACAAACTCGAATCTCCTTTTTATAATCTTGGCCTCTTTGAACAAATAATTCTAGCCAAATGATATTTTGGCAAATTTATGCCCACAAACTTGGCACATGCAAATTTCATGAAAAATCAACCAAAGATTTCGGCCTTGGCTTATACAATAATGAATATGCTCAGAAAATAAATTGGATCTATGAAAGGATATGCCTCTCCTTTTGTTATCAAGATCTTGCCTCTTGATATCTAAGATGTACCCTCTCTTCGATCTGGGCATTATAAATTATGTCCTGATAATAGATATGACCAAAAGAACGATGTCATGTATTTAGATCAATTTGATCCTCAAAAATAAATCTTGGAATGCAAGAAAATTAGTAAACCTATGAACACCTCAAAATAATTATCTAAAAAATAAGGGGCCAAATAGGGTGATATCAAGTACCACTGGAGATGGGAAGTGTCAACCACGGTGAGAACAAATCCCACCGAAGTTCCCTGCTTAAAACCCTCAAGCTGGGAGGATGCACAACTCTGATACCACTGTAAGATACCAAATGGATAAATTTACAATAAATGACACATTATAGTGTCCTAAAAATTCTTCAACACAGAACATGAAACACAAAGGGATCTAAGAAAGAAAAATGTAGCCACTTATTTAGAGTAATAATTGTAAAAATGTTACATGCCCATATGAGTAAAAGTGAAACCCCTGCCAATGGCATGCATGGTTCTCATCAAATAACTAAGCTAAAATATTGAATCACTCTTGTGAATCTTGGATGGATCTACCCAACATAGATCACAACAGGGTTTTCATCCCGGGATCAAACTGGAACTGGCCAAGCCAAGTTCTCAAGAAAACACAATAACATAGAATAAATATGGATGATCCCAATGCCTAGATCCTATCCCCATTTATAGGCTTGATGGAATCTCTAGAAACCTTATTTTATTATTTTCCTTCGAAGAACGAAGGAAAATACCATGGGAAAATACCACGGTAATAACATGGGTAGATTCCTTCCATTTTTTCCATATCGAGGAAAGGGAATATTACAGCCGAGGGCCTATGGCCTAGTCTGTGGGTCATGTTTTCGTTGCGGTGGGGTTGCTTCGCACCCATATTGAACCTAGATATGCACAAGGGTCCTTGTGTGGCTTGGCAAGAGGTGGTTTCCTTTACTCCCATAAGCCCCCCGACGCAAGTTTTGGTAATCAAATGCAAGCATTGTCTTTTTATGGTTTTACAATAATGGGTTGATTTTATTCCCTGTGACGAGCGTCATAGTATTTTTGAAGGAGTACAATTAGTATACCCAATATTCTATAGGTCCCATTTGTGTTGGTGTTGGAGAGTGAACCTTTTAGAGCTGAATCCTTTTTGCAATTGCCTGTTTGATGTGGTGGTGCCCGAGATGTGATGGTGCCCGAGAGTACCACTTTGTGTTTGCAGGGGTCAGCTTTGGCCGCTGGTTTTATTAACAAAAAGGTGTTATCACAACAATCTGGGGCCACAATCACTTCTGTCACGGTGTGTTCAGATCAACTGGCATTGGGAGATGTGGAAACATATTAGATATTTATTAAAAACGATCTCAAGGACTCCTCCATATTTTGGACTAAAGCCACAGACTCTATTATTAGTCTAAAAAAAGTATTGAGGTAAAGTGGGGCATTTAGGCTAAGCATTGATTTCTCATATATGGAGGGATGTTTCTCTAAGATAGCACACAGATCCAAGACTATGGTATCAACATGAATTCATCCATTTTTTTCATATGCGGTTGCGTGGAGGAGCACTCATATCCAGGACACAAAATGGATCAGTATCCTATAAGGATGCAGAAAAAGGAAATAACCCAATCTTGACAGAATAAGGGAAGGGTATTGCACATACAGATTTGAACCAAAATATTCTAGAACCGTAGAAAGTGGAAAATATGGAGAACACTCCTACCATGGAGATAAATAACCCAGAGGTAAAATCCATCTTTTGGCTTCTTTAGTCTAAAACCCCATTTTTCATATTCAATGGATTTTGGAAAAAACCGGATGGATTATTTCAGTGGGTTTTCACCACTTGGACAAAAATTGTGACATTTTCCCATGTTCTAAATACCTTTTCATAGTCCAATTTGAAACACAAAAGGATCTGGATTATGTTCAAAATTAAGGACCATGGTTTTGGGGTAGATATGGTTTATAAATCACTCTATGGTTACTTGGTTTTAATGCCACAACTATGGTGGTCACAAACATACCAGTTTGGTTTAGGCTTCCTGATCTGAATGGAGGATGTTAGTAATGCTCAGCTAAATCCCCTTTCAAATTTTATAAACAAATGTCTTATGTGTGCTTAAGGGTTCATGTTTTCTTGCAAATTATCAAGTCTTATGAGTGTTTTTCATGTCAATTGAGTGAGAAATTTATCATAAAAACAAGAGTTGAACATCAGTAAATAAAGTACAGAATATCACCATACATAACATTATCGCAGGTATTTGATGGAGTTCACCCCTCTTGAGGCTACATCTCCTTGGTCCATTTTCCATGGCTTGGGCCTCTATATTATGCTAAAATTGTCAAATTTATCTATTTACAATGCTATTTTTCTCCTCTAACCTTCTCCAGTGAACTCAGAATGGCCAAGAATGGCTATCTAGCCTCTTCTTTCTCTTCAATTGGTCTCCAGGTGAAGCAGATATGGCCTAACCCTCTAGTGGCCCTAGGCATCCTTAAACTTCAAGCTGGAAAAATCCCATCTAGAAGTTCTCCATTTCTTTGAAAACCTACACAAATGAGTCCAAAAGACCCAAAAATGGTAATCTAGCCTCTTTTTGAGACAGGTTTGGTTGAAAACTACCTTAGTTATGGCTTTTGCTAGTTTCACCTAGAAAAACTCCACTAAATCTGGCAAAATGCAACTAAACTGGCAGTCTCCGCCGAATTTAGGGGGTCCACCAAGTTAATCTGCCATTATTGTTAAGTGGGAGTTTAGTGCCAGTTAAGCACATTTAAGCACTTAATTTGTGCTTATCTTAATCTACACTTAATTCAGGATTAGGTGCAAGTTCAACTGATTTAAGGTTAAATAAACTATGGTTTAAGGTTTTTAAACTTCGCTTAGTTCTGGAGCTTCGGTGGTGTTCATGTGTTTAGGTTCTATGGGTTGGGGCTGGCCCTCGCCTTCCTCACCATATGCAATGGTTTAAACATAAATATAAGCGGACAACAATACATGTTAAGAACTAACATGTAGTAGAGGCAGTGAGGTGTGGCGCTGGCAATGGGGAGATCGTGGGGTCGAACCTCGATGCCTCCACCATAAAATTTTGACCAATCACTACTAGATTTGGTGGAAATTCTGACACTTGGTTCCAACGCTTTTGACCAAATGTCGGAAATTTCCCCAAATTTTTTCCATCCCGCCCGAAACCGTCGCTATACCGATGTTTATAGAAAAGTGTCGCAATACCGACACTTAGACAAAGTGTTGCAATTGCGACGTTTGGAGGAAGACGTCGCAATTGCGACACTATGGCCCAAAGTGTCGCTATTGCGACGGCTGCCTCCAAACGTCGCAAGTATGACACAACGTCTAAGTGTCGCAATTGCGACGTTTGGAGGCAGCCGTCCCAGTAGCGACGCTTTTTCCGCCGTCGGTATAACGACACTTATATGCGCGCTACATAAAAATACGAAACTTATATGCGCGCTACATAAAAATACAAAACTTATATGCGCGCTACATAAAAATGATTTTATTGTTTCGTATCCGTCGCAATAGCTACATTAACGTCTGATATCACACGCGCATTCACCCTCCGCCCTTGCAGAACAGCATTCGCCCTCAGCATTCGCCCTTAGCTCTTGCAGAACAACATTTTTCCTCAGCATTCGCCCTCAGCGTTCGCCCTCAGCTCTTGCAGAACAACATTCGCCCTCAGCTCTTGCAAAATGGTAAGTTCTTACTGCAGGCCCTTCCTCCTATAGTAGGGTTGACTCTATTTGGGTTTTTTTGGTCAATTCCATTAGATTGTGTTAGGCTGTAGGGTTCTCTCTAGATGTCAAGAATCAAGATTCAATACCTCTATTATCTTCATCACCCAATACAAGATTTAAATTTTTCCCAAAGAAACGCTTATTAATTTGGCAGCCATTGTTTCTCCCTGCTTTAAAAACCCTACATTTAAATGAAAACAAGCATTGCATTTCAACTACAAAAATATATTAGTGTTCAAATGTACATGTGTGCTACATTAACGTCTGATATCACGCGCGCATTCACCCTCCGCTCTTGCAGAACAGCGTTCGCCTTCAGCTCTTGCAGAACAACATTCGCCCTCAGCATTCGCCCTCAGTTCTTGTAGAACAACATTTTCCCTGCATTCGCCCTCAGCTCTTGCAGAACAACATTCGCCCTCAGCTCTTGTAGAACAGAATTTTCCCTCAGCTCTTGCAAAATGGTAAGTTCTTTGCAGGCCCTTCCTCCTATAGTAGGGTTGACTCTATTTGGGTTTTTTTGGTCAATTCCATTGGATTGTGTTAGGCTGTAGGGTTCTCTCTAGATGTCAAGAATCAAGATTAAATACCCTCTATTATCTTCATCACCCAATACAAGATTTAAATTTTTCCCAGATAAACGCTTATTAATTTGGCAGCCATTATTTCTCCCTGCTTTAAAAACCCTACATTTAAATGAAAACAAGCATTGCATTTCAACTACAAAAATCTATTATTGTTCAAATGTACATGTGTGCATCACTTGTGTAGGGTATTCCTTTTCCACTTTCACATTATCCAAGAATGTGTGCAGTATAGTTCATATTTTTTGTGATTTAGATTGCCTTGAAAAAGGAAAGGTAAATTATTTCCCATGGAAAAAGAAGGTTTTCCATTTATATAGGTTGTTTGGACTTACGTGGAAAAATTTATGGTATGCCTTTCATATTATGTAGTTTAAATTTGAATTAACAGATTATTCTACATGAAAATATAATTACCTATGTGATGTCCTTCATCACTAATTAAAATTATAGGGTTTCAATTTCCTAGACTCTAACCCATCTGATGCTAAATTCTAGGTTCTCATTGGTGGATCACTCTTCCATTGATTTCCTTTCCCTCTGGATCTTGTCATACTTTAAAAGTCATCAATGATACATATATTATTTCAAGTATCCCAAAAGGCTTTATAGTAGAACATATTGTGAAGTTTTTTGACACTTGAGGATTCTTTTTAGAACTGCAACGCGGTCTATGCTATCGAGTTATATACCAAGCAACTTGTCCTTAATAACCACACTATGAGGTAGGTTCAACCAGTTTGACCTTGTTGGGACATAACATATGAAGTTGTGTGATGAGTCCATATCACAGGTCTATTATGGTGACAAAAGTGAAGAAATGTAATGATAGTTATTATGTTAACATTAGAAACATTTTCAAAATTATCCATGCTATCAAGATGTCAAAATTCTAGGCATTAGGTGTCAATACTCGTAGCTAATAGATAATAATAATAATATAAAAAAATCACAACTTTATTCTTGAAATATGATTGTTACACATTGGTAACCTAGTTCATGAGTTACTATCACCCAAAGACTGCAAAACAAACTTAAAATATAAATTAAAACAACATGAGAATCCAACTAAGGGTTTCTCTACAAAATCATGCCATAACTTGGCATTTTGAAACCCAAATTTGAATCCATCATAAGTAATACAATGCAAACTCAGATGGATTTTCAATGCATGTTTGCATGCTACACTTATTCTCTGTCTAGATATCATTTTTTAAATGGAACCATTAGTCAAGCCCACAGTCCTTTTTATGTGAAAAATTTCAGCTCTATTTGAGCTCTTTTTCGCTCCACCACCTCCATAAACATATGCAAACATATATCATGATCTTGGAATTCCATTACATATGTATGTGCCAATGTTCCATAATCATGCCCCATCATCAATTTAAGAAATTTCCATTGAATATCAAATTATGGAGGGGGGAACTTTTTGCTGCAACATTTGGCTCAAAATCAGGGACCATCTCCATATGAGGTGAATGAGAACTATAGATATTTGAAGAAGTATATTAGTGCCTTTTCCTCTGGCCATGGAGTCATATACAGTCATCCATCACAAAAATTTGTCTTTGTTCATTCTCACCTTGAAAGTTGCAACAATTCATGCCCTAATTGAAACGACACTAAATTTGAAAGATATAATAAAAATGCAAGCTAGAAGTGCCCTATTAATACAAAGGGAAGACCTTCCTACCTACCCTAACTGAGATAAATTTTGATTGAATAGGAAACATGATATTTCCAATGGAGTTGATCCAACAACTTGTTAAATGTATGGGACTAAATCATACATTTGATTTCGAGGGAAAAATGCGCATGAAGAGAAAAAGTGCAGAATTAATGGAAAATCCATACATGCCACTTATGAAAACTACACCGAAAGGTTAAAAAATACTTAAGGCCTTAACTTAATTTTAATCCAAAAATGACAAAACAGGATTAGTGAAAACACGAGAGTGGTGTGGGTGAACAACATAAATAAAAAGTGAAGATACCTTTCCCCAAGATGCCTTTGTCACCGTTGTATGAAAACGTGTTTTCCTTTCCCTTTATACATGCAAGTGAATGCATTATAGGTATGGTGTTTTCCCAGAATAGGAGAAGCCTACTTAAATATATCATTCGTGGAGTGAATGTTTCCTTGATCCATAACCTCATAGAAACTTATCACTGAATTTGATGTTGGGATGGGATTGTAAAGATAACAACCTCTTCATTCCTACAAACTAGATTCCTTCCTGGAGTTAGGACACAGAGTATTGAATCAAAGTTGTAGTTTCTGACTTCTTATATTGGTTCATCAATCTTGAAATTCAGACATTGCATGTCTTCATTGCTTCATGTTTGAATAATTTGCATCATATCGTACAATAGGAAATTAGGAATTATGATTTTTATTACTTTATGGATCTGTTAAGTTACTTTTAAGTTTGCATGGTTTAGTGTGAAATTATTCTAGTGTGCCCCTAGGCCTAGGTGAAGGAATGCCAAGGACTGAGAACCTTAGTTTTTAAATGGTATTGTTTCTTATACCCAAAAACCCCTCAACATCACTTCTTATTAGTTCTTAACAATAGTGTTGTAAACAATTTGAGAATTGGTATAGAAAAATCTCGCACTTCTCAAGATAAAGTCCTAAAGCTAAAGTGTGATACCATGTGTAATTCAATAGCCCCATTGTCACCTCACCAACCTCTTTTCACTTCGGGCTAGCTCTCCTCCAACTCAAGGGGGGTTCTCCCTAGTAGATGTTAGGGATCTAATGGCCCAACCAAACCAAGTCAAGAGCCCCCTAACTCTCTATGTTTACTACTATCAATCAAAATATTGAACAATAGGGTCAGACATGCATCCCGAAGATAAAATTGCCAGGGTATTTTTGGGTAATTTCAAAGGGAAAGTCCCCAAACACATATAATCAAGGAATTATAACGTGATTTCAAACATTAAATATAAAAAAAATTGTTTAAAGGATATTGAAAGGAAAAAGGTGATGGAAGATAGAAAGTGCCTTACTTAAATGCTCTAAGGATTTTTCAATAGTTGCTCCAAAAGCTTCACTTCAAGGCCCTTCAAGATTGTCTCCAACAATGCTATACCATCAACTTCAACAATGTTGCTCCAAAAATGTCCTCAAGGTCTTCACAACAAGTTTACTAGAAGTTGCTCCAACAATATATTCAATAAGGTCTTCATTGTCAACTCGTCTCTCGTTTGGGTGCCTTAATGTGCAATGACATGTTTCCAGGACTGAATTCAATGCAAGGCATATTTGAAACTCTAACTCTGTCTTCCGGTGTCTTATTAGAAATTATTTCAGTTTTCTTTTTGTGTTTTCAAGTTAGATATTGTTTTCAAGTTTTTACATTTATAATTTTATTGCAATGTGGCAGACTGATCAGGGCAGTACAGGAACAACCCCGAGACGGGATGATCGCGGAAAGAGGCCAATGGAAGAACATGTAAAGTGCCAGCATTGCTCTATCTTCAGGTATTTTAGTTATTTACATAATTGAAATAATTTTAATTTTGTTCAAATATGCAGACACCTAGCCATGGTACGCCTGATGATTCCCTCTATGAGGAAGAGCTTTCTTCATCCCTATCTCCAGTGCTCTTGTTGCGAAAAAAGGCATGAGATGCAAGGTCGGAATTTAATACTTTGATAGACGCGCCTCAAACACCTGAAACAGAAGAGAGGATAAAACATCTTATGACCCAGCTAGAAACATATTAGGTAATAATAAAAAGTCAAAAGGATATTTTTTTTGTTCTGCATGAGATGAATTGTGATAGTTTGATTTTTAATTTTTACATTGACTAAACTAACAAAAATTTCTTTTGTATGTAGCGTTTTCTAGCACTTGTTGAACCCGGTGTTGGTGGTAGTGGGACACAAGGGAAAGAGATTGCCCAACAACCCTCTCGTACACCTTCTACTCCTTTAGGTGCCAGCCAAGAAACACACCCTGCCCAAGAAGACACCCAGCCAACCGCTGAACGTGTTGGCAATGATGAGGTTGATATGGCCAACTACATTATTGTGTTTCCTGGAGCTACACGTGTCAGCTCCACAGGGACCATTAATGGCACATTGTTGGTGAACGATGAAGGTGTCCCTATAAAGCATGTACAACTCCTAGGTAAATTTTAATATTTTAACTATTTCATGTACTTTATCTAAAACATATTTATCATGATTTTTATTTTTAAATTAATGATAATATCTTCTTCTTCTTCTTTTTTTTTTTTTTTTTTTTTTCTATGTAGGAAACAATGAGTTCTACAGGTTTCTGGAGAGCCATGCGTTGGTAATTTTTGGCCCAACCATATGCACAGGGTGGAATTCCCAGAATTCCAACCTGAAAAAAGAACTTCTAGATTATCTAGAAGCCCTTTTTGGGGTCGGCACATTTGACAGAACAGCGGTGGCTCGAGTAGCCGGAAAATATTTGAAATATACCAGGGACACCTATAGGACGCAATTGCAATTTAACCCTAGATATGAGCGTCCTCTCGCAGTTTCAGAGAGTGAGTGGAGAGCACTCATCCATGACGGAAAAGAGAAAAGGGCAAAGAAAGAAGGAAAAATGCCAATTGGACCCGCAAGGTAAATTACAACTTTAATTCAATAGCTTTAATTTTCTCTATGTCTAAAATAAAAGTGTGCTACGTCATATCCGACTTCAATCTTTTGATGCTAGGTTGCCTGACACCTCAAAGGCAACCAAAGCTAGGATTGAAAAAAAGGGCCATCACAAGCTAGGCTAGGGCGGCTACTTGAAATTAGCCGCAAGAATTGTAATTAAGTAGCTAAACATCTTATAATTAATTGTATCGCCTTCCAACGTTTTTGTAATCCTATAAAATATCATTAAAAATACACAATCATATGTAATGTAGGGTGATGACTTCGGAACAGAAACTACAGAGGAAGATAAAAATATTGCTTTCCATTTCGGCTATCAAGCTGTAGTTGAACGTCGCAGAAGCTTGGGGCAGGTCCCAAGATCCAGAATGCCTAATAAGGTAAAACATTAACATTTCAATATGTTTGTTTTCGTCCATAAATTTAATGTCTAACAACTTTGTTTAAATCAGGGGAGCAGCACTACCGACGAGGAAAATAACCCTGTTTTAGAGCCAGATGTAGATGATCCTCATGTGCAACCTGATCATTGTAGTGGGGATCAGGCCGACAATGCTACTATCAGTGAGGGCCGTGACGGTAATTAATTTCCACTTATAATTTTTTCTAATTATACCTTGATGGTTGTCCTTATAACGTTTTTTGTTTAAATGACAGAGAATGTTTCCCTTGAGGATCTTACGACCAGAGAGGAAGACAGGGCAACAGTCCCAACGGCGACAACTGGTGCACCAGGTAAATAATCTCATTGCAATTTTTTTTATTAATATTACCGAACTAGTTCAATGATATTTAAAAACTGACAATTAAATTTAATATTATCTGTTTTTGTAGGCGATGCCCCGTCACTGGATGAGACCAGACATCGTGACTACGCAACTAGGTCAGCGGCGACAACTGGTGCACCAGGTAAATAATCTCATTGCAATTTTTTTTATTAATATTACCGAACTAGTTCAATGATATTTAAAAACCGACAATTAAAATTTAATATTTTCTGTTTTTGTAGGTGATGCCCCGTCACTGGATGAGACCAGACATCGTGACTACGCAACTAGGTCAGCGGCGACAACTGGTGCACCAGGTAAATAATCTCACTGCAATTTTTTTTATTAATATTACCGAACTAGTTCAATGATATTTAAAAACTGACAATTAAAATTTAATATTATCTGTTTTTGTAGGCGATGCCCCGTCATTGGATGAGACCAGACATCGTGACTACGCAACTAGGTCAGCAGTACGGGTCGAAAGGCACGAAACAGGAGCAGAGCATGATGATATTGATGATGTAATTAGGAGCTTTAGAAATATGAAGAAGAAAAAGAAAATTTGATAATGTAAAATATTGTATTATTATAAGACAAACATTACCATACTTGGAACGTTTTTTGCGTTATATAAAAAACTCATTTATCATACTATTTTTATGTCAAACATTAATTGCAATGTTTCCTTGTGTACTTTTTGTTGAATTGTTTTTTTATTAGTTATTGAATATTTTTTTTTATGCTCATGAAAGTAAAAAATGAAATATAGATCGGGTATTGGGGAATTGAGAGTGATGTGAGGGGGGGAGGGGCCATAAGAGATTCCACCTTCACGTGGTTGGCCCTGTTTAGTAGAGAATAATTTATTGGAGCGATTTAATCTTGGAGCAAACCTCCCTCGATCCAGCGTAGCAACAAAAAAGTCACCGTTGACTTAGTTGCTACTCTTTCAGATCGTGGGAGGCTTGTTCCAAGTTCATGCGACTCTAATAAATTTTTCTTGAAACGAAGAGGAGCTTATTCAGGTATGTTTTGACATTTTCAACATATGTTCTAACATTATCATAAGAATGCATCTTAGAGTAAAAATACTACATCAATTACTTGTATTTATTGTATAGATAATGATGGATTTTGATTGACTTGGCAGTGCAGGTACAAATCCTCTTGCATCATGAGCAATACAACTTGTCAACCAGGGTCATGTCCAGGATATTTTTGCTTGTGCGCTTGACCAGGTTCGTAATGTCACATTTTGTAAGTTCCTTTATAGTTCACAATTCAATATTAAGCTTGTTCATGATTATTATCTAGGTTTTTTGTATGTGTTTTTTCATCTATTTGATTGTAAGCAACTCTGCATGTTTCCTGTTGTTCACTATGATTTCTCCCATTACCACTCCCAGGATGAATCCGACTTTATTGTTACATAGGTTACTTTATTTTTACTATGATTTCTACATTTACGATTTCATAGGTTACATCATGTAAAGTTGTCAATCTCAGGTTGGTGATGAGCTTTAGTTCTCTAGATTTGGGGCATTTCTGATATTTTCTCCCTCATGTCATTCCTGCATCACCTCATTGTTTGAGCATGCCAATTTTCTACCACTTGTACCAATTGGCACATGTCAATCTTTGAGTGGTGCCACATTTCACCTATTTTTAGTGAGAGTTTAGGGTTTCTCTAACATAGCTTCATAAATCCGATTCAGTGCCTGCTTGAATATTGTCACATAATACTCATGGTTTGGATTGATGAGCATGTTCTGAATGGTTGGTTGATTCATAAGAACCACCCATATAGTCATCTTGAGATATTTCAGAAGTTTTCGGGTTTCCTTTTTCACCGTTTCTAGTGGGTGGGATGGTGTGGGGTGATCCATCAATACTGGTGCTCTTGTAGTAGGGAATTTGTTTTTGGGGATATAAAGGAGCATTTGATGTAGATATCCCATCGGATGCATTCATAGATGGGCATGAGAGGTCAAGAATTTAAATTAAAAATATGCAACCTCTAGCATGGCAACCTGAAGGCTGCGAGAGACACTGGTTAAAGATTGTTTTGTGCTGGCCTTAATATAGTCATGATTTATTTCTATTATCTTAATGCAAATATATAGTCCGGTCTCATTAAAATTAGGATTGTGGTTGTATTTCTCTTTGGTTGTTTCTCTCTTAATGCTCCAGAAGTTGCCAAAAGTTGCGATAGTTGTTTAGTTTTCCTGTTACAACTTAAAAGTGGTTTTTAGCAATGGGAGTCATGTTTTTTAAGGTTCATACTAATATGAAAATCTTGTAATTCTATATTCAGCATAAGAGAAGATGGCCTCTGCTTTGGGAAGTATGACAACAATTGCCACATCTACCTCATTGGGTAATAATGGAAAGGGGAAGAAGTTGGGTGCAATGTTTGATAATTATGGCAGACAATTGTCTTCTCTTTCAGTTTTTTCACCCATTTCCTTTAATCGCTCAAGCAGAAGAGGGACTCTGAGATTACGCGACAGAGATAAGGTAGTTAATACAAGAGCTATGGAAAATGAGTTGTAGTTCAACAAGGATGGCTCAGTGACAAAAAAATTGCAGGTCAGAGAAAAAATTATGTTTAAAGGAAGGTCACCTGCACGTGAAACTTCACTGCGGTGGATATTTCCTTGTCCACTTATATTCAATTTTAATGTGTTATTTTAATTTTTCATGGAGGGTTGTTTTGGCATATGGTCTGGCATTCAATTGCACACTTACTGAAAGCATTGTCAATTTGTCTTGCAGGCGGCGTGAACAAACTTGTTGATCTTGTTGTTGTCACCCTTGGGGCGAAGGGCAAAATGTTGTCTTGGAGAGCAAGCATGGTTCTCCAAAAATAGTTAATGATGGTGTGACAGTAGCTAAGGAGGTAATTTGTAGATGTGTGCTCTAGTTTTCTTTTTAACATTGTATTAGTTCCCCCTCTTAAATGTCCTTGATTTGGTAGGCATAATTTGAAAACTCAAAGGTGAAAGGAAACATATTTGTTACCCAGTGGTCTACTTGGCCTATGGAATAGCCACATTAGAGTAATGCATAAAGATTTTCACAACAATAAAAGGAAAGGGTTATGGCTGAGTCAAATTTTATTGTTATTGACAGTGTCATGAAATGTATCTCAATGCTATGGTTTTGGCCTTTTTATTGGTTGAATTAGAGGACCCAGTTGAAAATATTGGGGCCAAGTAGGCTGGTTTTCCTTTTTGCTGATGGTTTGGTGTATCTAATTGAATTAGTTTCCTAAGGTATTTTTGGTTGCAAAATCCTTTTCATTTTTCATACAATATTGGCCTTGTGGAATACATTTTATTGTGTGGTCTTCTTAGATCTACAACATTTGTAGTTGTTTAGTCTTATCGCCGAGGTGCACTTTTATTATGGAAATAGTTGATGCAATATTGTCATTTAATCCATACTGCAGGGTATCATGTTGAGAAGTTTCTTGTGAAACATTTGGTATTCAAAATGACACTTGATCCTATACAGCATCATGCACTTGACTTCAAAATTCATATTCAAAGTGTGCTAGACAATTCTTGCAAAATTTCAAATATTTATGTTGTTTTAAACCATTATCTTTTTCATATATTGGATGCTGAAAATGTGAAAAAGACTTTGGTATGAAGCTAACTGGTGAATAATTTCCAGCAAAACAACCACTTCCAAGACATGATTTAGAAGTAGAACATATGTACTTATGAAGCATAGAAAGATATCCTTGATGCATTTTCAATGTTTGGCTAGGGTTATTTTTGGAGAAAATAACTCCTTATTCCTAGAATAGTGATCTTCAATACAAGTAAATGCTAGAGAAGAGAGATCATCGTGTGACGCAACAAAATTGAAATTGGACCCCTAAGGAGAGTTAGTGTGTCTACAATCGCTCTGTCAGTATTTTCCCTTGGTTTACCCTATTCTTTTCCTCCAGCCTGAGTCTTAATTGACTTCTTCTTTCTTCGGGTTTATTTATCAAATTCGTAGAATTTGATAAATAAATACTATCCACAATGGTTGGACTTTAATTTACATTCCCGAATTTATATTATCTCCAAGCCTTATAACCAATGTTTAACTTTCAACACTTTGTATTTATAGTCCACGTTTCTTTTTAAATAAATAACTTGTAATGAACTTTCGGCTCTATATTTCACCACCCAGCCTTACAACAATCACGCTCCAGACTTATGCTAATTATCCGCCAATCGTTTAATTAAACAATTTCATTATACTCTGGCCCCACCTATATATATCAATAACCAATCAAACACTCGTATCGTACCTAGCTATCCTCCGCACACCTTAGTTAACCTCCGGGCAAGTTCAACATGCGACCACCGTCCGATGTCCCTTCTCCAAATCAACGAATCTTGGAAATTTCGCTCGACTTCCAACGTCGGGCTTTAACGTGCGATGGCACAGGTTAAACGGTGATTTTCCGGGGGTCACTTCGCCACGTGTCACATTCCCTATGGAATCGCTCGCGAATAGGAAATACCGCCTACTCTGCAAAAGCGGTGCAATATGGGCAACCCGCTTTTGTGATTCCGCTCGTGGTATTGGTACAGGGCTTGACCATGGGTGCAAGTCTGGTTCCGCTATCCTTTTGTTTGTTAACTCATGTCCAATCCTCGTGTCAGGTTCCAAAAGCACAACAATTTTATCTCTTTATTAAGTGGGATTTTTACATTGGCATATTTTTTCCCAAAACCTTTTTTAGGCAAGATACATGAAAAACCTTATGAATGCAAGAAGAAGGAAAATATAACTTCTATACCACTTGTGAAATCCTATGAATAATTATTTAGGGCCATAACAGTTTTCAATTTTTAGCTAATTCTTTATTCTTCTTTTTTTTGAATGAAGATTGCTTATAATGCTATAATCTAAAAAATACCCAATTACCCTCCTCAAATTATCTTTCACTTCAATGTTGTTCCCCTTGTTGTTTTATCATGTTTCATGTCATTTGAAGGTTTTCCATAATAATTTTCAAAGTTTCTTTAGTATTTTCCATATGTGACTTTGTTTCCTATACTTTGGACTTATCTTGCAAAAAGTATGAGATACTAGGAGTTAGATATCCATAAAGGGCCTTAAATGGGGAAATTTTAGTAGATGTGTGATAGGTAGTATCATATTACCATTCTTCCTTGACGAACCCACTTCATCCATTAAGATTTCTTTTCTAAAGAGTAACATTGTAGACAACCTTAAAAACATTTGTTAACTATTTTTGTTTGACCATTTTATTGTGTTTGATATGTAGAACTCATGGCAGCTAGTGTTTCTCCACTCATATTAAATAATTATTTCAAAAAGTTTCTTGTTACTATTACTTTAGGAAAACCATGAAGACTATGAATTTCTTTCACTGACACTTCTGCCACTTGGCTTGTTGTTTATGTACTTTGAGCTCTACAAAAAAAATCTACAAAATTTGTCTATATAAATGACCACAAAAATGTAATACTTACCTTTATATTTCAATAACCCTGTAATAAAGTCTATTGATATATCTTCTAGTATTTGAATATGTATGTGGAATGGTTGAAGTAACCCTAGAGATTTTACTATCTCTCTTTTATTTATTATGCAAACCTAACCTTCTCTTACAAAATTTTGAATATCTTTCTTCATTCCTTCCAAAAATATATTTTTTGATCCTTTGAGATGTTTTAAGGAACTCTGCGTCCTACCATCAGAGAGACATGGGACTCCCTTAATATTTGTTTATTCAAATATGCTTGCGTGCATAAAAATATTCTACATTTGCACCAAAGTATATCTCTCTTTTACTCCCAATGCTCCATAGAGTTCATCCCATCCTTTATAAATTTTAGTTTTTGTTTAGTACTATTGTCATTTTTCCATTATGGCAAGATTCTTCTAGCCACCTAGGAATAGAAAATGTAATTGGATATAAATTTGAGGCCTCTTCTATTTTAGAAAGAGCATCATGTACTAAATTTTCCTTACCCTTTTTGCAGATTATCTCAAAATTAAAATTTTGCATTTTTTCTCCTCATTTTTGTTAATCTTCCAATGAAATCCATAGCTTCAAAAAATACTTTATGCTATCATGGTATATCTTGACTTTAAAGTGCCTCCCAATGATATACTATCCCCATTTTTTACTGCATGTAATATTGCTTCCATTTATTTTTCATACATAGATTTCACCAAATATTTTCTTTGAATTCCTTACCAAATATTTTCTTTGAATTCCTTGCTTTTAAAAGCCAATGATATCCCTTATTGTGTTAATGTTATGTAAATTCCTTGTCCTAGTGCCTCACACTCTACTATGAATGTTTTACCAAAAGTAGGTGCAACCGATGTTGGTGTAAAAGACATGGCATCCATTAAAAGAGAGAATGCCAAAGTAGCCTCATCATTCCATATAAATGATATTTTCTTCAAGAGATATGTGAGTGGACTTGAAATGCATGCATAATTCTTCTAAGAACCTTGATTTTCTTAGGAATAGGTCATTTTGTAATAGCTTGCATCTTTTGAGGCTCCAAATTCACTCCTTCCTTTAAAACAATACGAACCAAATACTCGAATTCTTATTTCCCAAAAGCACATTTGGATATTTTTACATAAAAATGATTGTTCTCAATAATTTATATAACTTTTCCACATGTTTAGTGTGGTATTCCCATGATTTATTATAAATATGTGTATTATGAAAGAAAATCAACACAAATTTTATAAGATGGGATCAAACAAAATTGTTCTTAAGTCGAGCCCGCCGGACTTCAAACGGTGATAAACCATAATTCAAACCAAATTCGCATTCCAAAATAGCCTGCTGACGTCGACCAATTTTGTGACGCGAAAAAAAAATGAATTCCGCCCTAATCTTTTTCGGGTCCGAAGTTGGGCTGGCGTACGAAGGGAGAGTTGTGACGCAAATTTCTTATCAAATTTGCCCTAATATTTTTTGGGTCCATATTTCCACTGCGCGAGCGGCCCAAACAAAGATATGCTCCAATCAATTTTTGCCACGTGTCCTCAATAAAAACTTGCCCTGCTCCCAGCTGCGGGTGCATTCGATGGCGTTTAAGGCGATGGGACATGGATGTGGCGATTTCATATCAATCGCATTAAGATTTAACGCTGTTCAATTAAGTTCCAAGGTTTTCACATCAAATCGCATTAAATTTTAACACTGTTCAAGATCGGACCTCCACTCCCATTAGCGATTCTGCATGCTCCAATATGATCCGGCCTTCGGCTCTCATTAATGATCAGAGATTAATTATGACGAGCATCCTTCGATTGCATTGCATTGATAAAATGGCATTTCGCTATGGTTTTTCAGACGAGCCGGTTGCTGGGTTACACTGCCTGCTCACTGTGACGAGAAGGAGAAGTGGCCAGCTGAACTGCTGCGTAGACCTTGCTGCATATTTGCATTTCTCTCGGTCTGGTCCTTGTCTTTCTTCCTCTGTTTCTTGGAATTCTGCTTCTCCGTCTCCTCTTGTGCCCACTACTAGTGAGACTGCACCCATGCCTCGCGTGCGTCAAAGGATGCGTTGCCGTAGGGGGAGCACTAGAGGTCAACTCCTGCGCGCTCCCTCCAGCCCCTCAACCGAGTTGTCTTCTGGCCAGTCCAGTGATTATTACGCAGGTCGCTATCCAAATACTAGGAGTGGGCGGGGTCGGGTTGTAGGATCTGGCCACCGTATGGATTCCCCTGCTCCTCGTTTCCCCACCGCTAGTTCACCTTCTCCCACGACACGCACTGCGCAATTTTCCTTTAATTTCTCTCTCAACCGCCCACGAATCACAGCTTCAGTCACTGTGTTTTTCCGCGAGGAGGCCCAAACGGAGGAAGAATGCACCCGTCCGGCGGGTCTGAGCTCAAAAAAAGCCGGCCAGCATTCGGGCCTTCAGGAGGGGAGCCGTGGCATGAATGTGGAGGTAGCACCTAGCGATCCTGGACCTTCCGAAGGATGGTGCCGAATCGTCGAGGAGCCGGAGGAGTAGTTTGGTTAATTTGTTTTTCTTGCTTCGCGGCCCACTTAATTGGGCTGCTTTTAGATTATTTTACTGTGATGGACCTTTGTAATATTTTTGAATTCTGTAAATTAAACGTTCAAGACTGGTTTCCCCGTATGAGGGTAGTCTTCTTAATTTTTTGATTTTTTGATGACAAATTTGCCATGAGTCTGGGCAATGATTTTGACTTCGGTGTAATTTTATTCCCACTGTTAATAGATTAACTTTACTTAGAAAAAAAAATGTTGCCCTGTTTCTATTTTAAACCTGTTTTTTGAAATACATAGCCATGTTTATATGGTCTACGTATTATACTCTTTCTCTGTATATCTACAGGAACCTTTTTGCTATGAACAGGGTGGATGCTGTAGCAGGCTACTAATGGAAACAAGCGAGCCTGAACCTTACATCTCGGATGCAACAGATGGTTATCAATTTTGGAAACAAGCGAGCCTGATCTTACAAGCGAGCCTGGGTTTCTGCAAATGGTTATCACACTCCTCACATGATTAGCATTTTTCTCTGTTCAAGGATTTTGGGTACTTTAATTTGTATTTGGAACAATGGACGTCAGTACTCTATCTATTGCTTTACTATTCTACATACTGCTATTTCACTTTCTTATAGATGCCTCGGGCATATTTGGATGCCTTCTCAGATTTTTCGATAATCTCCATGTGGACCGTTACTGGGTTTTATATCATGTCCCTGTATGTGACATGGGGTATTTTTCTATCATTGTCTGGGGTGGGACTTCCACTTTTCTGGATGGATATTTGGGTTCCAATCTTCAGATGTGAAAATGTAATGACTTCATGGACTGTTTCACTTGATATAATATATTCAAAACAACGTTTTTTCTCTTGTGAAAAAAAAAATGATTAATGTTTATCACTCTGCCTTCAAAACTAGCGATGCTGGTCTATGTTGCTAGTTTATTGATATGGTCTGATGGTATTTTTATATTTTAGACATATCACACTCCTCACATGATTAGCGTTTTTCTCTGTTCAAGGATTTTGGGTACTTTAATTTGTATTTGGAACAATGGACGTCGGTACTCTACCTGTTGCTTTACTATTCTACATACTGCTATTTCACTTTCTTATAGATGCCTCAGGCATATTTGGATGCTTTCTCAGATTGTCGATAATCTCCATGTGGACCGTTACTGGGTTTTATATCAAGTCCATGTATGTGACATGGGGTATTTTTCTATCACTGTTTGGGGTGGGACTTCCACTTTTCTGGATGGATATTTGGGTTCCAATCTTCAGATGTGAAAATGTAATGACTTCATGGACTGTTTTACTTCATATAATATATTCAAAACAACGTTTTTTCTCTTGTGAAAAAAAAATGATTAATGTTTATCACTCTGCCTTCAAAACTAACGATGCTGGTCTATGTTGCTGGTTTATTGATATGGTCTGATGGTCTTTTTATATTTTGGACATATCACACTCCTCACATGATTAGTGCTTTTATCTGTTCAAGGATTTTGGGTACTTTAATTTATATTTAGAACAATGGACGTCGGTACTCTATCTGTCGTTTTACTATTCTACATACTCTATTTCACTTTCTTATAGATGCCTTGGGCAGATTTGGATGCTTTCTTAGATTTGTCGATAATCTCCATGTGGACCGTTACTGGGTTTTATATCAAGTCCCTGTATGTGACATGGGGTATTTTTGTATCACTATCTGGGGTGGGAATTCCACTTTTCTGGATGGATATTTGGGTTCCAATCTTCAGATGTGAAAATTTAATGACTTCATGGACTGCTTTACTTCATATAATATATTCAAAACAACGTTTTTCCTCTTTTAAAGTTTCATTTTTAAAAAAAATTGAACCTATCGTCGCTATACCGACGACTTGTAAGCGTCGGAATTGCGACAGATTAGAAACGCCAGAAGAGCGACAGTATAAAAACGTCGGATGAGCGACGTTCAAAACATCGGACCACATTTCATCGGAATTGCGACCGTTTACAAACTTCGGAAGAGCGACGTCCAAAACATCGGACCACATTTCGTCGGAATTGTGACAGTTTACAACCGTCGGAAGAGCGACGTCCAAAACGTCAGACCACATTGCGTCAGAATTGCCACAGTTTACAAACGTCGAAAGAGCGACGTTCAAAACGTCAGACCACATTTCGTCGTAATTGTGATAGTTTACAAATATCGGAAGAGCGACGTTCAAAACGTCGGACCACATTTCGTCGGACGTGCGACAATTTACAAAGGTCGGAAGTGCGACGGATTGGGAAACGTCGGAAGAGTGACGCTTGTTTGGAAGCGACAGAAAAAGTGTCGATAGTGTGACACTTTTTAATTGCGGCGGAACTGCGACGGTATGGTAAACCACGTTTTGCCCGCCCTCAAACTATCGCTCTTGCGACGACTATGTGTCGGAATAGCGAAGAATTGGCTGTCGGAATTTCCGCCAAATTTTCTAGTGAATAGACATGAGGGCACGTGGCAGCCTCTGGGCTTGCCACATGTCATGACCTCATTGGTCCAACCCAACACCAACAAAAAATCGACACATAACTCGGATTCTTAGCCAGTAAGACATTGCCACTTGCCATCCGTTGAGTGGCCCACCTGGGGGAATATTTCAGGAATATTTCTTGGAATATACCTTTTACTAACTAGATTGTATGGATGCCTAGTCAACATCCTGTCATCCCTGTACAAAATTTGCGTGTTTAGAAAAGCGAACATATCGCATTTCCGGGAGCATACGAAGACCATTTTTCTTGAAACAAAGTGTGCCATAATCAAGACAACAAGCACTACACGACCGTTCAGGTTCTGAGCCAATCTGAAAAAATTAATTTTTGAGCTAAGATTTGACCTCCTGATCATACCTCCCAGCTGAAATCTTTTGGTCTCCAAAAGAACACTTTCAGTTATCAAATTGAAGAAATCAGAACTCAGAAATATCCCAAAACTCAGTTGCAATGTAAAAATTTCAATTTGTGCCCTTCAAGCCCCAATCAAGGTACTTCACTTATCTTCCTCATGAAGAACTGTTGTCCTGTTAGGAATTGAGCCATAATTCTTATCACTGTTGCAGAACAAACACTGACGAGTGGAATCTAAATATTCTCTTAAAACTCAACTTTACACGGCCCCAAATAACACTTCCTCTTGAAGCATCTCTTGAAGATTAACTGGACCCCATCATGGAGATAAAAAACAAATCAAATTTCTTTGGCGTCTTCAAACTGAGATTGTATATATTATTACTTTGCTGCAAATTTTTTTATGATGTTTGGCTTTGCCTACCAAACATAGTGGTCTTTAAACAATCTTAACAACAAGATTCATTCACACAAGTTTCAACACGAATACTTGTATCAGTGAATATGAGACAACTAGTAGACAATTTTTGAACGTAAATTTGTACATTCACAAAGTCCATAAACATGTGGACTATCAAGCCAAACATAGCATGACAATGCTCTAAAAAAAAACTATTGCATTTGAAGGGATTTATTTATGCATATCACCTTTTACAATAGTCCAACTATGGGATATGCAACTAGTGTAAAACAAAATTTACAACTTCAATTTGACAAATAGTCCGCCCACATCTTACCCAACCAGGTAAGTGAACCCTCTATTTTTTCTTCCTCTTTTTCTAAAGTTTCATCACGTATGGCTGCTTCTTGTGCCATTTTTTCCATGGTTGCTTCCTCTTCAGGTACATGCACAAATTGCTTTCCCTTACCAAGATGAAGATGCAAATGCCATTCCAACATTTTGCAACCCAATTTCCACTGATTTTGCAATGAATGCAAAAATTTCTTTGAGCTCCTCTTGGCTCACATGCCTCTGACTTTGGATTAGCTTTTCCTTCTTGGGTTTCTTTCCAATATCCATGTACATACTTTTGAGAATTTCTTCCTTCTTTTCTCACTTATCTACAGTATGGTTAGATGAAGGGAAAAAAGTACATGGAGATACATTCTTCAATAAGTTGTTCAAATTTACATTTTGCTTATTATCTTGAAAAACATTTGATACAACATGATGATTATACCTCTTTTGATTGTTCTTGGACTTGCTCTTCTTACATGAAGAACTTGCATGGCGACTAGGACTTTCATGGTGAGAAGAAATTTATTTCTTATCTTCTTCATCTTCCCCATCTCTCTCTGGAGATACCTTCAAGTATTTCTTGTATTTGAAGAAAAAAGAAGGTACTAGTTCTGGATAAAAATTCTAACACCTTGTCTCCTCATGTCCTCTTTTGTGAAAAAAAGGTACATGATACACAATAGATGTCATCATAAGACCATTCTTCTATTGCAACATAACCCAAGCCTTCATACTTAGGTCTCTCTTTGGCTTCAATTGGGTTCTTGATGCATTGTTGGTTCACACCAAGACCTCCTCCCTTGTAACCCATCTTTTACAAGAGCTTGGACCCAATTACTTTACCATACTTATCAAAAGCTACAAAAGAACTATCTTCAAAAAATTTATGAAAATTAGAAGTATGCAATTGCTTACTAATAGTTCCATATTTTTTTTGAGGGACAAAGATGCTTGAAAAATCCCTTTTGATATTGGAGGTGTCCACTTGGACTCTTTGGTTTTCTTCCTTCAGCTCCCCAAACTTAGGTACTGGTTGAACCTCATCCTCCACATCGTGTGGGAAAAAGGTACATACTTGTCAATAATTTTTTCTTGAAGGAATTTCTACCCTTGCATTGAAGAAACATTTACTGGAGAACATAAATAATTACCTAGAGAAATCATTAAACATAACCAGCAACAAATCATAAACATAAACATAGATGTTTAACTGGGAAAAACCCCAAACTCCGGGGAAAACCCATCCTAATTAAATTTCATTAGCCTTGTCCAAAACCCTGGCCAATCCATCCAAGTGAGCCTTCACCGCTCACATCCGAGCCTGCATTAAAATGAAGTCCTCCGAGCCTTTTATAGGATCCATTACATGCAATACCATGAGCTGAAAACCATGGGTGCACAATACCATGTGCCCCAAAACCATCACTGTTTAAATCTATCAAACTTGAATCTAATCCTGAGTCAATTTACCTAACGTTCCCCCCTTAAACTTGACTTGGGGATTATTGACTAAATCCAGCCAAAACTGCTAAGTGAGACAACCTCACTCACTACAACCCTTTCCCCCTTCAAAATTTTTACCCAGGGTAGTTGTTAACTTGGCATCCCCCCTATCACCTAAGTCTAACCCTGACTTTACCAGTGATTACCGAGGGGTACGCATGCCATAATAGGTCTTACAACAATATGCCCATTTACATGTAAAAAGTTAACTCCATTATAATAATTAATTTTTTTTGTTTCATTGTTGCTATTCTTTGTATGATCATTCTCTACATTCATGATGTCCTCTCCAAAGAGGACATCATAGTTGTACATGAATATGCCCAAGTCTATCCTCAACCATTTACCACCACACTATGATAATTATTTGATTAACTCATTCTGCCAAATAATTTTCATGTAACCAATCCCCATATTTTCTTACTCTATGGATTTATAAACCAAGACCTCTCTAAACGAGAAATATAATTCCATAGGCTGCATTTCCTCCTACGCAAATTGCTCCATAAGGCCAACATGATCGCAAGAGCACCAACATGATTACAAGAGCAACGATCTTCCTACTTGTGGTGCTCCACATAAACCTTTGTGCAATGTTCTCATCCACCCAATGATGGCTACACTTTTTCAACATCTTCACACTCTTATTTTCAAAGTTGTTCTCTAGTATTTTGATTTGTCGTTTTTGACCATGAAACACCATGAGTGACATACTCTCCACGGTGCAAACTATTCGTGGATTATCATCCCACTCTTAACAAGGCCGAGATGCCTTCATGGCCTCCATGACAATCAACTCCACCACTGGTGCTACCATGGCCTCCACATTAAACGCACTGTTAGTAGCCATCTAAATGATCTCAAATTTATACTCCGCCATCAAGGAGTCCACGCCAAAATTTTTTTGCACACCTCTGTCACCTACGCCAGAGAATCGTTTCTTCACCTGCAACCCATCCTTCGATTTGAATCCTCTTGGATATCACTGCAAAATGCATCTCCATGTCACTGCCAAAATTCGCGCTGCAAGTCCCTTCACGACTTCCTCAACATGCCAGAACTCTCTTCGATTACTGCACGACCCAACCACCGTGTCACAGATTGGGTTTAGTGCAGATCCTGACCATTTGATTTAACCAACCATTAGATGGTGATTAGGGCATCACATGATATATGAAAACAGGCTCCACGCAGTCTCTAATTTAAGAATGCTTCATCAAAAATTCCATGACTGTGGAATCATATCTAGGATCTCAAATCTATGCATCACAAGCCTGACATTGATTTCTTTGGCCAGATTTGAACGTTACGAGAAGCCCTTCTCAAATCCATTCCCCACTGATCCAATGCTTCCAACATTCACCATGGGAAACATTTCGATGTATGCTTCAGACTCACCTTCATTGAGAAAAAACTTTGTGCTAATATTTCTTTCCATCAGGCCAATAAAAAACCATTGGCAATAGAAGCGTCCCTCTGAAGCCAAATATGGCTCTGATACCAAGTGAAGAAACATTTAATAGAGAACATAAATAATTACCGAGAGAAATAATTAAACATAAGCATCAACAAATCATAAACATAAACACACATGCTTAATTGGGGAAAACCCCAAACTCCGAGGAAAACCCATCCTAATGAAATTTCATTAGCCTTGGCCAAAACCCTAGCCAATCCAGCCAAGTGAGCCTTCACTGCTCACATCTAGGCCTACTTACAATGAAGTCTTCCGAGCCTTTTATAGGCTCCATTACATGCAATACCATGAGCTGAAAACCATGGGTGCATAATACCAGGTGCCCCAAAACCATCACTGTTTAACTCGGTCAAACTTGACTCTAATCCCAAGTCAATTTACCTAACATGCATCTTGTACGAAAGTTGTAGAAAAACATGTAGTTTGTGAAGAGTATGGTGGCTTGACATCATTCTTGTCTATTGTGAATACCAAACACATTCTATCTAGAGACCTCTAACTCAAATAATCAATCAACGACATTCAGGAAGTAGTTCTTAAAATGATATTGAACATTTAATCAGTAACTTGAATAATTAAAAAATAACATGCGAAAATAGTTCACAACATATCACTATTCAATAAATCAGTTTTATAAGATAGATTTCTGAGTAAATAGTTACTTAGAAATCAAAATTCAACCCATAAGAGTAGAGACAAATAATAATATAAATTGAGGCAAATTGCTCATACCGACAGAAGTGCACGAGTATGCGAGTAAATTGACACATTCCTGTTATCATAGAATGAAACCAGAATTTAAAATAATAGTATTATAAATATCAATTTATTAAGTCCATTTCTCCAGCTCTGGTCTCTAACAGTCTTTTACAATGCTTGAACTTCTGCTTTCAAAATCAAAGTTACATTAGTGCAACACTCTGTTCATTATACATAACTTAGAATGTAAAAGAAAAACCTCAATAATCTCTAGATCTGAGATTCCTCTCCTCCCACCGACACCTTTAAATCCTCTAGACAATAGTGCCATCAAGAATTCCAGAACTGCAGAGGAGAGAAGCCCTTATTACATTTTGCAGTCTGCTATTTATAATATTTACAAAAGGATTTCTTCATAAGAAAGTTTGTTTGAAGAGTGGTTTTGCTCAATAAATTTTCATTGGTTCAAATCATATTATTCAATTGTTGGAGTCTTCTCATTGATTGAGATCTTCTTCTTCTCATCTCTTCAACTGTTTTCTTGAAAAAACAAATCAAAAACAAAATTAAAATGCAAAAATAAAATCAAAACGTCAAATCTAGAAATTAAAATAAATCCAATTAAAACTTAATTAAATAAATAATTGAAAAATAAATATAAGCTTTCTTTTGATGTTTGTGTTGATATAATTGGCCAAGGAGAACATAGACAAATGGATCTGCACTCATAAGAAGATGTGGAAAATGAAAATGCAAAAAACAAAACTCAGAAAATTAGTTTTGTTTAAAAATTCGGAGCTTGATCTTTTGCTGAATTTTAGACCCAATAAATGATCAAATCTATTAATGAAACCTCATCAGAAATGTTCTCCTCATTTTTATCTATCCAGTGAGTTGTTCTGTGCTTCATTTGGCCAAATAACACTCCATTTATGAGCTTCCAAAGTCGGTATATTAAAATTTCCAGAATTCTGGAATTTCTGTTACTTGGACTAAAAATGAGAATTTTTTAATAAATTTGTAATCCTAAATTAGATTGCAGTTTTTAATTCATTAATGCTAATTAATTAAAATTATATTATTAATCTAAATTTACTATAAACAGAAATTAATTAATAAAAATAAATTATTTAAAATTTATTTAAAATATAAATATATTATATTAATATTATAATTTATTTATATTAAAATTGTAATAAAATATTATAATTAAAATATAAAAATTATAATAAAAATAAAATATTTATTTTATATTTTAATTTAAAACCAAACATCTACGTGAGAGGGAGAGCTTAGGGTGGAGGGAGGAGTATTAAGTGAAGTGATAAGGAAATGTGAGTGGAGGGAAGAGTTAAGTGGAGGAATAATGTGGAGGGTGAGGTGAGGATGACGTGAAGTGGAGGTACGGGAATCATAAGGAGGATGAGGAAACCTTACATTAAATAAAACTTAACATGTTGCATAAAAAAATCGCACATCGCAAATTTTAAAAGTTGAGCTTGAAGTATTTAAGCGAAATTGCGATATTGCGATTTCGCAATTTTGCAATCGCAAATTATTTCGGATCGCAACTTTTTAGATCAGGATTTTGGAAGGAATGATGTGAAGTGGGGCCCACATGGATTAACCATCCTACAATTTAGACTACAACCAATTTGCAATTTTGGAGTTTTGGGTTTGACAATTTGTTTTAAAATAACAAGTTGGAGTATATTACCAATATTTCGAAACGTATTTTCCTCTATTATTTAATTTAGTTGGGTCATTTTGTAGGACCATTAGTGAAAAATGAAAAACTAGTAAAAATTAAATAAAATTTAATTTTTACAGTGAAGACTATTTTAACTATGAAAATTGAAATATTGGTATGTTTTATACATTTTTTTAGCCCAAGTGAGAAAATGATAGTTAATCCAGTGTGTTATCACCAAATTGATCTTGATTGGCTACTCATCAAACAACTCTGTGCAACTGTTTCAAACCACTTCTAACTGAAGATTAGCCTCTTCAGTTTGAGAGGTCTCTCTCAATGGGGGTTTATGATTTTGAATAAGGATAGTACTAGATGGATAAATCTATAGAAATTGTAACTTGTTTTGTATGATTGCAGGTTGAAAAATGCAGGCTTTCTACCATTGGGCTTATGGAGTCAAGAATTAGTAGTTTTAGTGACAGTGGTTCTTCACATGGGTGTGGAGGCAGATAGAGGTTTTAACAGAGGTAACTCACACACAACATAGGAAAACATAGTCATTTCACCACTAAAGGAAGTCACAACATAATATTATGAATTCTGATTAATTAGAGATGAAATCTACTGCAAGTGATTAAACATAAAGATACAGATCAAAAGACATCAAAAACCTCATGAGAATCTCAGGTCTGGAAGTAGAATGTCACTTTGTATTACTGATAATGGTCAAAAAAACATACAAGTAGCAATTTGGTGCAAATATTCTCCAACCTCTTGCTTCTTCGATGTTTTGTCTATAAATAGACATTATTTACAATATGGATAATCTGCCTGGTGGCTAGATCCTCGAATTCTACTATGTCAACTTTCATAACTGAATCAATAACTTAAAACAAAAAACTGACAACTACCTTTAAAGAAACAAACTTCTAATAGGACTATATCTCCTATTTATTACATTCCTCTATCCTATCTGTGAAATAGTTACATGATGGTAACATAATGAATATCACATGCTCGAAGGACACATGACTAAGTTCACCACCAATTTACATATTTAAAGCACCTCTAGATCTGTGGAATTGTTGAGGCGTCGAAATTTGTTGCAACAACATGGAGGATGACCACCCAGTTTGGACCTTAAAGAAGTTCCTTTTCCATTTGGAATGGTGGTTTCGACTAGTTTAACTAGTTCTAGTTACCTTCTCTCAATATCCATTGGTTGAAAATATGACTTTTATTTATTAATGGGAAAGAGACATCAAATCATTTCTCTTCTCGATCAGACAAGAAAGTGATCCTTAAGCTAATTTGGGCTTAGCCAAGCCACAACTAAAATTTTTCCTCTTTGAGAAGAGGAATTTTTAGGGATGTAGAATTTAATCTATATGGAATATTATTCGAAGATGAAAGCAAAAGAAACTATTTTAATCCTTTCTCAATTAGGCTGATATAGATCTATCCCAACTTAGAACAAGATGTTTTAAATAATTGAGATTTAAATATGTTTATTTTAAATGAATATCAAACTAACGAAATAGTTCAATTAAATGATATTGTGAATACCAAACACATTCTCTCTAGAGACCTCTAACTCAAATAATCAATCAACAACACTTATGAAGTAGTTCTCAAAATTATATTGAACATTTAATCAGTATCTTGAATAATTAAACAAAAACATGCAGAAATAGTTCACAACATATCACTATTCAATAACTCAGTTTTATAAGATAGATTTCTGAGTAAATAGTTACTCGGAAATGGAAATTCAACCCCTAAGAGTAGAAACAAATAATAACATAAATTGAGGCAAATTGCTCATACCGACAGAAGTGCACGAGTATGAGAGTAAATTGACACATTCTTGTTATCATAGAATGAAAACAACATTTAAAATAATAGTATTATAAATACCAATTTATTAAGTCCATTTCTCTAGCTCTGGTCTCTAACAGTGTTTTACAATGCTTGAACTTCTGCTTTCAAAATCAGAGCTACATTAGTGCAAGAGTCTGTTCATTATACATAACTCAGAATGTAAAAAAAAAACCTCAATAATATCTAGATCTGAGATTCCTCTCCTTTGCCCTACACCTCTAAATCCTCTAGACAATAGTGCCATCAAGAATTCCAGAACTGCAGAGGAGAGAAGCCCTTATTACATTTTGCAATCTACTATTTATAATATTTACAAAAAGATTTCTTCATAAGAAAATTTGTTTGAAGAGTGGTTTTTCTCAATCAATTTTCATTGGTTCAAATCATATTATTAAATTTTTGGAACCTTCTCATTGATTGATATTTTCTTCTTCTCATCTCTTCCACTGTTTTCCTAAAAAACAAATCAAAAACAAAATTAAAATGCAAAAATAAAATCAAAATGTCAAATCTAGAAATTAAAATAAATCCAATTAAAAATTAATTAAATAAATAATTGAAAATGAAATATAAGATTTCTTTCGATGTCTGTGCTGATCTAATTTTCCAAGGAGAACATATACGAATGGATATGCACTCATAAGAAGATGTGGCAAATGAAAATGCAAAAAATAAAACTCAGAAAATTAGTTTTGTTTAAAAATTCGGAACTTAATCTTTTGCTGAATTTTAGACCAAATAGATAATCAAATATATTAATGAAACATCCTTAGAAATGTTCTCCTCAATTTTATCTATCCAGTGACCTATCCCGTGCTTCATTTGGCCAAATAAAACTCCATTTATGAGCTTCCAAAGTTGGTATATTAAAATTTCCAAAATTCTAGAATTTCTGTTACTTAGGGTAAAAATGAGAATTTTTTAATTAATTTCTAATCCTATATTAGATTGAAGTTTTTAATTAATTAATGCTAATTAGTTACAATTATGTTATTAATATGAATTTACTATAAACAAAAATTAATTAATAAAAATAAACTATTTAAAATTTATTTAAAATATAAATATGTTATATTAATATTATAATTTATTTATAATAAAATTATAATAAAATATTATAATTAAAATATAAAAATGATAATAAAAATATAATATTTATTATATATTTTAATTAAAAACCAAACATCCACGTTAGGGGGAGAGCTTAGGGAGGAGTATTAAGTGAAGGGATAAGGAAAGGTGAGTGGAGGGAAGAGTTAAGTGGAGAAATAAGGTGGAGGGTGAGGTGAGGATGACGTGAGGTAGAGGTATGGGAGTTATAAGGAGGATGAAGAAACTTTATATTAAAAAAATTTAACTCGTTGCATAAAAATATTGGCACATCGCAATTTTTAAAAGATGAGCTTGAAGTATTTAAGCGAAATTGCGATATTGCAATTTCGCAATTTCGCAATCACAAATTATTTCGGATCGCAATTTTTTAGATCGAAATTTTGGAAGGAATGATGTGAATTGGGGCCCACATGGATTAACCATCCTACAATTTAGACTACAACCACTTTGCAATATTGGAGTTTTGGGTTTGACAATTTTTTAAAAAATAACAAGTTAGAGTAAATTACCAATATTTCGAAACGTATTTTCCTCTATTATTTAATTTAGCTGGGTCATTTTGTAGGACCATTAGTGAAAATGAAAAATTAGTAAAAATTAACTAAAACTTAATTTTTACAATGAAGACTGTTTTAACTATGAAAATTGAAATATTGGTAGATTTTATACATTTTTTTAGCCCAAGTGAGAAAATGATCAAAACTTCAAAAGAGTGCCATTTACAAACCGGTTGACCAAATGAATCAAAACAAATATCGTTAGAAAGCTTATGAAAAATCAGATTCAATGAAAGAATCAAAATAGAAATCTAATAAAAATGAAAAGGTGATAAAAATTACAAAATAATTGACTTGATCAAAATCCTAAAAGGTGTTTAGTCAATTTTTTTGCAGAAAGGGTCTCCATTATTTGAAGTATATAAGTAAAAAATGGGAGGATTGCGTTTTACCACAACAATTGTGACATGTGGGAGAAGAACCAGTTATCTCTGATTAAATCTAATGATCTTAAATTTACCCGAAGGTTAAAATAATGGAAATCACAAAATCATCTAACAGTAAAATATTTCCATAGGTCCCACATAAATAGATTAAGCAATGTGAGTTTGTAAAAATAAGTAATTAAAACAGACTTGAGTAAAAGTGACGAATCGAAATTGGGGAAATTGGTTTCTTTTAAATTTTCCTCGTGAAAAATAGAAGAAGGTAGAGATAAGAGTTTTTGATAAAGCATATATCCATTTTAAGATTTTCTCTGACATCGCTTCGCTGCCAACGAGCCTAAACAGTACCCCGGTGAAGTTGTCTTTTATGCCATACAAGCCTAGTCTCGCTGCGAGCGAGCGTCCATAGCTCCGACGGGTTTACTTGTATTTCCATGCTTCCTCTTTTTCACTCTTTTTATAAGCGCATCTGCAAGCTTTTTATTTATGATATATTTGAGTGAAAGAAGTGGGATGGTAATAGAGATTTTATGTTTAATGGAAATAGTACTTTCATAATGTTTACTCCAAATTTTTTCCCTGCAACTATCAATCAGAGGATTTTTATGTAAAGAGGTGGGAGGGATTCATTGAATTAAACTCAAATAAGTTCTTTCCTTGAAAAAGTAAACTCAATCATTTAGAAAAGATGTGTGTTCCTCCACGAAAAATATTTAAAGCAAGATAGTTTTATGATTCCATAAAGATATGCCTTTAATGATAAATGAAATTCACTTAAATGGATAGAGTAAAATATTTCCCATGTATGTCAACAATTGTAAGTTAAAAAAAATTCCTTTCACATAAATCATGATAAAGTCACCAAAATCAAATCAAAACTGAAAACAAAAGGAAAATAGTTCCTAAACTAAAGTAAGAAAAGAAATCAACAAAATAAAAATGAAGAAAGAAAAATTAAAAGAAAAACAAAATTTAAAAGCTAAACTCTAACAAGATCACTTATATGAATTTCTCAACAAATGATTATAAAAGAAAATAAACATATGTATGTTTATTCGTATGTTGAGATTTTAAAATTTTTATCTTATAGAATTATATAAAAATGATGCTCTCAAAATGTAGAAGGTGAATAGAAGTTATGATAGATAATATGTTGAATGAGAAGTTTTTGTTTGTCGCAAATTTTATTTTTCAAGGCAAAACCTGCATAAAAGCATCTTAACTATTTTCTAATAAAAGTAATGCTTTAAAGATACAGACTAGAGGTTCAGAAACTCCCCAGTTTAGCTGATTTGATGATGATCATTACTGTTTATTTCAAAAATCTTAAAGAACAAAAATAAATTTTGAAAACTGATCTGGTAGAAGTGCGAATGGTTCATGAATACCTGTAGAAACAAAGTTCAAGATCAACAAAGACTACAACAAAAATGAAGAAATGTGGATAAATGAAAGTGGGCACATGAAACTTACCATTGAAGAACTGCATTTAATCTTATTTGAGAAAGATGATTTTCTCCAATGCAAGTTAACTTCTTTATTTAATTAGAATTAAAATCATGAAGAAGTTTTATTGACCCAAAATCATTATTTATTAAATCTAAAGTAAAACAAGCAACTAACTAAAATAAAACAATGTTTCATGTTCAGAGATAAATCGAATCCATCATAAATGAGAGTGAAGATGTGCTTCTTTATGAATTGAAATGATGAATGTTCTTTTTGATTTTTCCATTCTGAATTTATATCAGTCCCAAAGTATTGAAATTGATCCAAAATTTTGAATAATGTAATAGTATATAAAATGATTTGAATCTTTACATGATAAGTATGGAAAAAAATTCAGAATAAAAGAAAATTAAAAATTTGAATTAATCATCGATACATTACCTTGCTAAATTTTTCACATCGCGAGATTCTTAACCATGCATAACTTAAAATCTGTGACTTCCATTTTTTTCGATATATGATTGAGAATTTTATATATGTAACAAAATAAATTGGTGGAAAGTCAAATATCAAAGTTTATCGCATCAATAGATTTTCAAGACAAAGCTTCATTTAAGTTTAGCGATGCGATATAAATTTTGTGATGGCAAAGTTGCGAGATGAGCATGTGCGATGGGAAACTGCGAACGGATGAATGTGATATCGGAGAATAGTCATATCGGAAGATTTAAAGCTTGTGAATGAAATTAAACGCCGATATTATTCTTGCGATAATGAATATGCGATAAATGCTTGTTGCAATGTGACTACAAATATCAAAATATATGCATGAAACTTTGGTTTTGTGGTCCACACAAACGGTGACCAATCACGCATGGTTTCACTTCGCATATTTTATAATTTACCTTCTAGCGGATTTCAAAACTTAACTCTTTTTCAATTTTGTGATTTCGCAATTCGCAGTGAACTCTACATCGCTCATTGCAACTTTTATTGTTTAACATATTATTTATCTCGTGCGATATGCGATATATGTATCATTACATCGCAATATCCTTACCTTGTATTTTATCACATCGCAACTAATATAATTTACCAAGCGAGGTCTTAACAATAACAACTAAAATTTCTAATATGCGCAATATAATTTCGTTGATGTGCTGATGTACGATGAAGAACGGGCCCGATATTTTTATTATATGAAGTGTAATTTCATATCGGATCCGGGACATCAGAACTTTTAAATATATGCTCATACCAAATTTGCGATTTATAAACGGACGTGATATCTATATATAAAGAGGATTTAAATGTCATATCGGGTCCGGGTTTTATGAACATTGCAGTTTTGGAGAAGTAATTTTATCGGAAAATGAGCGACAATGAATATAAGAAGATATGCATCGAAGTTTTCCTATCGGGAATTTTTAAGAGTTGCTTCTGATCAACTGTTGTGATATAAATAATGCGATATCAGACAAAGAGATCATCGAAAATTGGAGGGAATAAGAATATTAGGAGATCAGATATATTTAATGTATATTTATTTCAGAGCCTCCGATGTGTGATTTGTGATATACAATAAGCAATATGTGAGGTCGATGATTTCTTTAAAGTATTCAATTCAAAAAGAAAGTGAGTGATTTAACTTTGCTTTATAATAAATAACCCTTTAATAATTTAATTAAATGTCAAAATTTTTGATTGAAAATTAATTTTATCAGAACTTTCTTATAAAGAGAATTGTGAAATAAAATGATTTGATATGATTATTCTGACAATTTATTAAAACTTATCAGGATTTCAATATAAGCAAAAATTAGATATCCTTCAAATTCAAATGAAATAATAAATAGTTCCTTGAACATGTTGCAGATTTTGGAAACAAGGGTTGGCTACTTGCTTATCTCAAATCTACATAATCAATTTAATGAAGATCTGTACACAAAGCAAAATAGAAATAAGAAACAACCTTTGAAATAAAAATAAACAATAGATGATGATGAACCTGTAAACACATAGCTGGAAGAATTTTGATTGTAAGTTTATCTCATGAATTTTCAAGTTCTCCCAAATTTTCTAAAAATTTGCATAAGTTAAACATCACCTTCTTATTTTAATCTAAAATGCTAAGTAAGGAATTTTTTTTTTTAAATTACATCCTTTCCAAAATCTCATCAGAAGACAAGAGTTGTAAAAATGAGTTCTTAGAATTACTGGTGAATCAAAAATTGTCAATTGGTAGAATTTTTTTGGAATTTCTTCATGTATGATCAATGTTATGAATTTTGAAAAACAAGAAAATTGAAGGCTTGAAAAATAAGTATGATGAGATAATTCAAGAACTTCTAAAATGCTCTAGGTTGCTTTTCTATAATTTAAATGGGATGCCCAAAAAAAATTGAATTCATTACTTGTTTGATTGAAAATCTGAAAATCTGAAATACATACAAACAAAAGAAAATTAATCTATTCCTATTACTAACTTAATGAAGGAAACATGACTAGGTATAGTCATACTTCCAATGAAACCATGTAAGCATTTTAATTCTTGCATTTATGTACATGTCAAACATTACTAAAAATTCAAATATAATTAAACTACAAAAACTAAATCTGAAAGCAAAATGTATCTTTATTGTTAGTATCTTATTCACTATTACTTTCTCTTGAAATTACTTATCTAATTGAATTTCAATTGGATCATAGAAATCTTGATGGATTTCCATTATTGAGTGGGAGAGGTTTAAAAGAGAAGATGACAGACCAGGTTGTAAAAATGATCTTTCAGAAACAATGGCCTATGTGATTTTGTTAGTGTTATGATTAAGTGCTAAATTATTAACGATCTTCCGTGAAGGAAAACTTTCCAAATGTATTTCAAATTGATCAATGAAAAATGGATTGAAGTCCGATAAATCCAATAGAATATTATTAATTGAATTAAATTGCTAGTCATAAAGTGAAAATACACTCTCTTTTTGACACTGCCCTTGAGAAATAAGAAGTAATTGATAAGGAATGAACATCAATTGAAATTGGAAATAACTTTCGATGTTCACATTTATAGTTTGAATATTTATTTTTCCCTTGAGGTAACGCTTCAATCGAGTGTTCAATGTTGAGTTTCTCAATATGCCAGCACAAAGTATCTAAAAATCTGAGACTAAAAACATAAAATAAATCAGAAGTTAAAATTAAATGTTGAAAAAATAACAAAATTGAATCATAGTTTACACTAGTGTTACAATTATTGTTACAACACAATTAGGAGTGACTTAAAGTAATTTCATTTTCACAAGAATTGGGCAGAATCATGGAATTAAAATGATTGTTGATACCCACTTGTGAATTAGAGAGAAGGATATGCCTCTAAATAGGAATGCGAGCTTGATCATAATATAAATCATAGATTGGAATGGTTTTTTGAATGCTGAAATCATAAGTATGATTATTTGTTTGAAAATGAGAACTATTTCGAACAATTTCTAAATTATATTGTTCTTCATTTTCACATGTGATTAGACTTTGATTATGAGGATTAAATTGTAAAGAAGACAAATCAATATCCTCAATGTCAAAGTAGCTATCATAAATAACTTGATAACATTCATTAGAATTCCCTTCGATATTATTCAATGTATTAAAACAAGAAGGAATATTAGGCTTGTGTTCATTAATGCCAGAAGAATGATCATTAATTAATTCTCTATCCTGATAAAAACTAATTGGTAATTCATTTAAATCAGACTCTGTTTTTTGAAATATCTTTAATGTGAAGAGAGGTTAAATTGCTATTAGAAAAATTGTCAGGATAAAGACAAAAATACGAATATGAAACAATGCATTTGAAAATGTCTCTATTTTAGCACTCTGGTGTATTTTCTTCATTGCAATTTTCATATTTAAGATCATTTACTTGGCTACTTATGCTTTTTTGAAGAATGTTGCTTTGTTGTTCTGAATTTGGAATCTATTCATTGTAAGAGAATTCAAATTTTTTTACAGAAAATTGCGTATTATCGGAAACTTTAATCATTGTTGGTACTTGCCAGATTATGATATGATTTTATGATTCTAATGCATACTGATTTTCAGATTTTAAAGTGATATTTTCTTCAAGAGTGTTGTTAATATCTTCTTGTGGTTAATTAGTGAAATTTTCCAAGCTTTGTGATAGAAATTCATTAACATGTGAAGGTGCACCTTGATCTTTCTCAATATAGTAAGAAATGTCCAGAAATTAAAGAAATTGATTATACAAAATAGAGGCCATTTCATCATCATTTGTTTGAACCTTCATATTGGGTTTTTCACTTATGTCAATGAATTTAGAAGGATATTGATCAAAACTTGAAATAATTTCACATGGATTATGAATGGAAGGAAGAGAGAAAATATCTTCAAACCAATCTAATAATTCTTCTTTCGAAGGTTTATCATCAATTTTAAATTTTAAATAATTTAAATGAAACTTGATGGTAAAATCAATTAAAGACTCACCTTCAAACCTTCATAGATCTTCAAAATCATCACATACCTGTTCATAGATATATCTGTCAAATTTACAAAGGAATATTGTAATAAAATGTTTCCAAGTGTGGATTGAGGCAACTGGAAGTGATTTACACCAATTTCTAGCTTTTGCCAAGAATGTAAGAGTAAAAATCCTGTATAAAATATCTTCATCAATATCATGAAAAGTAGAATTTGAAATTTTTTGAATGAATTGTAAAGTATGATCAAATGCAGAAGTATTCATCTTACCATTAAACTTTACTTGAGATAAGTGTCTTACTATTTCTGGTGGAGTATTAGCAGATGCTCGTCCAGAAATACAACTCCAAATTGGAAGTTTTAAAGGAGCCATTATAATAAAAAATAAAATATTAGAATACAAAGACTCCAAAGGAAAACAAGTCTCAACCCCTCCTAGCGCCAAAATGTTGAGGCCTCGAAATTCATTGCAACAACATGGGGGATGACCACTCGGTCCAGACCTTAAAGAAGTTCCTTTTCTGTTTGGAATGGTGGTTCCGACTGGTTCAACTAGGTCTAATTACCTTCTCTCAATCTCCATTGGTTTAAAATATGACTTTTATCTATTAATGGGAAAGAGACATCAGATCATTTCTCTTGCCGATTGGACAAGAAAGTGATTCTTAAGCTAATTTGGGCTTAGCCAAGCCACAACTAAAGTTTTGCCTCTTTGAGAAGAGGAATTTTTAGGGATGTAGAATTTAATCTATATGCATTATTATTCTAAGATGCAAGTAAAAGAAACTATTTTAATCCTATCTTGATTAGGCAGATATAGATCTATCCCAACTGAGAGCAAGATGTTTTAAATAATTGAGATTTAGATATGTTTGTTTTAAATGAATATCAAGATAATGAAATAGTTCAATTAAATGATATTGTGAATACCAAACACAATCTATCTAGAGACCTCTTAACTGAAATAATCAATCAACGACACTGAGGAAGTAGTTCTCAAAATGATATTGATCATTTAATCAGTAACTTGAATAATTAAACAATAACATGCATAAATAGTTCACAAAATATCACTATTCAATAAATTAGTTTTATAAGACAGGTTTTTGAGTAAATAGTTACTTGGAAATCAGAATTCAACCCATAAGAGTAGAGACAAATAATAACATAAATTGAGGCAAATTTCTCATACCGACAAAAGTGCACGAGTATGCGAGTAAATTGACACATTCCTGTTATCATAGAATGAAACCAACATTTAAAATAGTAGTATTATAAATACCAATTTATTAAGTCCATTTCTCTAGCTAAGTTATAATAAAATATTATAATTAAAATATAAATATTATAATAAAAATATAATATTTATTATATATTTTAATTAAAAACCAAACATCCACGTGAGAGGGAGAGCTTAGGGAGGAGGGAGGAGTATTAAGTGAAGAATAAGGAAAGGTGAGTGGAGGGAAGAGTTAAGTGGAGGAATAAGGTGGAGGGTGAGGTGAGGATGACGTGAGGTGGAGGTATGGGAGTCATAAGGAGGATGAGGAAACCTTATATTAAAAAAACTTTACCTGTCGCATAAAAAAAATCGCACATCACAATTTTTAAAAGATGAGCTTGAAGTATTTAAGCGAAATTGCGATTTAGCAATTTCATAATCGCAAATTATTTCGGATCGCAATTTTCTAGATCGGGATTTTGGAAGGAATGATGTAAAGTGGGGCCCACTTGGATTAACCATCCTATAATTTAGACTACAACCACTTTGCAATTTTGGAGTTTTGAGTTTGAAAATTTGTTTTAAAATAACAAGTTGGAGTATATTACCGATATCCCGAAACGTATTTTCCTCTATTATTTAATTTAGTTGGGTCATTTTATAGGACCATTAGTGAAAAATGAAAAATTAGTAAAAATTAATTAAAATTTAATTTTTACAATGAATACTATTTTAACTACGAAAATTGAAATTTGGTACATTTTATACATTTTTTTAGCCCAAGTGAGAAAATGATCAAAACTTCAAAGGAGTGCCATTTACAAACCGGTTGACCAAATGAAGCAAAACAAGTATCGTTGGAAAGCTTATGAAAAATCAGATTCAATGAAAGAATCAAAATAGAAATCTAATGAAAATAAAAAAAAGTGACAAAACTATAAAATAATTGACTTGATTAAAATCCTAAAACGTGTTTAGTCAAAAATTTTGCAGAAAGCGTCCCCATTATTTAAAGTATATGTGTCAAAAAATGGGGGGGGGGGTGTTGTGTTTTACCACAACGGAACATAACCCTGCCTTTTAGGAATGGATGACCTTCATTTTCAATGTTGTTTTGACTGATGACCTGGCTGCATGGCACTCCCTTTGAGTCATAAATATCTGCTAATAAGGTCCTCTAACATGCTGGAGGTCTCCAGCTGGTAAAAAATGCTTTTAAGATGCTAAAAATCCTTTAACAATTGCTCGCTACGAAAATAGGGTAGTTTGGTAGCGAGTTTTAGTAGCATCATAAAAATAGCTTTTCCATCAATCTTCTTCATTTATTTATTGTTCCAACATCTTCATCATGTCATGACACCTTGCAACCATGGATCCCCCTTCTTAAAACATGCCAAAACTGAGTTTAAATGCAAAAAAGCACCTATAGGTTTTTTCGTAGCGTATTTCTGGCTTCAAGCCTGAGGTACACTACGAAAATATCTAAAACCAGAAATTTCTCTTTTCAAGATTATATTCGAAAATTGTCCTCCAACTGAAAATTTTGGGTTCTCTATATGTTATAAACCTCCTAAAACATATTCCATCTTACCTCATTACTCTTGTGGTGTTTCCTCCTCATTTACAATCAGTTGGCTAATGGGCTCCTCTACCACTGTCATTTTCAATCCTTTCTTTTCCAACTCTAAATGAATCAGATCCAATTTCTCTTCTAGATCTTTCACTTTGTCCTTTAATGCCCTGTTCTTGGATTGCAAATGTAGGTTTATCTTTTTGATATGTTTGACCTCTCCCCTTAGTGGCTGAGTCCACTTTATCAACTTTTCTGTATTGTCCAAGTTCTTTGAAACACTGGTGACTTGATCTTCCCAGATTTTTCTCATTTTCTCAAACTAAACTTTCTCAACTCTATGTTACTTTACCTCTTGTTTCAACACTGATATCTCCTCACCTGCCACCCTCAACTGCTCCTTAAGGGTTTCAATTTCTGATTTTTCAATGATTTACTCTTTACGCTTTCTTTGTTTGATAATCAATTCTTCTTTTGTAGGTGAAGATAGATCTATGATGCTTGGTGGCTGGAAAGTTTCATTGATCTTCTCAGTCTCTTTGTTGCTTTACATGACCTTCCTTGCATGTTTGGTCATAGGTTTTCTAGGCTGAAAAATGAAACCAACATCATCACTTGCAAACTCTAACTTTTTAGCTGACTTACCTTTCTTCAGCTTTCTTCTTCCATCTTCAATGTCTTCAACTTGCACAATAGGTGATTCTTCAATGTCAATTGCATGCAAGATGTCCTCCAAGTTTCCCTTAGCCACTGTTTGGCTCCTAGTGGCTATTTTACTGCCTTGCTTGCTGACTATTTTCTTCTATTTTGTAGGTGTTGTTTTAGGTGTGTCAATATTATGCAAAGGCTCTGCCTCCATGCTCAGTGGTTCTGGAGGAGATGACCTATTCCTTTCTTCAGTTTCCTCTTCCATAACTGGTGATGGAGTAGCTGTAGGTTTGGAGGTTTTCTTGGGAGTGACAACATCAATTTCATAACCACTCATGAATAATAAAGAAGTCCAATATTTGTCTAGTCTCTTCAACTCCTCTAACACCAACAACTTAATCAAACCATGATGAAAGAGAGAAGTTTCATTGCCATCTGTTTTAATTTGAACCTTATCTGAAATTTTACCTAGACTTCTATATAAATAAAAGGGCAAGTCAAGTGACCTCTTACCCAAAAAATGCAGAAGAAGCCTAAGGTGGTAGGAGTAGACCATGTGAAACCTTCCTTCACAGGTAAAATACTTCTGAATGACCATCAACAACTTTGAATAGTTTTCCTTCATGAAACTCCTAGGGATGCATTTGTCAAATCAATTTCACTATACTCTTTCTTGATGAACGCTTTGAAATCCTGCATTGTGAACTTGATGCCTTTAAACCACTATTCCCCTCATCTAGGGATTCCTATTGTTGTTGAAATGATGTTTGGTGTCACTGTAAGGTTCAACATTCCCACTTTTGAAGCTGTTCCTGTGAAACTGTTAGCAAAATCCTTGGAAACTTGTAGATGAAAACCTTGCAACCTTTGACAAAATAGCAAGCAACTTGTTCTTCTGAAGACATCCATGGTTTTTGGGTCTTCATTTATCAAATTCATGTCCATGGGCTCATACCTTTGGCAATGACCACCTTTGTTTGTCTTCCTTCTTGCAGCCATAGGTGCTTTATATCTTCACAGCCTCGCTTGCTTGATGACACCTGCAAAGTTTAAATATGCTAGCAACCTGCTTGGCTCGATGAAGCAACTCTCCAAAAATCCAATTACATGCAAAGATAAAGCGGAGTATGAAAAAAAGACTAATTTGTTAAGGTTTTATGGTTTAAATGATAGCTCATGCATTAATCATGACACATGCATGCAAAAAAGAGTAATGATGACCTCAGACACGGCTTTGTACTTTTGAATTAACCATAATAGACTCGAATGACCTCCACCCTAACTCCTCCAATCATGAACTAATATTTCATATCGAATTTGACAAGACAGGTAAGAAAACAGTATTTTGCAGCGTATCTAGTTTATCCTCTAACGGTTTCGCTACGAAACTATTAGGCAGTTTCGTAGCGAAAACTGTTGTTTTGCTATATAAAATGCTACGAAAATTTGAAAACTGACTTAAGCACCCTTTTTGAATTTAAATGCATGGGGAATGAAAACTGATACCATATGAGGACTGATGGGACATGACATCACATAAATGGAGGTGACCTTGAACCTTAGGATAGGTTAAATATGTAAAGAATGAAATTTTCCTATACCAACCTGAAAGGCTTAAGGAGACCTTATCCTTTTTATAAGTGAACTGTATGACCATGTCAAGTAATGTTTCACAATTTTATGAGTGATAATAGTGGCTCCACTTTGGATGGTGTGCCCCTGTGGTACACCAAAGAACCTGTAGTTCCAGTGCCATCGATCTGTTTGGAAATAAAAAACTCTGAAATTTTCCAAGACTTCTTCAAAATCTAATGGCCTTCACCTAGGGCTCAAGTTTGATGATCAACTTATCTTTATTAGCAAAAAATCATAATAAAATGGAATATATACAATGGAGTGAAAAATCACTAGAACTTAAGAGGAATAGTGCTTTAGAAACCTGCCATTGATAAGCCCTCCAACACAAGGTTTTCAATCCATCTCATGCAATAGATAAGTGTTGTTGCCATGGAATGCAACTAATATGAATGGACCTTTCCATATATTCTCAAACTTACGATGTTTCCCCTTTTCTTCAATTCTGGCCTCCCACTTCAATACCACATCTTAAATTTGAAAATTTTCCTCTTTGACCTTCCTATCAAATGTCTTCTTTATTATATTTTGAGACCACTGATGGATATTATATACCTCCTCCATTTTTTCCTGCAGAGCTATCAATTGGTTTATCCCCCTTTAAATAACATTAGGCTCCTCCTCTAGTCCTTGCAACAACTTCATAACAGGCACTCCCAAGGATGTGGGAAAAATGGCTTCAGCTCCATACACTAAATCATAAGGTGAAGTACCAATTGACTTTTTGTACACACTCTATCAGCCCATAGAGCATACTTCAGCTTAAGATTCCATGATCTTTTGTTTTCCTGTAGCACCTTCTTAATAATTCTCACAATGCTTTTGTTAGAAGATTCAGCAAGACCATTACCATGTGGGTAATAAGTAGTAGAGTGTCCAAGTGTTATGTGATACTGATGACAAAAGCTGATCAACCTCTTGGATTTGAAAGCTTGTGCATTGTTAGTGATAATCTTCATAGGAAAACCAAACCTGGAGAATATTTTATTCTCTAAGAATTGAATGATGACTGAATCATTTGCTTTCCTTGTTGGGATTGTTTCAATCCACTTGGTGAAATAATCAGTTGCTGTCAGGATCCAACGATGCTTCCCTAAAGATGATGGATGTATTTCACCAATAAAATCTAGCCCCCATTGTTGGAATGGTGCCTCAACATAAATTGGCATCAAGGGTAAAGGAACAAGCTTTTTCCTACCATCAAAAATCTGACATTAATGGCAGGCAGCTATCTTCTTGTAGACATCCTTGAACATGATGGGCCAGTAGTATCCTACTCTAAGAATTTTGTTTGTTGTGGCCTTCCAATAGTGATGTCCTCCACAATCTCCTTTATGAAACTCTTCAATCACCCTTTCAACTTCCTCTTCTAGCAAACAATTCAAAAGAATGCCACCGGTATCTTTCCAGTACATATTTGTATCTATAATGCAATACCTCAGAGATTTTAGCTTCGCAAACCTTGCTTTTGATTTGGTTAATTCTGCAGGAGATCTATGATGATGCAAGACAAAGAAAATGTCTTTGTACCAATCAGATAGATGGTATTTTTCTTCAATAGGAATCAGCTCTTCATCTTCATCTGATAACTCTGAAATTTCTGTAATTAAATTCATGTCAAGACAGTCAAAATTGGACTGTGCCATCAGCGTTGCTAGCCCCTATCCTTTTACCAATTTTGTAGGTCTGATTTCTATATCATACTCCAGCAAGTTAGCTATCCACTTCCCTTTCTTGCCATCAGGATCAGCTTGTGTCAAGATGTCCTTCACCACAGCATTAGGTACAAATGCTATGACATGAGAATGAAGAATATAAATTCTAAAATCTTTAATGGCTTTGATCAAAGCATATGCCTGTTTTTCAAGAATATTGTACTTCAGATATGAGTTAGCAAGGGTTCTGCTAAAGAATGAAATGGGATTCTTTGTACCTTGATGTTATTTATGCAGTAAAACTCCAGCAATTATGCTTTTTGATGAAAATGTAAAAACCAGAAATTCTTTTGAAAAATCTAGGCTAATCAACACTGGAGCCTGAGTGAGTGCCTTTTTAATTTCTTCTTCAACTGTCCATTTAATGCCACCTCCTTTATTCAACATTTTGGTTATATCTTTGAAAATCTCAGCAAAGTTGGGGACAAACCTTCTGTTGTAGAGGTAAATCCCCTCTGCGGATAGAGGTGATCCCTACTAGCCCAGATCGGATCTAGCAACAATCGTAACATGCTATGGTGCAAGTTCCTAATTGCAATAAACCAAGTTGCGAAGAAGGCTTACCTTGAATCCAATGCTGTTGTTTGTAGAGGAGGTAGCGGTCCCATTCCCTTGCTCCGGCAGATCATAATCCTCACGCTTGTCACGATCGAACACCTGCACACGTAAGAAACACGACAAACACAAGCGTAAAATCCAATATATACAATTATGCGTCAGTCAGAGAAGACACAACTCATGATCATAATGAACAAGATGAGTGGAACCATAACCAATAGTCGCTTATCATTAATTCATACAAAGGAAAATACAACCTGGCTCTGACGCTGAATTCTCCTTCGGCGGGTCGTCAGCAGAACATGTCTCTGTAAAGCTTATCAGGAATGGGGACAAGCCTCTCTCTTCGATCGTCAATCTCCTTGCTATTGATTTGACACTATGAGGACTATTGCAGCATTCTTTAGGCTATGAAGGCTCTTGGAGATTCTTGGAGATTCTTGGAGATTACCTTGCAAAGGAAAATGGCAAGCTTATATAGATGGTGGAAGGGGAGTTGGGATCCCTACAATCATGGGATTGGTCCTATCCTAAGGGAAGCTTCCATGAGAGGTGGAAAACTACTTCCTCTACATGGAGATCCGGAGCCAACCTCCCAACTTAATTTGGAGACCAGTTTAGGAATTGGTTAAAGTCAATCTTCCGCCATTTATTTTAAAAAACACTCCTTATTAAGCTTGGCGCGCCCTTTTTGGAGGATTTCCCCCCTTGGCACGAGGGCTGAACTGTGTACCCACGCCAATGCAAAAAAGGCTATTTTTAGGGTTTTTCACAAGGAGTTGTTTTTAGGAGAATGAAAGTCCATGTTCAGAGGAATACCATGAAAGTGTTTTCAGGTTATGTCACTGCTCACAGGTCACGGAATGAGCCCTCCAATGTGCGGGACGGGGGATTGCAGGGATGGTGACAAATTTCTGTGTAACAGATGCCCCCTAAAGCATGAGGCCCGAAAGAGAGAGAGGGGTGAAATGCTTTACGAGAACGTGTCCAACTGAAAACACCGCCGTCGAAAAACCTGCATAGAGAAGTACAACTGATATCTCAAATACATGATATATATTGGTATGGGCGTAGCCATCCATAACAGAGTATACAATAATCCAGATCCAAGGCATGGACGCAGCCATCCAGTAAGGATTGATAAATAGACTCAGGTATGGTTTCAACCATCCAATCAGTGAGTCATGTAACCAATCATAAGAATCCACAAAATCGCAGCCAGGATTCTAACAGACAAAATCCAGGGTCTTGCGCTCCATCTCGACTCGAACAGAGTACAAGTTCAAGCATGTGAATAAGTGAGCTGAAGTCGAACATGTAAGAACATCGTCTGATTACCAGCCAATGATGAAAGCTGTTAACAGATGCGAGAGGAACACTAGAAAATTTGGCGGAATTTCTGATGGCCAATTCGTCGCTATTCCAACACATAGTCATCGCAAGAGCGACAGTTCAAGGATGGGAAAAACATGGTTTCCCATGTCGTCGCAATTCTGCGCAATTAAAAAGTGTCGCACTACTGACACTTGTTCCGTTGCTTCCAAACAAGCGTCACTCGTCCGACGTTTCCCAAACCGTCGCGCTTCCGACGTTTGTAAATTGTCGCACTTCCGACGAAATGTGGTCCGACGTTTTGAATGTCACTCTTTCGACGTTTGTAAACTCTTGCAATTCCGAAGAAATGTGGTCTGACGTTTTGAACGTCGTGCTTCCGATGTCTGTAAACTATCGCAATTCCGACGCAATGTGGTCCGACGTTTGAGACGTCGCTCTTTCGACATTTGTAAACTGTCACAATTCCGACGAAATGTTGTCCGACGTTTTGAACGTCGCTCTTCCGACGTTTGTAAGCTATCGTAATTCTGACGAAATGTCGTCCGACGTTTTTATACTGTCACTCTTCCGACGTTTTTAAACTGTCGCAATGCCGACGCTTGCAAGGCGTCAGTATACCGATGGCGGGTTCAATTTTTAAAAAAAAATATGAAACTTTAAAATAGTACAATAAATCTCCAATATTTGCTATGAATTGTGGGCGTTCTAATGACCGTGAAATATTAATATAATAAACCACCCCGCAGCGCTTTGACTATAAACAATCATTTTTTTTTCACAAGAGAAAAACGATGTTTTGAATATATTATATGAAGTAAAATAGTCCATGAAGTCATTACATTTTCACATCTGAAGATTGGAACCCAAATATCCATCCAGAAAAGTGGAAGTCCCACCCCAGACAATGATAGAAAAATACCTCATGTCACATACAGGGACATGATATAAAACCCAGTAACGGTCCACATGGAGATTATCGACAATCTGAGAAAGCATCCAAATATGCCCGAGGCATCTATAAAAAAGTGAAATAGCAGTATGTAGAATAGTAAAGCAACAGATAGAGTACCGACGTCCATTGTTCCAAATACAAATTAAAGTACCCAAAATCCTTGAACAGAGAAAAATGCTAATCATGTGAGGAGTGTGATATGTCCAAAATATAAAAGACCATCAGACCATATCAATAAACCAGCAACATAGACCAACATCGCTAGTTTTGAAGGCAGAGTGATAAACATTAATCATTTTTTTTTCACATGAGAAAAAACGTTGTTTTGAATATATTATATGAAATAAAATAGTCCATGAAGTCATTACATTTTCACATCTGAAGATTGGAACCCAAATATCCATCCAGAAAAGTGGAAGTCCCACCCTAGACAATGATAGAAAATACCCCATGTCACATACAGGGACTTGATATAAAACCCAGTAACGGTCCACATGGAGATTATCGACAATCTGAGAAAGCATCCAAATATGCCCGAGGCATCTATAAGAAAGTGAAATAGCAGTATGTAGAATAGTAAAGCAACAGATAGAGTACCGACATCCATTGCTCCAAATACAAATTAAAGTACCCAAAATCCTGCAACAGAGAAAAACGCTAATCATGTGAGGAGTGTGATATGTCCAAAATATAAAAAGACCATCAGACCATATCAATAAACCAGCAACATAGACCAACATCGCTAGTTTTGAAGGCAGAGTGATAAACATTAATCATTTTTTTTTCACAAGAGAAAAAACGTTGTTTTGAATATATTATATGAATTAAAACAGTCCATGAAGTCATTACATTTTCACATCTAAAGATTGGAACCCAAATATCCATCCAGAAAAGTGGAAGTCCCACCCCAGAAAATGATAGAAAAATACCCCATGTCACATACAGGGACTTGATATAAAACCCAGTAACGGTCCACATGGAGATTATCGACACTGAGAAAGCATCCAAATATGCCCGAGGCATCTATAAGAAAGTGAAATAGCAATATGTAGAATAGTAAAGCAACAGATAGAGTACCAACGTCCATTGTTCCAAATACAAATTAAAGTACCCAAAATCCTTGAACAGAGAAAAACGCTAATCATGTGAGGAGTGTGATATGTCCAAAATATAAAAAGACCATCAGACCATATCAATAAACCAGAAACATAGACCAGCATCGCTAGTTTTGAAGGCAGAGTGATAAACATTAATCTTTTTTTTTTCACAAGAGAAAAAACGTTGTTTTGAATATATTATATGAAGTAAAACAGTCCATGAAGTCATTACATTTTCACATCTGAAGATTGGAACCCAAATATCCATCCAGAAAAGTGGAAGTCCCACCCCTGACAATGATAGAAAAATACCCCATGTCACATACAGGGACATGATATAAAACCCAGTAACGGTCCACATGGAGATTATCGACAATCTGAGAAAGCATCCAAATATGCCCGAGGCATCTATAAGAAAGTGAAATAGCAGTATATATGTAGAATAGTAAAGCAACAGATAGATAGAGTACCGACGTCCATTGTTCCAAATACAAATTAATGTACCCAAAATACTTGAACAGAGAAAAACGCTAATCATGTGAGGAGTGTGATATGTCCAAAATATAAAAAGACCATCAGACCATATCAATAAACCAGCAACATAGACCAGCATTGCTTGTTTTGAAGGCAGAGTGATAAACATTAATCATTTTTTTTTCACATGAGAAAAAATGTTGTTTTGAATATATTATATGAAATAAAATAGTCCATGAAGTCATTACATTTTCACATCTGAATATTGGAACCCAACTATCCATCCAAAAAAGTGGAAGTCCCACCCCAGACAATGATATAAAAATACCCCATGTCACATACAGGGACATGATATAAAACCCAGTAACGGTCCACATGGAGATTATCGACAATCTGAGAAAGCATCCAAATATGCCCGAGGCATCTATAAGAAAGTGAAATAGCAGTATATATGTAGAATAGTAAAGCAAAAAATAGATACAGTATCGACATCCATTGTTCCAAATACAAATTAAAGTACCCAAAATGTGCAGAGACATGTACTGTTGATATACGCCTCACACAAAAAGCATCCATGATAGAGAAAAAATATGTATAAACCCAGGGTCGATTGTATGTTCTGGCTCGCTTGTTCCCAGAAATAAAATCCATCTGCAGAAACCCAGGCTCGTTGTAAGATCAGGCTCGCTTGATTCCAAAATTGGTAACCATATGTTGCATCCGAGATGTAAGGTTCAGGCTCACTTGTTTCCATTAGTACCCCGCTACAGCATCCACCCTGTTCATAGCAAAAAGGTTCTTTGTACGTAGACCATATAAACATGGCTCTGTATTTCAAAAAACAGGTTTAAAATAGAAACAGGGCAACATTTTTTTTTTCCAATTGTTATGAACATAATTCGACCGTGAAATATTAATGTAATAAACCACCCCGCAGCGCTTCGACTATAAACAATCATATAAACATGGCTCTATATTTCGAAAAATAGGTTTAAAATAGAAATAGGGAAACATTTTTTTTTCTAAGTAAAGTAAATCTATTAATAGTGGGAATAAAATTACACCAAAGTCAAAAACATTGCCCAGACTCATGGCAAATTTGTCATCAAAAAATCAAAAAATTAAGAAGACTGCCCTCATACGGGGAAACTAGTCTTGAACGTTTACAGAATTCAAAAACATTACAGAGGTCCAGCACAATAATATAATCTAAAACATGCCCAATTAAGTGGGCCTGAGAAGCAAGAAAACCAAATTAACCAAACTACTCCTCCGGTGGCTCCTCCACGATTCGGCACCATCCTTCGGAAGGTCTAGGATTGCTAGGTGCTACGTCCATTTTCATGCCACGGCTCCCCTCCTGAAGGCCCGAATGCTGGCCGGCTTTTTCCAAGCTCAGACCCGCCGAACGGGTGCATTCTTCCTCCGTTTGGGCCTCCTCGTGGAAAACCACAGTGACTGAGGCTATAATTCGAGGGCAGTTGAGAGAGAAATTAAACGAAAATTACCCAGTGCGCGTCGTGGCCGTAGAAGGTGAACTAGCGGTGGGGAAACGAGGAGCAGGGAAATGCATACGTTGGCCAGATCCTACAATCCGACCCCGCCCACTCCTTGTATTTGGATAGCGATCTGCGTAATAATCACTAGACTGGCCGGAAGACGACTTAGTTGAGGGGCTGGAAGGAGCGCGCAGGGGTTGACCTCTAGTGCTCCCCCTGCGGCAACGCATCCTTTGATGCAGGCGAGGCATGGGTGTAGTCTCAGCAGTGGGCACAAGAGGAGACGGAGAAGCAGAATTCCAAGAAATAGAGGAAGACACACACAGACCAGACCGAGGGAAATGCAGATATGCAGCAAATTCTAAGCGGCAGTTCAGCTGGCCACTTCTCCTTCTCGTCACAGTGAGCAGGCAATGTAACCCAGCAACCGGCTTGTCTGAAAAACCATAGTGAAACGCCATTGTATCGACCCCGATTGCAATGCAATCGAAGGATGCCCCTCATAATTAATCTCTGATCATTAATGAGAGCCGAAGGCCGGATCATATTGGAGCATGCAGAATCACTAACAGGAGTGGAGGTCCGATCTTGAACAGTGTTAAAACTTAATGCGATTTAATGTGAAAACCTTGGAACTTAAATATCGGCTAATTGAACAGCGTTAAAACTTAATGAGATTGATATGAAATCGCCACATCCATGTCCCATCACCTTAAACACCATCGAATGCACCCGCAGACAGAGCAGGGCAAGTTTTGATTGAGGACACATGGCAGAAATTGATTGGAGTGGATCTTTGTTTGGGCCATCGCGCAGTGGAAATCCGGACCTGAAAAATATTAGGGCGAATTTGATCAGAAATTCGCATCACAACTCTCCCTCCGTACGCTAGCCCAACTTTGGACCCGAAAAAGATTAGGGCGGAATTCATTTGGTTTTTGCGTCACAAAATTGGCCGATGTCAGCAGGCTATTTTGGAACTCGAATTTGGTTTGAATTAGGGTTTATCGCCATTTGAATACAATTGTTTTTGATCCCATCTTATAAAATTTGTGTTGGTTTTATTTGATAATACACATATTTATAATAAATCATGGGAATACCACACTAAACATGTGGAAAATTTATATAAATTATTGAGAACAATCATTTTTATGTAAAAATATCCAAATGTTATTTTGGGAAATAAGAATTTGAGTATTTGGTTCATATTGTTTTAAAGGAAGGAGTGAAGTTGGAGCCTCAAAAGATGCAAGCTATTACAAAATGACCTATTCCTAAGAAAATTAAGGTTCTTAGAAGATTTTTTAGACTTACATGATATTATTGATCATTTGTTAAGAATTATGCATGCATTTCAAGTCCACTCACATATCTCTTGAAGAAAATATCATTTATATGGAATGATGAGGTTACTTTGGCATTCTCTCTTTCAATGGATGCCATGTCTTCTACACCAACATCGGTTGCACCTAATTTTGGTAAAACATTCATAGTAGAGTGTGAGGCACTAGGACAAGGAATTTATGTAACATTAACACAATAAGGGATATCATTGGCTTTTAAAAGCAAGGAATTCAAAGAAAATATTTGATGAAATCTACGTATGAAAAATAAATGGAAGCAATATTACATGCAATAAAAAATGGGGATAGTATATCATTGGGAGGTACTTTAAAGTCAAGATATACCATGATAGCATAAAGTATTTTTTGAAGCTATGATTTTCATTAGAGGATTAACAAAAATGAGGAGAAAAAATGAAAAGTTTTAATTTTGAGATAATCTGCAAAAAGGGTAAGGAAAATTTAGTACATGATGCTCTTTCTAAAATAGAAGAGGCCTCAAATTTATATCCAATTACATTTTCTATTCCTAGGTGGCTAGAAGAAGCTTGCCATAATGGAAAAATAACAATAGTACTAAACAAAAACTAAAATTTATAAAGGATGAGATGAACTCTATGGAGCATTGGGAGTCAAAGAGAGATATACTTTGGTGCAAATGTAGAATATTTTTATGCACGCAAGAATATTTGAATAAACAAATATTAAGGGAGTCCCATGTCTCTCTGATGGTAGGACGTAGGGTTCCTTAAAACATCTCAAAGGATCAAAAAATATATTTTTGGAAGTAATGAAGAAAGATATTCAAAATTTTGTAAGAGAAGGTCAGGTTTGCATAATAAATAAAAGAGAGATAGTAAAATCTCTAGGGTTACTTCAACCATTCCACATACATATTCAAAGACTAGAAGATATATCAATAGACTTTATTACAGGGTTACTGAAATATAAAGGTAAATATTACATTTTTGTGGTCATTTATATAGACAAATTTTGTAGATTTTTTTTGTAGAGCTCAAAGTACATAAACAACAAGCCAAGTGGCAGAAGTGTCCGTGAAAGAAATTTACTTGTATTGAAGATCACTATTCTAGGAATAAGGAGTTATTTTCTCCAAAAATAACCCTATCCAAACATTGACAATTCATCAAGGATATCTTTCTATGCTTCATAAGTACATATGTTCTACTTCTAAATCATGTCTTGGAAGTGGTTGTTTTGCTGGAAATTATTCACCAGTTGGTTTCATACCAAAGTCTTTTTCTCATTTTCAGCATCCAATACATGAAAAAGATAATGGTTTAAACAACATAAATATTTGAAATTTTGCAAGAATTGTCTGGCACACTTTGAATATGAATTTTGAAGTCAAGTGCATGATGTTGTATAGGATCAAGTGTCATTTTGAATACCAAATGTTTCACAAGAAACTTCTCAACATGCTACCCAGCAGTAAGGATTAAATGACAATATTGCATCAACTATTTCCATAATAAAAGTGCACCTCGGCCATAAGACTAAACAACTACAAATGTTGTAGATCTAACAATACCACACAATCAAATGTATTCCACAAGGCCAATACTATATGAAAAATGAAAAGGAGTTTGCAACTAAAAATACCTTAGGCAACTAATTCAATTAGATACACCAAACCATCAGCAAAAAGGAAAACCAGCCTACTCAAAAGGCAAGCGTTTACCTCCTTTGACAAAATTTTGAGTTCCGAAACAAGGGCCTTTATTGTCTTGTCAATGCCCCTAATAATTTGAATGGGGTTTGCACCTGCTGCAACAACCTAAACAAAAAGGTTTCATTTCAAATTATTTTCCACAAATTTAAGATACAACCATTGTCAGTTTTGTATTTCCTAACAAGCTCATAAATTTTGAAAAAAGAACCAAAATTTTTTAATACTTGATAGCAATTTTTTCACTCAAAAACTATCTTAGACTCAATAATCCCAACCCAAAACTAAAAAACCAAACACCATAAGACCCTACAAAAATGAATAGATGATCTTAATCTAGTACTATCGACAAAAAGTTACCTTTACACCCTCACTTATTAAACCCTGTGAAAGAACAACAGATGTTGTGGTTCCATCCCCAACTAAATCATTTGTCTTTGCCGCAGCTTGCCTTACCAACTTGGCCCCAATATTTTCAACTGGGTCCTCTAATTCAACCAATAAAAAGGCCAAAACCATAGCATTGAGATACATTTCATTACACTGTCAATAACAATAAAATTTGACTCAGCCATAACCCTTTCCTTTTATTGTTGTGAAAATATTTATGCATTACTCTAATGTGGCTAGTCCATAGGCCAATGATTAAGTAAGTGATTATAATGCAATTTGCTTTTAAATCTTCACTTTCTTAGTTATATTAATGTATTTTGAGTTTACATTGTCCCCTTGTCATATTAACATTTATTTTATGTGTTAAATCCTTACAAAAATAACCTTCTCCTATTATATATAACTCCTTTTTATATAATATCCCCAAAAACCCATTAATAAATTTTAGCCAAAGTTATTTATTCCCACATGTTTAAATAAAAAACCCACTTTATGCCCCCTTTGGCTAAATATATCGTAATATTAAATTCCTCCCCCTATGGTAATTAGATTAATCTGATTTAATTATCATATAATAAAAGTATATTGAAAAAATAATTAAAACATGTTTTATTACGTATTTTAATACAAAAATAATTCGTCCCCTGTGTATTTTAATTCCCCGACTCCCTTTCCCAAGGTTAAAACTATAAACCCTTTGTAAAATCCCCAATACCTCCCTTAACTGCTAACCTTGGTTAAATCATTTCCCGATCACTTTCCTGCATTTTTATAAACAAATTGATTAATCCTCACGATTAATTAACTCCACCAATCAGATTCGCCCTGATGAGATTAATTAATGTTTAATTGCGTTGGGCCCTCCATATGAAATCCCTGTCACTTCCACGTCCCCATCGCCGTTCGATCAACCCATTTGAGATCAACGGTTATTAATGATATCACTAGCCATCTGCGTCTGAACAATAACGTGCAATGGCCTGGCGGTTTTCAAACAATGACATGCCACTCGTCAATCATTCTATGGAATCTCTCACTCTCCACCCAAAACCACTTTTCCCCAAAAGCGGTGCGGTGGAAACTGCTTATCGCTTGCCTCCCGTGACTCATCCTCCGTACCTGCTGACGTCATCCATTAAATAAATAAAAAAACCCTGTCACCCTTTGGACTTTGTGAATAAAACAATTTTTCCCGCGTCATTTTCATTATTCTGTGAACGACCAAAGTCTCATGCAGAGAATTTCAAAAACAAACTGTCAAGCGCCATCAACTGTATTTTTCTGAAGACAAATGCATACCAGTAATCCAGAGTTCGTACACCATAGCCTGTACCTGTTTAATCACTATTCATCTCCCAAAAAACAGGTATTTACCCCAATTCCCGTTAAAACTCTATGAAATCCTAGCTTTTGTTTTAAATTCAGCACGAAAGACAGAAACAGAGTTCAATTTGGTCTTGTTCAATCCCCAAAATTGTAAATTGCATTCCCAAAACTTGTAATTGTGTTTGTTCTTCACAAAAACCCTAAATTCATTTTTGAATCCACAAGAACCAGAAATGGAGGTTCCAATGGCTCTGAACGTCACACCTTTGAATGCCCCTCACAGAGATTTAGACTATCTGCCCCTAGCAGATAGAGATTTTCAAATTAAAGACCTTGTTCTTAGTGATAATCCTCTTCGAACCTTTTTCCGCTGCAGAGATAACTTTATAAACGGTTCTGATATTATTGGATTATGGGAATCCAATCTCCCCATGTATCTTCTCCCCTCAGTCCATATTTTTCCTGAGTTAATTCATTATTGCCATGCAAACTATGACCCCAATCAAAAAGCAGTTTTGTCCTTGAGTCAGAACATCCTTTTCCCAATCACTACTCAGTCGATAAATGAAATGCTGCAATTTCAACCTGGTCAAGCCCTCACTCCCCTGTCCATGGGAGAATTACTTGAAAAGTCTTCCAATTTGTCCTATGAAGAGATAAATCGCATTTTTCAAACCTTCATGTTACCAGAGCATCAGCGCAAAGGGCCTCCCCCCTATGGTTATGTTTTTTTCACTGATGTGGGTAGGCTTATTCTGAATATGATATCCTTTATCATTGGTTTCAATACTAGTGAATATGTTGATCAATTAACCCTAGTATTGTTGTCTATATTTACCCCTGGACAGTCCCCTGCTGTCAAGTATGATTTTGGATCCTACATTGCTGATAAAATCCAAGATTAGTTCATGAGATTTGAGAATGAAAAAGTGTTAAAAAATTCTTCTGTTATATATCATCTCATGATTTATTACCAATCAGAAAGTTTCCCTTTCCATGTTCAGAAACTTGATGCCAAAGGAAATCCTAGGTCTGTGATATTTTGGTCTGCCATCACCCATAATTCCTCTGATTCTCCTTACTCCTATAATGATTTTATTGACTTATTTGTACACCCTGCAACCACTTTGTTAATAGGAGTTTCCCCTCCTAGAGTCAATAATGAAATCAAGAAAATTCTATAGCTCTCAAAACAATATAGGGTAGGTGACTGGTACTTATATCAAAATCACACTGAGATCAAAATATATGGATGTGAATTGTGCCCATTCAAGTTGCCCAAATATGTCCCCATGAGACTCTTTGCACTAGAGTATTTCAGGCAGATGATTAACTCAGATATAGTTCATTTCTGCAATGCAAAGAAAAAGGCTCAACTCAGGATCAAAAGTCAATTAGGTCCCTTTGTTTGTAACTCTAGAGATGCTGGAAAGGAAGCAAAAATAATCTTAGAAGAATATCTCAGATTACAAAAAAATTTTTACTGGGTGCCTTATGACCCAAATAGCTTTATCTGTGATAGAAGAATGAAAAATAAACTATCACCATACATTCATCACAAAATTCCAGAAATTGAACAATATGCCAATATGGATGAATGGATGGAAGGAACATTGGTAGAACATGATAGTGAGCAGGTCAATGTTGAAAATGTAATGAAAGACCTTGAGAAAATACTTGACCTAGACTCTTTTGGACAGGTGAAGATACCAGGTATTGGTCCTTCTTCTGCAGGGACTTCTCAGCAAAATTTACAGGAGATCGGTGCATTGGCCACAGTACAATCTAAAGGAAAAGAAAAGGAGCCTGACATACAAGTATTTGAAAAATTCACAATGACAGAGCAACCTGAGACTTCTAAAGAACAAGGTCAAGTACAAATTCCTCCTATTCAGATCAATGAGCCATAAATTTCAATTTTACAAACTCCTATCAATATAGAAAAAGGCAAGAAGAGAGATGTTGAAGTTGCTACCCCTGTTGGTGGATCTTCAGAACAGCCTCATGCTAAAAGACAAAAATTAAATCCTCTTCTAGAAGTAGATTTTGTTCAGGAAATTCCTGATAGCCAGAGAGAAGATTTGGATAGTCAACAAACAGGTACAGTCAGTGGGGCATCCACTACTTTACAAAGAAAAGAGCTGCAAAAGCAACAGAGTGTTGAAATATCTTCTTTCAAACCACCAGTTAAAGATGCAGGAGATATAAAGAAAACATTTATCAATATAAAAGCCAGGAATGATCCACTAAGACTCCAGGTTTACAATCAGTATTTGAAGATGGCTCCTAAGAATCAAGAAAGATTGATGTCATCTTATGACATTCAGCAAGGCAAAATGATAATGAGTCACTTCAAACCAAAAGTGCAGCAGCCTCAAACAGTTGCAGATTATATTAGAACAAATTTTGAAGTATTAGCAAAGGATATTCATCCTTTAGATCAGATTGAGTTACATAAGCAGACTGGTGAAATGATCTATTCTACTCTGACGGATAAAGCAATGGCAACTCAGAAGTTTCAAGATTCTTTGGAGAACACTAATGCACAATTGCAGCTTGAAAAAGCCTCTTCTCAAGCCAAAGATAACAGGATAAAGACATTGGAGGAAATAATCATTGGATTGGGCCACAATCCTAAAGATTTCAAAGGTATAGAGGCCCTAATCAAGAAAAGAGATGATGATATTGTAGCTTTGAGAAAGCAGTTGAAATTTCCAGCTTCAAGACATCCACAAACTGAAGAGATGATAAAGAAAAATTCTGAAGAAGAAATGATGGACTTGCTTTTGAAACTGAATGAGCAACTAAATGAAACAGAAAAAGAGCTTGAACAGGCATTAAAGAACAAGCAGTCTACTATTCCAGCATCAACAACAGAGGCAATTACAGGTACAGGTACATCCACAACAGGTCATCCAACAGAGCTATCACAGGTAAATACTTCCAATTTGAGTTCTGAAGAATTAATAAAGTCAATGAATGAATTGAAACTTCAAGTAATAGAACTCCAGCACACAAATTTACAGCTTACTAATTTAGAACAAAGATATGATCTCTCAAAAATGAGTGTTGCTGATAAAACAAGAGAGGTCAAAAGATTAGAAAAATTGGTTAAAGCATTGGAAAAGGATCTCGCATTGGAGAAACCTTTAAAGGAACTAAATGAAATTCTTTGGGACAACATTATCCAATCAATAAAGGATGTCTGGTCTTCAATTCAGATTATATATGAACATAATGATTTAGTCAAATTGGCTATAGAATAAGTTCAAATTACAAGAGAAGAATTGGGAAATAAGCCTGAGGAAGCCAATCAACTCATACAGTTTCTAAACACTCAAACCAGACACCAACTTACAGAACTTGGTATTCAGGACAGAACCGGAACAATTTTGGAAATAAAAAGAGTTTTTACTAAGAGAACCCTTATGCAGAATCTAGAAATAAGGTGCTCAGATATGCAAGAAGAAATCATTGCCTTCAGAGAAAGATTTGATATTTTGTTGAAAAAAGGATTGCTCAGTCCTATAGTTTCAGAGGATAAACTAATGGACCTTGAAAGCTATGTTGAAAAATTGGACAAGTATGCTGACAATCAGGCCAATCCTTCAACCAATACATTAGAAGCAGCATTGCCAACAGGAAAAAATCTTCATGACAGATTGGAAAATTTATTTTATCTTGAGCATGAAGTAAAGCATTTGTTTCCAATTCAGCCTACCTTTTTTAGATATACTGAGGCTAATGAAACATTGAGAAAACTTCAACAGACCAGAATACCAGAAGATAAATGGTAGGAAGAACTGTTGGAACTTTTGAAAAATTTATCCTTATATGAAATTTTTCCTATTTGCTTAAGTGTAATATGATTTTAATCATCGTTATTCTAAATTTTTTCTTCTAAACCGGTTTTAAACAGTGAATTCTTAATTGCTCCTGTTTTACTAGTTTAATCATTTTGATTATTTAGTAAAGAATACTTGAATGCTCTTTATTGATAATCACTCAATTTCCCTCTTTGAATGTGTTGAAAGATTCTTAATTTCCTTTCATCTATTTTAATTCCATCTCATTCGCTTTAAAGATCTAAAATTGTTCTCTGTTTGATTATCTTGCCCTGTAAAACCATCTTTTGTTTAGAAACTTAATCCAATGAAGCCATCTTTTTGACTCCATAGCCCAATGGCCTGAATTACTTCAATCTTGCCCTCAGTTATCGAATTCCACCACATAAATTCAATCAAAACCCTTGAACTTTATAGCTAGCCTAATACCTTTCAAAAAAAAGCTAAATTTTAAAGAGAGAGCCCTCTCTGGGTACAGATTGGCTAGACTCTGTACCTAAAAGATTGGTTTGTGGTTACCTCGGACCCCTTTCCTCTTCTCTACAACTTCAAGGAAAATCTGAGTGATAACATAGTTAGTGTTAGACTCCTATACCAATAGGTGTCATATTTCATGATTGACTTGATGGGCTATGTAATATGGTCATACATTTTCTTGTTGCAAAGGTTTTCCATATTATCAAAAAATCAAAAAAATTTAAAAAATGTAAAAATGTAATATGAGAAGGTTTTCTTCTCATATTATCAAAAAATCAAAAAGAATTTAAAAAAATAGTAAACCTTCTCATATTACATTTTTAAATTTAAAAATTTAAAAATGTAATATGAGAAGGTTTTCTTTTCATATTATCATAACGGAAGGTTTTCTGTATTTTTAATATGAGAAGAAGGTTTTCTTCTCATATTAAAAATTTAAAAATGTAATATGAGAAGGTTTTCTTCTCATATTATCAAAAAATCAAAAAAATTTAAAAAATGTAAAGAGGGTATACCCTAAAAGGGAAATCAAAGGGTAAAAAGAATAAAAATGGCCAAAAAAGTAAGTGTGCAATTGAATTCCAGACCATATGCCAAAACAACCCTCCATGAAAAATTAAAATAACACATTAAAATCGAATATAAGTGGACAAGGAAAGATCCACCGCAGTGAAGTTTCACGTGCAGGTGACCTTCCTTTAAACATAATTTTTTCTCTGACCTGCAATTTTTTTGTCACCGAGCCATCCTTGTTGAAGTAAAAATCCTTTTCCATAGCTCTTGTATTAACTACCTTCTCTCTGTCGCGTAATCTCAGAGTCCCTCTTCTGCTTGAGCGATTAAAGGAAATGGGTGAAAAAACTTAAAGAGAAGACAATTGTCTGCCATAATTATCAAACATTGCACCCAACTTCTTCCCCTTTCCATTGTTACCCAATGAGGTAGATGTGGCAATTGTTGTCATACCGCACAAAGCAGAGGCCATCTTCTCTTATGCTGAATATAGAATTACAAGATCTCCATATTAGCATGAACCTTAAAAAACATGACTCCCATTGCTAAAAACCACTTTTAAGTTGTAACAGGCAAACTAAACAACTATCGCAACTTTTGGCAACTTCTGGAGCATTAAGAGAGAAACAACCAAAGAGAAATACAACCACAATCCTCATTTTAATGAGACCGGACTATATATTTTCATTAATATAATAGAAGGAAATCACGACTATATTAAGGCCAGCATAAAACAACCTTTAACCAGTGTCTCTCGCGGCCTTCAGGTTGCCATGCTAGAGGTTGCATATTTTTAATTTAAATTCTTCACCTCTCATGCCCATCTATGAATGCATCCAATGGGATATCTACATCAAATGCTCCTTCATATCCCCAAAAACAAATTCCCTACTACAAGAGCACCAGTATTGATGGATCACCCCACACCATCCCACCCACTAGAAACGGTGAAAAAGGAAACCCGAGAAAACTTCCGAAATATCTCAAGATGACTATATGGGTGGTTCTTATGAATCAACCAACCATTCAGAACATGCTCATCAATCCAAACCATGAGTATTATGTGACAATATTCAAGCAGGCACTGAATCGGATTTCTGAAGCTATGTTAGAGAAACCGTATACTCTCACTGAAAATAGGTGAAATGTGACACCACTCAGAGATTGACATGTGCCAATTGGTACAATTGGTAGACAATTGGCATGCTCAAACAACGAGGTGATGTAGGAATAACATGAGGGAGAAAATATCAGAAAATCCCCAAATCTGAAGAACTAAAGCTCATCACCAACCTGAGATTGACAACTTTACATGATGTAATCTATGAAATCATAAATGGAGAAATCATAGTAACAATAAAGTAACCTATGTAACAATAAAGTCAGATTCATCCTAGGAGTGGTAATGGGAGAAATCATAGCGAACAACAGGAAACATGCAGAGTTGCTTTCAATCAAATAGATGAAAAACACATACAAAAAACCTAGATAATAATCATGAACAAGCTTAATATTGAATTATGAACTGTAAAGGAACTTACAAAATGTGACATTATGAACCTGGTCAAGCGCACAAGCAAAAATATCCTGGACATGACCCTGGTTGACAAGTTGTATTGCTCATGATGCAAGAGGATTTGTAGCTGCACTGCCAAGTCAATCAAAATCCATCATTATCTATACAATAAATACAAGTAGTTGATGTAGTATTTTTTACTCTAAGATGCATTCTTATGATAATGTTAGAACATATGTTGAAAATGTCAAAACATACCTGAATAAGCTCCTCTTCATTTCAAGAACAATTTATTGGAGTCGCATAAACTTGGAACAAGCCTCCCACGATCTGAAAGAGTAGCAACTAAGTCAACAGTGACTTTTTTGTTGCTACACTGGATCAAGGGAGGTTTGCTCCAAGATTAAATCGCTCCAATAAATTATTCTCTACTAAACAGGGCCAACCACGTGAAGGTGGAAGCTCTTATGGCCCCTCCCCCCCCTCACATCACTCTCAATTCCCTAATACCCAATCTATATTTCAATTTTTACTTTCATGAGCATAAAAAAAAATATTCAATAACTAGTAAAAAAACAATTCAACAAAAAGTACGCAAGGAAACATTGCAATTAATGCTTGACATAAAAATAGTATGATAAATGAGTTTTTTATATAACACAAAAAAAGTTCCAAGTATGGTAACGTTTGTCTTATAATAATACAATATTTTACATTATCGAATTTTCTTTTTCTTCTTCCTATTTCTAAAGCTCCTAATTACATCATCAATATCATCGTCCTCTACTCCTGTTTCGTGCCTTTCGACCCGCACTCCTAACCTAGTTGCGTAGTCACGATGTCTGGTCTCATCCAGTGACGAGGCATCGCCTACAAAAACAGATAATATTAAATTTTAATTGTCAATTTTTAAATATCATTGAACTAGTTCGGTAATATTAATAAAAAAAATTGCAATGAGATTATTTACCTGGTGCACCAGTTGTCGCCGCTGACCTAGTTGCCTAGTCATGATGTCTGGTCTCATCCAGTGACGGGGCATCGCCTACAAAAACAGATAATATTGAATTTTAATTGTCAGTTTTTAAATATCATGGAACTAGTTTGGTAATATTAATAAAAAAAATTGCAATGAGATTATTTACCTGGTGCACCAGTTGTCGCCGCTAACCTAGTTACGTAGTCACGATGTCTGGTCTCATCCAGTGACGGGGCATCGCCTACAAAAACATATAATATTAAATTTTAATTGTCAGTTTTTAAATATCATTGAAATAGTTCGGTAATATTAATTAAAAAAATTGCAATGATATTATTTACCTGGTGCACCAGTTGTCGCCGCTGACCTAGTTGCGTAGTCACGATGTCTGGTCTCATCCAGTGACGAGGCATCGCCTACAAAAATAGACAATATTAAATTTTAATTATCAGTTTTTAAATATCATTGAACTAGTTCGGTAATATTAACAAAAAAAATTGCAATGAGATTATTTACCTGGTGCACCAGTTGTCGCCGTTGGGACTGTTGCTCTGTCTTACTCTCTGGTGGTAAGATACTCAAGGGAAACATTCTCTGTCATTTAAACAAAAAATGTTATAAGGACAACCATCAAGGTATAATTAGAAAAAATTATAAGTGGAAATTAATTATCGTCACGGCCCTCACTGATAGTAGCATTGTTGGCTTGGTCCCCACTACAATGATCAGGTTGCACGTGAGGATCATCTACATCTGGCTCTAAAACTGAGTTATTTGCCTCGTCGATAGTGCTGCTCCCCTGATTTAAAAAAAATTGTTAGACATTAAATTTATGGACGAAAACAAACATATTGAAAGGTTAATGTTTTACCTTATCAGGCATTTTGGATCTTGGGACCTGCCCCAAGCTTCTGCGATGTTCAACTACGGCTTGATAGCCAAAATGGAAAGCGATATTTTTATCTTCCTCTGTAGTTTCTGTTCCGAAGTCATCACCCTACATTACATATGATTGTGTATTTTTAATCATATTTGATAGGATTACAAAAACGTTGGAAGGCGATACAATTAATTATAATATGTTTATAAGCTACTTAATTACAATTCTTGTGGCTAATTTCAAGTAGCTGCCCTGTCCTAGCTTGTGATGGCCCTTTTTTTCAATCCTAGCTTTGGTTTCCTTTGAGGTGTCAGGCAACCTAGCATCAAAATATTGAAGTCAGATATGACGTAGCACACTTTTATTTTAGACATAGAGAAAATTAAAGCTATTGAATTAAAGTTGTAATTTACCTTGTGGATCTAGTTGGCATTTTTCCTTATTTCTTTGCCCTTTTCTCTTTTCCGTCATGGATGAGTGCTCTCCACTCACTCTCTAGAACTGTGAGAGGACGCTCGTATCCAGGGTTAAATTTCAATTGCGTCCTATAGGTGTCCCTGGTATATTTCAAATATTTTCCGGCTACCCGAGCCACCGCTGTTCTGTCAAATGTGCCGACCCCAAAAAGGGCTTCTAGATAATCTAGAAGTTCTTTTTCCAGGTTGGAATTCTAAGAATTCCACCCTGTGCATATGGTTGGGCCAAAAATTACCAATGCATGGCTCTCCAAAAACCTGTAGAACTCATTGTTTCCTACAAAAAAAAGAAGAAGATATTATCATTAATTTAAAAATAAAAATCATGATAAATATGTTTTAGATAAAGTACATGAAATAGTTAAAATATTAAAATTTACCTGGGATTTGTACGTGCTTTATAGGGACACCTTCATCGTTCACCAACAACATGCCATTAATGGTCCCTCTGGAGCTAACACGTGTAGCTCTAGGAAACGCAATAATGTAGTTGGCCATATCAGCCTCATCATTGCCAACACGTTCAGTGGTTGGCTGGGTGTCTGCTTGGGCAGGGTATGTTTCTTGGCTGGCATCTAAAGGAGTAGAAGGTGTACGAGAGGGTTGCTGGGAAATCTCTTGCCTTTATGTCCCACTACCACCAACACCGGGTTCAGAAAGTGCCGGAAAACGCTACATACAAAAGAAATTTTTGTTAGTTTAGTCAATGTAAAAATTAAAAATCAAACTATCACAATTCATTTCATGCAGACCAAAAAAGATATCCTTTTGACTTGTTATTATTACCTGATATGTTTCTAGCTGGCTCATAAGTTTTTTTATCTTCTCTACTGTTTCAGGTGTTTGAGGCACGTCTATCAAAGTATTAAATTCCGACCTTGCATCTCGTGCCTTTTTTCGCAACAAGAACACTGGAGATAGGGATGAAGAAAGCTCTTCCTCAAAGAGGGAATCATCAAGCGTACCATGGCTAGGTGTCTACATATTTGAACAAAATTAATATTATTTCAATTATGTAAATAACTAAAATACCTGAAGATAGAGCAATGCTAGCACTTTACATGTTCTTCCGCTGGCCTCTTTTCGCGATCATCCCGTCTCGGGGTTGTTCCTGCACTGCTCTGATCAGTCTGCCACATTGCAATAAAATTATAAATGTAAAAACTTGAAAACAATATCTAACTTGAAAACACAAAATGAAAGCTGAAATAATTTCTAATAAGACACCGGACGACAGAGTTAGAGTTTCAAATCTGCCTTGCATTGAATTCAGTCCTGGAAACATGTCATTGCACATTAAGGCACCCAAACAAGAGACGAGTTGAAAATGAAGACCTTATTGAATATATTGTTGGAGCAACTTCTAGTAAACTTGTTGTGAAGACCTTGAGGACATTTTTGGAGCAAAATTGTTGAAGCTGATGGTATAGCATTTTTGGAGACGATCTTGAAGGGCCTTGAAGTGAAGCTTTTGGAGCAACTATTGAAAAATCCTTAGAGAATTTAAGTAAGACACTTTCTATCTTCCATCACCTTTTTCCTTTCAATATCCTTTAAACAATTTTGTTGATATTTAATGTTTTAAATCATGTTATAATTCCTTGATTATATGTGTTTTGGGACTTTCCCTTTGAAATTACCCAAAAATACCCTGGCAATTTTATCTTCAAGATGCATCTCTGACCCTATTGTTCAATATTCTGATTGATAGTAGTAAACATAGAGAGTTAGGGGGCTCTTGAATTGGTTTGGTTGGGCCATTAGATCCCTAACATCTACTAGGGAGAACCCCCCCTGAGTTGGAGGAGAGCTAGCCCAAAGTGAAAAGAGGTTGGTGAGGTGACAATGTGGCTATTGAATTACACATGGTATCAAACTTTAGCTTTAGGACTTTATCTTGAGAAGTGCGTGATTTTTCTATATCAATTCTCAAATTGTTTACAACATCATTGTTAAGAACTAATAAGAAGTGATGTTGAGGGGTTTTTGGGTATAAGAAACAATACCATTTAAAAACTAGGGTTCTCAGTCCTTGGCATTCCTTCACCTAGGCCTAGGGGCACACTAGAATAATTTCACACTAAACCATGCAAACTTAAAAGTAACTTAACATATCCATAAAGTAATAATAATCATAATTCCTAATTTCCTATTGTACGATATGATGCAAATTATTCAAACATGAAGCAATGACGACATGCAATGTCTGAATTTCAAGATTGATGAACCAATACAAGAAGTTAGAAACTACAACTTTGATTCAATACTCTGTGTCCTAACTCCAGGAAGGAATCTAGTTTGTAGTACAGAACATGCATTGTGTATTATCAATTCTTAATTGAAAACAACTAAAGGACATCTACCTCATCAATTCCTTCCCATTTTGTGTTTTTATGTTATATTCCTTATAAAAGTGTCAAATTTCTCTCAAAGTAAGCAACCACTGAATAAAATAAATAATAGTTGAGATATGATTGAGAAATGGTCATTTATTTCTTGAAAGGATCTTCACGATTTCTTTGGTTGTTTTTCATCTCAAGAAACAAGAAATGACCTAAGAAACTATCGTGATGTAATATAAGAAACAACACGGTGCAATGGCCATTTTCAAAGACAAATGATGTCCATTGAGGACATGGCCTTTATTTGGTTCTTGTTTCATAGGAGTTTCAGGTAGAAATGGAACTTTGTTGTACCATTTCCAGTAGTAAAAAAGGAAAACCTTCTTTTTCCATGGGAAATAATTTACCTTTCCTTTTTCAAGATAATCTAAATCACAAAAAATATGAACTATACTGCACACATTCTTGGATAATGTGAAAGTGGAAAAGGAATACCCTACACAAGTTATGCACACATGTACACTTGAACACTAATAGATTTTTGTAGTTGAAATGCAATGCTTTTTTTCATTTAAATGTAGGGTTTTTAAAGCAGGGAGAAATAATGGCTGCCAAATTAATAAGCGTTTCTTTGGGAAAAATTTAAATCTTGTATTAGGTGATGAAGATAATAGAGGGTATTGAATCTTGATTCTTGACATTGTGTTTAACTTGAATAACTCAAATGATTATAAATATCGGTGGATGAGTTCTTTTTTTCAAGTATGTCACTCAAAACTCTTATGTCAAAGCATTGTATGATGGCTAGCATTTTCTTGTTTCCCTTTCTTCAGTTCAATGTAAAAAGTATATTAATATATTGGAGCACGAATGATAACTACAATTGTTTGCTCTGTAGTATATCCAGCCCCAAGATTATGAAAACTTTTCTCAAGTGGAGCTATTGGTTATTGATGAAGCAGCTGCAATTCCATTGCCTGTTGTAAAGGCTCTGCTCGGGCCATATTTAGTGTTTCTGTGCTCTACTGTAAATGGGTAATAATTATAAATGAGCCAACCACAATCACAGATTTTTTAACCATTTGGTTTCCATGGATAGTGATGATGATATTAACCCTATATATCAGTGACCTATATCTATATGAAAATGATCTCAATATTGACCTTGATATGGTTGTATGGATGTGACCTTTGGTATGTCATCAGAAAATCCCCAAATCTGGAGTACTACCCTTGTGATAAAGTTGATGACTTTCGATCTCCCATTCTCTACCACTTTGCACTTCACCTTCAATATAGATTAGACCAAGGGAAATTCATTACTGGGTGTTGAGATGGATGAGTTTGTTGAACTAAAATCCATAGCTTAAACTTCATGAAACTGGTGGAGTCAAATTCATGCATGCACAAACACATCTTACACATCCTCTTTGAAACTCATCCGAAAGAACATTGGAAGACATCTAGAGAGAACCCTGCAGCCTAACACAATCCAATGGAATTGACCAAAAAAACCCAAATAGAGTCAACCCTACTATAGGAGGAAGGGCCTGCAGTAAGAACTTACCATTTTGCAAGAGATGAGGGCGAATGTTGTTCTGCAAGAGCTGAGGGTGAATGCTGAGGGCGAATGCAGAGCGAATGTTGTTCTGCAAGAGCTGAGGGCGAATGTTGTTCTGCAAGAGCTGAGGGAAAATGTTGAGGGCGAATGCTGTTCTGCAAGAGCTGAGGGTGAATTCTAAGGGAAAATGTTGTTCTGCAAGAGCTGAGGGTGAATTCTGAGCGCGAATGCTGTTCTGCAAGAGTGGAGGGCGAATGCGCGCGTGATATCAGACGTTAATGCATGTAGTTTTTAATAAAATCATTTTTATGTAGCGCAGATATAAATTTCGTATTTTTATGTAGCGCGCATATAAGTGTCGTTATACCGACGGCGGAAAAAGCATCGCTCTGGCGATGGATGCCTCCAAACCTTGCAATTGCGACACTTAGAACTTCAAACGTCGCAACTACGACACTTAGACATTGTGTCCCACTTGCAACGTTTGGAGGCAGTCGTCGCAAGAGCGATGCTTTGGGGCATAATGTCGCAATTGCGACATATTCCTCCAAACGTCGCAATTGCGACACTTTGTCTAAGTGTCGGTATTGTGACACTTTTCTCTAAACGTTGGTATAGCGACGGTTTCGGGCGGGATTGAAAAAATTTGGGGAAATTTCTGACATTTGGTCAAAAGCGTCGGAACCAAGCGTCAAAATTTCCCCCAAATGTACTAGTGGAACCACCATTAATGACAATGGTCCTCAAGGTACTATAGGTACAATCTACGGCATGTGAATCAGTGAGCTGGCGTCGAACACCCGTAGAATCACTCGATCAGAGGCCAATGATGAAAACCTCATGTCGAACGCGAAGAACCTGCCATTAAGGCATGCAGGCTCCAAGGTACCAGAAGGGAGTCTCTAGATCATCTTCCCAGATAATGAGTTGAAGTCGATAGGAAGTGATCTTGATCGAAGGTGGGCCATAGTGTTTCCCACATCATCGACGCGAGACAAAGGAACATAATGTCTTTGTGAATCAGGATCAAATGAGAATCAGAGGAAGGTTGATATTTGTAGAGGTCAACTTCTCTTGAACATATCGGTGGCACGACAGTGAATTTGGCAGTATTTGACATCAACAGATCAGAGGTCATGATGACGATTTTGGTTCCATTTTCCCCCACCATTTATGGCGAGTACCTCTTTATTTTTACACAAGCTTGAAGAGGATACCATATCCTTGTCATATAAGTCCGTCCTTCGGACAAATCCATCCTAGTACATTTAACGAGCCCTAGGAAGGATAAACTCGAATATCGTCATTACGACTGAATCCAATGTCATCAGGGTTTAACGAGCCTAACAAAGGGAGAACTCTGTGTCTTTTCATGTTTAGAGAGTTTGAAAAGACAGCAGAAAAGTAAACTCCAAGGGTCCATTTTCGTAAATAGTTCCTCAGATCCGAAAAGGTAGAAAACTATGTCTAAGAAAACCTCCTAGTCACGATAGGCTAGGGTATTCCTTTTTCGTAAATAATCTATCCCAGCCCGAAAAAGGGGTAAACATATACTGGGTAGATTTCGTTTCATAGCCAATTTAACGAGATCAAAACGACAAGCAACTCGGCAATATTTTCATGTTTAGAGAGTCAGAAAAGAGCTGAAAGGTGACTCCTCCTAGAGGAACGAGTGGTATAAAGGGTAGAAACTGGTTCCGGTAATGGTGGAAATGCTCAAAATAAGTAAAGGTTAAGAGGCTGGCTAACAAGACCACTCATCGCAGCGGTTCCTCAGGAACGGGTAAAAAAACCAAGTGAAGGCATATGATCGGCCAAGCAGATAGTGATGATGGAGTGAGTAAACCAAGGCTCATCTGGCAAAAAGGATGATAAAATGGCAATCACAAGAGGTAAAATGGGAATGGTTTCATTTTTACACAAGCTTGAAATCAAGAAACTTTGCTTGAAGTTTGTTTCATTTTTACACAAGCTTGAAACAAAGATAAACTATGCTTCAAACCGGTTTCATTTTTACACAAGCTTGAAACGAGAACAAACTATGCTTGAAAAAGTAAGCATGCCCCCAGCATGGTGACTCAATTCGAGGTACATGCCCCCCAACCTTCAATCCATATGAAAGGCATATGGAGTGAAGGTTCAAGTTACGAGATCCAGAGACAGACTCGACTGTGATCTTACGAGATCTTATCAAAGACTCGAATTGAACAGGAACATGTTTCATTGTTTTAACGAGGTTGACACGTTAAAAGAACTATCCTCAGATGACCTTGTTTCATTTTTTAAGGAGCTTGACATAAGAAAACAAACTATGCTCCGATAGACCTTGTTTCATTTTTTAAGGAGCTTGACACAAGAAAACGAACTCTGCTCTGACAGACCTTGCTTCATTTTTTAAGGAGCTTGACACAAGAAAACGAACTCTGCTTCGAAAGACCTTGTTTCATTTTTTAAGGAGCTTGACACAAGAAAACGAACTCTGCTCTGACAAACCTCATCATAATGAATATGAAGTCATCGCTTCCAAGAGTTGCCCGTCCGATGGAAGGAAAACATCTTGGAAGTTAGGACCCAATGCCCCCAGCACACTATGCATGATGGCACCATTACTGAGTATAGACACGAGGTAGGTATCCACATAGTTGACCTGCGGTGGGGCAGATAAAACGGGTGGATAAAAACCAGGAAGGGATGATGGCGGGCCAGCTGCCACATCAGGACCAAAGAACGAAAGCTGATCAATGGTCACGATCCATCCTTCATGTGGAAAATAGACCACACGAAAAAGGGAGGAGACAAGTGCTCCCATGGCATAGGTGTAATCGCGCCCCAAGAGCAGATTGAAATCCAAGGGGCCTGGAACAACCATCATGTCCATATGGACGGTTTTACCTCCCAACGTAACAGGTAACCTTGGAAGGATCCCTAATGGTTGACTAGTTCTTCTGTTAAAAGCCAACAGATTCTGTGTAACAGGCACAAGCAGTGGCAAATCGAATGCTTGCCAAGTAGTTGAGGTTAAAATACTAACAGACACGCCTTCGTCTATAATGGTGTTGGGTACAACCAGACCAAAGGCCTATACCGTTATCTCAAAAGGCACATAAGACGGGAGGCGGTATCCTGCAAATCGACTCCAATCAAAGGAAGCGACCAAACTACTTGGAGGGGCTACCATCGAACCGAGATGGTCTTCCCCTGGTGTTACGGAAGAAGAAGGAGCATCCTCCACGACCTCCATCTCGAAGGCGGGAGGAGTATCCTCCGGGACCTCCATCACGGGAGGCAGAGGAGCAGCTTCTTGAGGTATAGGGATAGGAGAATATTTCTCCAAGTCAGAGGAATCTGAAGAAACAAGAAGAACCCGAGGGGTGTGAGATCCACTCTCAACAGAAAAGACCTGGTGAACCGCAGACGGGGCCAGCTCAACCGATCCCATGACCAATGGTTGGTCAGGGATGGATTCCTGAATTTGAATTTCCGAGGGAGCGGGATCGACCAAGGATGACTCTTGACCAATCATAGGATCCGCTGGTGGAGGACTCAAAGAAAGCTGTTTGTAACCAGCCAGAAGGCATGGTGTAGAAACAGTCGGGTTGTCCAAAACTCGCTCGGCTTCATCCATATACGGACAAAGGTGAATGGCATGGTGCCCTTCACACAACTTACAGGGATTGGCAAGCTTACCCTGCTTCTTAGGAGCCTTACCAACACCAATTGAAGAGGTGCCCCCAACTTGACTCCCAAAATCCAAAGGCAACAGCGGACGACTGTTGGACCATGCTTCGAGAATCTTGGGAATGCCAGGGCAATCTCGAAGAAGATGGTCTCCCATGCACAACATGCAAGGGACCTTGACTTTCCGTGGAGGGTTGGAAGGTTTATCAATGGAAGGCGCTTTGGAGGCAGTAGTTGCAGCCTTAGCCTCTCTCTTATCAGACTTCTTCTTATTTTTCTTCTTCTTAGCCACTTGGTTACTTGAATCCAGACTTTCACCAGACGAAGTAGAAGAGGAGGACGCAGAAATAGGCGAAGAAGGGGAGAGGTCCACCTTGGAATCAACATGATGTTGTTCAGGCAGAGGAATTGATTGACCAGTAGCCGAGACATTCGAGACCACAGAGGTTGAAAACAACCAAACAGGCAACCCAACAGTTAACCCAGGAAGGGACAACGTTGCCATATAAGAAGCGCCAACATTTCCAAAAGGAGGAAGAGGACCAGGATTCCCTTCGGAGGGGATTCCTTGGTTGGTGAACTTTGAAAAAGTTGCCATCAAAACAACTTAAAACCGCACACAGGCTAAAAACCAAGGCACACAATCAAACGACCAACAAGCAAACTCTAAAAGGGTGTGTGATCGCGGGTGAATTATTTTACCACATTGAAACTTAGAAACTTCACCATTTCATGTTTTAAGAGTTGAGAAACGGATGAAAGGTGACTCTATCTCTTTCAGTTTTGAAGCAAGCGTGAAAGGACAAACGCCTGGTGATCTTTTCGAATTTAAGGAGCTAGATAAGATCAAAATGACTGCTCAGGAATTCTAGGCAAAGGGTGTACCAAATAACCGTGAACTGAAATACACACCTTGGTTTCAAAATGAAAGAGAAATCAACCAAGGACTTAACGTACGTGCAGGAAATCTCCCCGAATGCTGTGTCCGGTGTATCATGGGTATAGGGCGGCAGACTCGGCTTCCTATGGATAAAAGGATAGCAACCTAGTGGGGTCTCCCTTTATATACGCGACGATATGGGGAGCACAAGTCCGTACTAGTGCTGTCTAAAGCCAAGAGGCGAATGACAGCTACTAGGTTTAACGACGTCGGAACACGTCACTAGCCTAGACCTCTAAATATTTCATTAATGTTTCAATGTTGCCTTAGTGTAAATTGAATAAATTTTAAGGTTTATCTTCAATTATGTCTCGGTTTCAAGGCCATACCGTATGTCATCTGACAATCTCCTATAGGCAGCTATATGATAAAAGAAATTTTTTTAATTCGATGAATGCTATCTAGTTAAGGGAAGAGCTTCAAACAATGATGCAACAAACAACAACACTATAAACGAAATTTTTCCAAACTAGATGACTTTCACTATCCAAAGCATTCTAAAACATTCAACGATGTGAATAATGCAATGTAATCTATGCAAAATCCTCTTTTTCGAAAACTATGCAATTGTAATCTATGCACAATTTATTTTTCCTTTTCAAATGATAAGAATGCACTCAATGCATTTTTTGATGAAATGAAAATCTACTTAATGCATACTTTTAATGAAAGAGAATGCACTCAAAGCGATTTCTAGCTTTCAATCATTAAACAATATAATCTAAGTTCAATGATAAATCTCAAAAAATACTTTTCAATGCAATGTGATCTAATGCATTTTAACAAAAAGAAATCTTTGAGACGAAAACTAAATGAACGCAAATCTATTAATGAAGGATGAATGCAAAAGAGATGTAAACAAACACTAAGAATGTAATCGTTGTTTCAAACACTTTGTCACGAAATCCCTCAAAAGGTGACAAGACATATGAGGTCAAACACAAAGAGGACTTCCAAAGAAAGAGATCAAAACAAGGCATTCATTCCCTTTTATATCAAACAATCATGGAAATATGACATTTCAAACAATGAGCAATGTAATCTATGCTCATACAGTGAAAATACCGGAAGGGAAAGACACACTAGTGAAGGATTTAGGGAAAAAGTCTCAATTTTCATACACCCTGAAATTGGCACGAATAATGTAGGTGAAACTAGCGCCAACTGGCGCGACTTGCTCACTGACAACTAGCGCCAATGGCCAATTGGCGCGAGTTGCTAACTGACAACAAGCGCCAACGCCTGAAAATGAAAAAATAAAGAATTTCTCCCAACCAAGACCAGACTCACCACTTCAAAGAAGAATATCCAAGACTCAAATGAACCATGTAATCTAGGCTCAAAGCAAGACAAAGCGGAATTCGAATGAAGAAGAAGCCAATCACTCAAATAATGCAATAAAATGATAGACAACCACCAAACGAATGCAGAGAAGCAATCACAAGGTTGACTAAACAGATAAACACCAAAAACTCCCAAGGGAGGCTCAACACACGATAGCACCTAGATGCCCTAGGGCTAGAATGTAAAATCGATAGAAATGGGCAAAAAACCAAAGGATGAAGGTCACAGTCAGTCAAACAAGGCTTCAGAACACTCAAGCAGTCGTAAAAATAAGACCAAACACCCATATCAATCTCAGAAGCCTCAAAACACAGTAAACCCTAGCACCTTACAGGATTGGCGCGACTATAATGCTGAAACTAGTGCCAAAACAGAATTGGCGTGAGTAATACACTGGCAACATGCACCAGCGGGCGTGACTGTCAGGCTGAAAAGCACACCAGTCGAGTTTACTAGGCAAAAATAAAAAAGAGCAATCCAAGGAGCAGACCAGTGATGGTAAAGCTAAACAAAAGCCTAACACACAGCAAGAGCCAGCCAAAAGAGCTGATCAAGCAAGCAAAGTCAAGAATCGACCGAAAAGACAAGACAATAATCCAAGTGTTCAGTTCATAAACTAGACCGGAGATTGATTGAAGCAACATTCATCTACTTTCGCTAATGCAGAGCAAGAGCATTTCGAAGGCTATCTAGCTAACTTCAAGCTCCGTTTGTAGTTTATAAAGCAAAAAACAAGCTAGACGTTCCCCAGTGGAGTCGCCAATTTGTTGTAGAGGTAAATCCCCTCTGTGGATAGAGGTGATCCCTACTAGCCCAGATCGGGTCTAGCAACAATCGTAACACGCTATGGTGCAAGTTCCTAATTGCAATAAACCAACTTGCGAAGAAGGCTTACCTTGAATCCAACGCTGTTGTTTGTAAAGGAGGTAGCACTCCCGTTCCCTTGCTCTGGCAGATCACAATCCTCACGCTCGTCGTGATCGAACACGCTCGTCGTGATTTCGAGAATCAGCCTCTCGCAGCGGGATGCCGATTCTGGGAATCACCCTCTCGAAGCGGGAGGCTGATTCTAGGAATCTCCCTCCCGCGGTGGGAGGCCGATTTCGAGAATCACCCTGAGGCCGATTCCGGGAATCGCCCTCCCGCGACAGCCTCCCACCGAGGTTACGGCAGAGGGCCTCCGCTGTGCTGGGGGCGATTGTACCTCTCGGGCTTTTTCTGGGCCGGACGGTCATTGCCACCCGAGTGGGAAGCCGATTGGCAGCGCCACCACGATCGAAAAATTCTTTTTTCTATTTTTTTTTTTATGTTTTTTAAATTTTAAATTTTAAATTTTTTTTTTTTTTTAGAAATTTATTATTATTATTTTTAATTCAATTTTTTTTATTTCAAATTTAATTTGTTTTAATTTTTTTTGTTTTTTTTTTTGTTTCTTTTTTAATTTTGTTTTTAAATTTAATATTTTAGATTAATTATTTTTTAAAATTTAAAATTTATTTATTAAATTTATTAAATTTTAGTTTAATTTTTTTTTTTTTAATTTTTTAGTTTATTTAGTTTTTCATTTTTAAAATTTATAAATTTTTTCATTTAAAAAAAACACTAAATTTATGGATATTTGTTTTTTAATTATTTGCACATGGTTTTTTTCATTTTTTTTGTTTTTTAATGATAGTTTCTTTTATTTTAATTCTTTTATTTTATTTTTCTTTTTCTATTTTAAATTTTGTTTTTTGTTAATTTTAAAATTTGTAATTTTTTTCTTTTTATTATTATTTTTTTAATTTAATTTTTTCTTTTTTGTATTTTATTTTTTTTATCTAAATTTTAATTTTGTAATTTGAATTATTTTTAAATTTTCTATTTAAATTTTTTTTTTTTTTAATTATATGGTTTTTTTTAATAACTTAGAAAAAAATGTTTTTGATGTTTTTTTTTTTTTGGTTAATTTTTGTTTTTTTCTTTAAATTATGTGTTTTTTTTTCAAATTTTGTCATTTCTTTTGATATAATTTTCGAATATTTTTTGTTTTTTTTTTAAATTTATTTTTGTTTAAATTTTTTATTTTTACAAGTTAATTTTGTTTTTTATTTTTTTACATTTTTATTGGTTTTTTTTATTGTTTTAATATATATATATATATATTATCTAGGTTTTGTGTTTTATTACCAACATGAAAATCACCACTCTAAAAAAAAAGGGTTGATGCTGCATCAATACATTTCAAAATTAGCATGAAAATCACCGCTCTAAAAAAAAAAAAAAAATCTGATGCTGCATCAATACGTTTCAAAATTAGCATGAAAATCACTAACATTTTAAAACAAATATTCATACTTCATAAATAAAAATATTAGAGTGTCAAAAATGTGCTCAAAAAAAGAAGAAGGTGATTTTGCATCAACACTTTTCAAAATCAAGTGCTTTTTATTGTACCAAAAAAAGTAGGTAACAGTGCGGTTACCTATTTCATCAGTAACAGTGTTCAAAATGTTATCACCAAATTGATCTCAATTGGTTTCTCATCAAACAACTTAGTCTAACTGTTTCAAACCACTTCTAACTGAAGATTAGCCTCTTCAGTTTGAGAGGGCTCTCCTAATGGGGGTTTATGATTTTGACTAAGGACAATCAAAATACATGGAAGCTGAGGCAGATAGAGGTTTTTAACAGAGGTAACTCACACACACAACATAGGAAAACACATTCATTTCACCACTAAAGGAAGTCAGAACATAATATTATGAATTCTGAGTAATTAGAGATGAAATCTACTGCAAGTGATTAAACATAAAGATACATATCAATAAGACATCAAAAACCTCATGAGAATCTCAGGTCTGGAAGTAGAATGTCACTTTGTATTATTGATAATGGTCAAAAAAACATACAAGCAACAATTTGGTGCAAATATTCTCCAACCTCTTGCTTCTTCGATATTTTGTCTATAAATAGAAATTCTTTACAATATGGATGATCTGCCTGGTGGCCAAATCCTCGAATTCTACTATGACACCTTTCATAACTGAAATCAATAACTTAAAACAGAAAACTGACAGCTACCTTTAAAGAAAAAACGACTATAGGACTCTATCTCCTATTTATTACATTCCTCTATCATATCTGCGAAATAGTTACATGATGGTTACATAATGATTATCACATGCTCGAAGGGCACATGACCAAGTTCACCACCACCTTACATATTTAAAGCACCCCTAGATCTGTGGAACATAACTCTGCCTTTTAGGAATGGATGACCTTCATCTTCAACGTTGTTTTGAATGATGACCTGGCTGCATGGCACTCCCTTTGAGTCATAAATATCTGCTAATAATGTCCTCTGACATGCTGGAGATCTCTAGCTGGCAAAAACTTCTTTGAAGATGCTCAAAATCCTTTAACAATTGCTCGCTACGAAAGTAGGGCAGTTTCGTAGCGAGTTTTAGTAGTGTCAGAAAAGTAGATTTTCCATCAATATTTTTCATTACTTTGTTGTTACAACATCTTCATCATGTCTTGACACCTTGCAACCATGGATCCCCCTCCTTAAAACATGCCAAAACTGAGTTTAAATGCAAAAAAGCACATACAGTTTTTTTCATAGCGTATTTTTGGCTTCAAGCCCGAGGTACGCTACGAAAAGATGTAAAAAAACAGAAATTGCTCTTTTCAATATTATCTTCGAAAACTGTCCTCCAGCTGCAAAATTTGGGTTCTCTATATGTTATGAACCTCCTAAAACATATTCCATCTTACCTCATTACTCTTGTGGTGTTTCCTCCTCATTTACAATCAGTTGACTAATGGGCTCCTCTACCACTGTCATTTTCAATCCTTTCTTTTCCAACTCTACATGAATCAGATCCAATTGCTCTTCTAGATATTTCACTTTGTCCTTTAATGTCCTGTTCTTGGATTGCAAGTGCAGGTTTATATTTTTTATATGTTTACCTCTCCCCTTAGTGGCTGAGTCCACTTTATCAACTTTTCTGTATTGTCCAAGTTCTTTGAAACACTGGTGACTTGATCTTCCCATATTTTTCTCATTTGCTCAAACTGAAATTTCTCAACTTTGTGTTTCTTTGCCTCTTGCTTCAACACTGATATCTCCTCACCTACCACCTTCAACTGCTCCTTAAGGGTTTCAATTTATGATTTTTCAATGATTTTCTCTTTACCCTTTCTTTGTTTTATAATCAGTTATTCTGTTGCAGGTGAAGATAGATCTATGATGTTTGGTGGCTGGGTAGTTTCATTGATCTTCTTGGTCTCTTTACTGCTTTCCATGACCTTCCTTGCATGTATGGTCATAGGTTTCCTAGGCTGAAAAATGAAACCAACATCATTACCTGCAAACTCTATTTTTTTAGCTATCTTACCTTTCTCCAGCTTTATTCCTCCATCTTCAATGTCTTCAGCTTGCACAATAGGTGATTCTTCAATGTAAATTGCATGCAAGATGTCCTCCAAGTTTCCCTTAGCCACTTTTTGGCTCCTAGTGACTCTTTTATTGCATTGCTTGTTGACTGTCTGCTTCTATTTTGCAGGTGTTGTTTTAGGTGTGTCAATATTCTACAAAGGCTTTGCCTCCATGCTCAGTGGTTCTTGAGGAGATGACCTATTCCTTTCTTCAATTTCCTCTACCATAGTTGGTGATGGAGTAGCTATAGGTTTGGTGATCTGGATTTTTACAGAAACACAACAGAATACACATATAACCATAAACACAGAGATGCAGCGAAAATAATGCTTCATTATATTAATAAAATAATGACTAAAATATGCTTACAAACATAATGGAAACTAGCTAGGGCACTAGTAGCTTATCTCTGAGAAGAGATGTGGCAGGCGCAGGCCTCTGAACTGTGTTACATTGAGGCTCGAAGGCCTATTACAAACATAATGGAAATAGATGAGCTAGGTTACTGGCAGCGTATCCATGATAAGAGATGTGGTGGCTACCAGCCCTTGAACTGTGTTACAATGAAGCTAGAAGGCCTATTTATTTTTGAGAAATAATGTAAAACCCGAAAATCCCAAAAACCTAACCCTAGGAGATGAAGCGCCAAAAATGTGGACCCCGTTTGGGTAAATTGGTGTTTCAACTTCCCAGGGACGTAACTTTGGCATCTGATCTCCGTTTGATGGGCTCAATAGCTCGTTAGAAAGATCTGTTCGAGGAATAAAACTTTTGGTGTGAATAACATCGATACATGGACACACGTTTCTCTTTAGTTTCCCAAAAAATGTCGTTTAGAGCCTGAAAATGGCTCCAGAAGTTCACGACCCGAAAAACTGCTAAATATAGTAAGTTGTGCTGCAACTTGAAAACTGAAAGAACTGATGGTGGGGGTTCAAATGGAATAGGTTGGTGGCCACCAATATCCACCTGGATCATTAATGCCCCAAAACGGCTTTGGGAGTGCAGGACCCGAAAACCTGCTAAAAATAATAAGTTACTGGAAGTGGAAAATTGAAAGAGTTGATGGTGCGAGTCCAAATGGAATAGGTGGGGGGCCACCGATATTCACCTGGATCATTCCTCCCTCCTTAGGAAGCAATGGTCTCCATTTCATTAAGTTCCTCCATGGGGGGTGTAAATTCTGTTGAACTTGGTATTGGATTTGTCCAAGATGTCGCGGACCTGTTGGCAGACGTGTTGGATGTAGATGTGCTGCCGGTGGGCAGCCATTAAAGGATATGGGCAAAGTTATCCATCTTCACGTTCCTATGTTGTAACACAGTTCAGGGGCTGGTAGCCGCCACATCTCTTGTTAGGGATACGCTGCCATTACCCTAGCTCATATATTTCCATTATGTTTGTAATAGGCCTTCGAGCCTCAATGTAACACAGCTCAGAGGCCTGCACTTGCCACATCTCTTCTCAGAGATAAGCTACCAACGCCCTAGCTAGTTTCCATTATTTTTGTAAACCTATTTAAGTCATTATTTTCTTATAAAATAATGATTGAAATAGGCTTACAAACATAATGGAAACTAGCTAGGGCGTTGGTAGCTTATCTTTGAGAAGAGATGTGGCAGGCACATGCCTCTGAACTATGTTACATTGAGGTTCGAAGGCCTATTACAAACATAATGGAAATATATGAGTTAGGTTACTGGCAGCGTATCCCTGACAAGAGATGTGGCATCTACCAGCCCCTGAACTGTGTTGCAATGAGGCTGGAAGGCTATTTATTGTTGAGAAACAATGTAAAACCCAAAACGTCTAAAAACCTAATCCTAGGAGATGAAGCGCCAAAATTGTGGGCTCTGTTTGGGTAAATTGGTGTTTCAACTTCCCGAGGACGTAACTTTGGCATCTGATCTCCGTTTGATGCGCTCAATAGCTCGTTAGAAAGATCTTTCTAAGGGATAAAAATTTTGGTGTGAAAAACATCAGTCCATGGATCCATGTTGCCCCCGGTTTTCCCAAAAAATGTCGTTTAGGGCCTGAAAACAGCTCCAGAAGTTCAGGACCTGAAAACTACTAAATATAGTAAGTTGTGCTACAACTTGAAAAATGAAAGAATTGATGGTGGGGGTTCAAATGGAATAGCTTGGTGGCCACCGATATCCACCTGGATCATTAATTCCCCAAATGGTTTTGAGCATGCAGGACCCAAAATCCTGCTAAAAATAGTAAGTTGTTGGAAGTGGAGAACTGAAAGAGTTGATGGTGCAGGTCCAAATGGAATAGGTGGGTGGCCACCGAAATCCACTTGGATCATTTGGAGGCTTTCTTAGGAGTGACAACATCAATTTCATAACCACTCATGAATAATAAAGAATTTCAATCTCTGTCTAGTCTCTTCAACTACTCTAACACCAACAACTTAATAAAACCATGATGAAAGAGAGAAGTCTCATTGTCCTCTATTTTAATTTGAACCTTATCTGACATTTTACCTAGACTTTTGTATAAATAAAAGGGCAATTCAAGTGACCTCTTACCCACAAAATGCAGAAGAAGCCTAAGGTGGTAGGATTAGACCATGTGAAACCTTCCTTCATAGGTAAAATACTTCTAGATGATCATCAACAGCTTTGAATAGTTGTCCTTCATGAAACTCCTAGGGATAATGTTTGTTAGATCAATTTCACTATGCTCTTGGTTGATGAACTCTTTGAAATCCTGCATTGTGAACTTGATGCCTTTAAACCACTGTTCCCCTCCTCTGGGGATTCTTGTTGCTGTTGAAATTTTTTCTTGTGTCAATGTAACGTTCAACATTCCCACTTTTGAAGTTGTTCCTGTGAAACTGTTAGCAAAATCCTTGGAAACTTGTAGATGAAAACCTTGTAACCTTTGACAGAATTGCAAGAAACCTATTCTTCTAAAAACCTCCATGGTTGTTGGGTCTTCATTGAGCAAATTCATGTCCATGGGCTCATACCTGTGGAAATGACCACCTTTGTTTGTATTCCTTCTTGCAGCCATGGGTGCTTTATATCTTCACAACCTCGCTTGCTTGATGACACCTGCAAAGTTTAAATCTACCAACAACCTGCCTAGCTCGATGAAGTAGCTCTCCAGAAATCCAATTACATGCACAGATAAATCAGAGTATGACAAAAAGACTAATTTGGTAAGGTGTTATGGTTTAAATGACAACTAATGCATTAATCATGACACATGCATGCCAAAAAGAGTAATGATGACCTCAGACATGACTTTGTGCTTTTGAATTAGCCATAACACACTCGAATGACCTCCACCCTAACTCCTCCAATCATGAACTGACATTTCATATTGAATTTGACAAGACAGGTAAGAAAACAGTTTTTCATAGCATAGCTAGTTTATCCTCTGACTGTTTCGCTACGAAACTATTAGGCAGTTTCGTAGCGAAAACTGTTGTTTTGCTATATAAAACGCTACGAAGAGTTGAAAAACTAACTTAAGCACCCTTTTTGAATTTAAACACATGGGGAATGAAAACTTACACCATATGAGGATTGATGGGATAACATCTAATCAACTTCCCATGATAACATCTTACCTATGTAGTTCTTCGACCTCATCTTTGACTGGTTAATTGTAAATTTTAAGTTGCTCAAAATTGATTCACCTTTTCTCTTTTTGATCTTACCCTCAAGATCATTGAGGTTGAATCGTCGGATTAACCTCCTTCCTCTTCTGAAGGATCTCAAGACCCTCCTCCCAAGGTCCCCTAATTTCTGGTTGGACCCCTTGAAGCTGAAGGTGTTGAAATTGCGATTTTCATAAGTGTACAACCTATTTCATCACGTCCACCACTTGAAAATTTTCTTTGGATCCTGAGCCAGAAAGTCCCGAATCGTCTGCACAATTTATGGTCTTTCCTCAAAATCCGCTCTTCAATCTGATAATGCTCTCGTCTCAACAAAATTATAGTACTTTTGACGCACCTGATTTTCCCTTTGTTGCTTCTCCAGTAGCATCTCACACTACTTCTCGTCAGTTTTTTCCTCCTGAAATGGCATCTAATGGTGATGATATTCCATTCGTGAGTGCTCCTTAGAGCACTTTACAAGAAACCACCGCAACTCATATTCCATAAGACATTTTATCCATGTTTCCTCCTGAAGGTTATCCTTACATCACTACTCCTCAAGATCCAGGAAGCAGGACGAGAATACCCTCTAGTCAAGTCATATCTTCACTTTTGCATGGGTATACCTCTCTTGAAAGCCTTGTTTTAGGAGCTTCTGGAGCTACATATTTATTTTCGTATCCCATTTGTTCAAAGGGAATTCCCCTATATTCCAACCCATTCATTTAGAATATGGGTGTCGTGTCTCAACCTGTTATTCAACCTACAGTGACTATAGGTCAACTGATCGTTTCAATAGGATCTTCTACCCCCCTATCGCTATATACAATTAATGCAGTTCCACCATTGAGTGGAAAATCTATGGTTTCGTCTGTGCTTGGGGCGTAGTCCAATCCTCTTTACACACCTCCCCTTTCGAGTGGGTGGAATCTGAACTCTGGACCCATTTCGGGGGTGGGAAAACCTAATGCTAGTCTAAGTGGAACATTTCTTTCACAACCAAAAAACATTATTGTAGGATGTGCTCCATTGAGTGGTCAACCTACTTCAGCCGCATTTGTCTATCAGTAGCCCCACATTCAATATTCTCAGGTTCAACAACTCCATCTCCAACTATCAAACGTACAATATCCATATGTTCAGCAACCCAACATACCTCATCAATATGTTCAACAGTAAAATATGCAGTATCAGTATGTTCCTCGACCAAACATCTCGAATCAATACATCCAACAACCCCAGCATCCAGTGGGTGCCATTGTGACTAACCCTAAGTTTGGTCTTTACACCCAAACTGATCTGAACCTCCCCTTGGGTCAACTTGGTGCTCACTCCAATCAACTCGGTGTCCAATACTAACAAATTCTGCAGGGTCAGTACTAGCAACCCCGGCAGGGGCCTCACCCTGGTACTCAATATCAGCAGATCCCTTAGTATAATTAGACCCAACCGGAACCCCAAGCTGGACCTTATGTTTTAGCAAGGACCTCAGGCTGGACCCTATGTTTAGCAAGGACCGCAACTTCAAACCCAGCTGAGGCCTTATCAAAAGCCCTAGCAAGGTCCCTACATTCACCAACATCTGCAACAAGGTCCTTACCAACCATGTGGGAAATATGTGTATCCAAGTCAAAATATTCCCTATTAGGGGCATAATCTATATCAACCAGGTTGGAACCCTCAGATGGGTAACTTCCAACGACTGTTTTCTCCTCACCATCCTCATTTTCCATTTTTGGCTATGTTGGAAATGTTGGATGTGTCTAAGCTTACAAATGACCCCATCCAACATATGTTGCATTGGTCGCCAATTCCAACCAAGATTTCAGGAGATTGCCCAAAGTTTGAAGGAAATTTTGGGGAAGACCCCCAAGCCCATGTTATGACATACCACCTATGGTGCTCTTCCAATTCTTGGGTTGATGATTCAATTCATCTACGTATTTTCTAGTGCACTCTCACAGGCGCCGCGACTAAATGGTATATTGAACTCCCTCGAGGTGTCTTCTTTGATTTTAACACCTTGGCCATGGCCTTCCTCACTCACTTCTAGTTACATGTCTGGTATGAAACCGACACCCACCTTCTCACATCATTGCAATAGTCAACTGCAACCCATATTTTGGATCATATCCACGAATGGAGACGTAGACGTCATCTCATCAAATTCGAGATCCTCGATCAGTTGTTGACTGAATGGTTCACATAATATTTTGTCCCAAAAATCACAAAAGATCTTGCCATAGGTGGTTTTTGGTTTATTCCCAATCTGTAACCTTGTATGAGATTCTACCTGACGCTCCACGACCTTCAACTAATCCGACATCGTCTCAATCTCCTGCTACACCTCTTGTTGATGGAGTTATTGGGTCAGTGGCCTATGCTGATATTAGTGCACCCAAGGCTTCTTCAAAGTCTAAGTCCACCACTGCAACTGCACCCCCCAAACCTTCGAATAACTAGAAGAATCCTGGTGAAACCTCTGAGGTAAATGTTGTCAAATCTATCGCGGCAGAAAAATCCTCAAAAGGTAAGAAAAAGGGAAAAGGAAAATCTAAATCCGATAACCCTAAATAGGATTCAAATAATTCATCTATTGATGAAACTTCTAAACACAATTCCAAATATCCGTGTTTTATATGTGATGATGACCATTACACCAAGGATTGTCCTCGACATGCCGAAGTTGCCCATCTCTTGAAGGGCGCACCCAGGACTCCAATTGTCTTGAAAGAACCATTCCCATCCCAGCAGACACAAATGGTAGGTCAGCCCTAATCATCTGAAAGCTCCCAAGTTTTAATGGCTAGCACGAAACTTATTTCTATTGCCACACGATCAAAAGATTACCCAAATCCATTGAAAGCTCCCATGGAATAGAATCCCACAGGTAATTCTTCCTCTTCCATACCTCCTAATTCTTGTCCTCTCTAGATTGAGAGGCCTAGTAGTGATTCCATAATCCAACCACCCCCAAAACGTGTTCTTCAGAAATCATCTTATAATTCGAACGCCCGAGCTGCTCAACACTATAACATTGTAGAGGACTTAGTTCAAGTGCCTTCGGCAATGTCGACATTGGAAGTCCTTCAGTCGTGTCCATCACAATGGAAGACAATATTATCTACCATTAGAGGCATTGATATGATGCATTCTAACCTTATCACTTTCAATCTTGAGAACTTTGTTCCTTGCCTTCCATCTCAAGTAGCATTCCTGATACAGGTTACCGCGATGGGGAAAATCATTCATAGGACTATTGTTGATGAAGGCATTTCGACCTTGTTGCACCAATTTTTGGTCATCTAACTTGTTACTATTAGATGGACTAAAGTACACCATGTAAGACCAATTTTAGCATAGTAAAATTGCTTTCACTATGATAAATAATTTAATAACCCATAGTTTATTAAATTATTTATGGTCTAAACAAGAAACCCCATGAAGAATAATTAAATAAATACTTATTTGTTTGATTTTCCTCTAAGGATAATTAATTAAACCACTATTTAATTAATATTCTTGGTCATATTTAACCCAAAATAGGAAAATTAATTAGATAAATCATTATTTATCTTATTTTTTTCTAGGAATAATAAATTTAAATCATTATTTAATAATATTCCTTGTTAAATTTGACTAAATAATTTACAAATAATTGAATAAATCATTATTTATTTAATTATTCTTTAACTAAATTCTTAAAATAATAAATAAATCATTTATATATTTATTATTTCTAAATAAAGGGATTTGACCAAATTCAAATTCATTTTTCCTCCAACAAAAATAATAAAATATTCCATAAAAGTTGGACCTAGATTTGGTTAATAATATTTTAATTATGCACCCATATATAGATGAACTCAATATTTTGTTATAAATAGAAGGGTTTTTCCATTCATTCACTGCCTTTTGTTGCCTTGAGATCAGCTTTTGATCTATACTTTTGGTCTGACATTGATCCTCCATCATTGTCATATTTTTCTACTTTTTGTTTGTGATCTCCCTTTGAGTTCCATTTTGTCTGGTTTTTCTGCACCATCAAGAGAGAGAGATATTAGATATTAAGTGCTGAGGACATACAAGAACCCATCCCATTGAGGGGGACTGGAAACATCTTTCTATGTTCCCTTCCCAGGTGTCATAATACAAAAAAATCTTGTCTTGTCCATTGGATGCATGGAGCAACTCTTGCTTATTTTTGATGTTTAATGTCTTTAACTGCATAGATATGGATTTTTGTAGCATTTATTTCGGTCACCTACTACAAATCTAAGGAAATTGACGGCCACATTTGATGTTAGGGCTATTTGTTATGCACATCTAAAGTGATATTTTTCCGTACACTTGCGATTAGAATTCACACTAACAATTGGTGACTCCACAAGTGTTTTTAATTACGACTACTGTCGTTTTTCAGATCCCTACATGAATAGCTACTTAAAACCCTAGTGTTTTTCTTCAACTTCTTATTTTTCATTTCTTGATGTTGTTTTTAACCTTTTTAACCCTAAAATAGTAAAAATTCTAACTTCCATTTTTTTTTCTGGGCCTTTTGCATAGGTAACAGGTATCAGCCGTAGCAGAGACGACACTTTTTTCTGAAACTTGCTCCTGAGACAGCCGGAAGTGTAGGTCACACTTTTTGGCCCAAAACCTGTGACCTCAGCTCTCAAGTAGTGGATAACTACCTAAAAACTGTGACCTCAGCGGAAAACAGGTCAGAACCCGCGACCTGTACTTTTTGTGGGATTTTTTCTGTGATTTTTTTGGGTTTTTCTGGGGTATTGTTTAGGGTTTTTTGACCTCTGTCTTTACCCATATTGGACCTATACTTGCTTATTTTTACTCGTCTAAGTAGGAACCAAGCCCCTTAGGGCTTCAGTACGCTTCCACCTTTTTAGGAGGAGTTTAGTTGAAGTAGGTCTTTTGAAATTTTAGTGTTTTTTAGCCATATTTTCATATCTGAACCCGCACTTTCAGATCCATTTTAGATCCATTATTTATCCATCCAAAACACCTCTTTTCAGTTTTTTTTGGTCCTCCTTTAGGGTCCCCTCCATTTCCCTTTAGGTTGTAGCCTTTCTCCACCTATTTTTCAAAATTTTCCCCTCTAGTTTTTTGTTGTTTTCTGCACCTCTTTCCAGTAGATCTGACCTTTAGATCCCTAGCCCTCTTGACCTTAGATCCATTGGCCATTTTTTTTATTTTGAGTAGATTTCGCCCACCCATAGACTAGTTGTTGGGAAGCCCTCCTTCTTGGGTTTAAATTTATGCATCTTTAGCTATTTATTTTACTGTCACTTTCAGTTTTATTTACAATTATAAAACATATTTTTTCTTTTTTCTCTAAACACATCTAGGCTTAGTTCAAATTAACACACTTATCACATACACGCACACCTAAAGCGAAGAGCTCCTGGTTTACACCGTCAGGCCAAGACTTAAACATTGTAATCAATTGATCTACACCTCCTTGCCCTTCTTTACCTCTCTTCCTTATTGGGTTATGTGTCTCTTTACCATCATTGCGCCCCCAAGACGTTTATCACAGAGACTCTAAGGCCTTCATCCTTAGTTTCCATTCAGAAGATTTACTCCACCACGTAGGGTCCGAGTTCGTCCTTCGCCAAGTCCCCATTCCAACTCTGATTTTGGTTCATCGAGTTACCCTTCTGTTTCTATCCCCAAATCTCCTCCACCTTTCACATTCATCATGTATGGTTCAGGACCTAACACTAGTGGTGGCCCCGACCCTAATGCTGGAAACGCTACTAGTGGTGTTGCAACAGGAACTATTCCAGCTGCTCCCTTGCTTCCTTATATGGCAGGCCTAAGCCTTCCCAATTTTAGCCAGTTGATTAATGACCCCATACACCATGATCCAGGTTGGCTTGCTATGCTAAACAAGCCTCCTTCAGACATCCCCAAGTTTGAAGGAAATGCTGGAGAGGATCCTACCAACCATGTTTGTTCTTTCCACATGTGGTGTTCGTATAACTCTATCATCGATGGCTCTGTCCATCTTCATTTATTCCAGTGTACGCTTACTGGAGAAGCTTCCAAGTGGTATGTTGACCAAGCCGTCTCCTCTCATACTACTTTTGTGACCCTTTCCAAGGCATTTCTATCTTACTTCTAGCTTCCCCTTCGTTATGACACCAGTACCGAACTCTTGACCTCCTTCCGTCAAAATTTTTCCACCCGCCTATCTGACCATATTCAAGAATGGCGCAGAAGGAAGAGCCTATGTCGAGCCCTTGTTTTCGAAGACCGTGTCTACATGGACTAGTTTTTCAGATCCATTTTTACCGCTATTGGTAAATATTTCACATCTCATTTTCCTCAGACCAAGGAAGCTACCCTCCAGATTGCGTTGAAATATGACTTGATATACACACAGTCTGGTTATGTTTATATCGTCATACCTGATCTCCCTAAACCTGGTGGTGCCAATGCACCGGGGGAATCTCATGCCACCTACAGTATCATTGGTTCCCTTTCACATACGTACACTCACCCTCCTATGGGTTATGGTTTTCCTCAGGGAGAGGCCAACTCCTCTAGCACATTTCCCCTCTTGGCAGCATGTATCTAGGACATGAAATACCTCGCGCTTTTTTCAAACCCCATTCTCCGATGCCAGGGCTTGCTTTTTCCCAACCTATTTACCCCAATGGTGCTGTTAGGGACCTATAATAATAAGATTCATAATTTTGAATTGACTGTGTAGAATTTTGCAATATTGTGCATACCTTTGCTTTCTGCAAATGTTTTCCCATATTTAAAAATGAAAAGAGGGTATGTCCTAAAAGAACAATCAAAGGACTGAAAGAAAAGAGATCAAAGAAGAATATCAATTATAAACCCTACAAAAAGAGATAAAAATAAGATCATGAAAGTGTTGCACATTCAAATGCCACTACTTTAGTTTACTTTATGCAAATAAAATTGCGTGCATCTTATCCAAAATGCCACAATTTATGATAATCATACAATTTAATCTTGATTTTTCATGCTTTAAATTTCATGTTGATAGTTAAAGAATAAAGATCTAGGCAAATTGTTTAATCTTGGCAGATCCGTAGTTAGATAGAGAAATAAACGAGATCATTAGTTTAGTCTGAGCCGTTGGATGTCATAAGTTTAGAAGTATTTAGTTTACTTATTAAAAGAAATAAAGGGTCAGTAAGCTCGAAATGCGGCGAAGAAAAGAAATAAAATGCTAGGATAAAGAAAGGGTAGGTAGAGCACTTTTTGCAAGTCATGGAAAATATTGTTGGTTTATCTCATATTTCTAACATCCTTCTAAAAACACTTTTCCCCTTGTAAAATATCCTTCTCCCTTCATTTTAAACCTTTTAATAATATCCATTTTCCCTTTATTATAACCTTTTCCCCCTTCCTAAAACTCTCTACCTAGTTCTAAACTCATTCCCTTCACTAAATTCCCTTCTCCTTTACTAATTCCCTTTTTCCAATAAAACATGTAAACCCACTTTCCCATATTTATTAATGTTTAAAATGAATTGGGCCCCACTGTATAAACCTTTTCCCTGATATGCATTTCTAACATCCCATTATTATATTCCCGAACCCCTTATGATATTTATCCTATAGTTTATTTTAAATCCCCATATTATATATCCCCTCACGATAATATAATACATTTCCCAATATTTCATTAAACTTTCGCATATGTTATAACCCCCCAGTATATTATCCCATCTATAATTAAAAACCTTCGCATATATTTTATTTCACCCTACATATAACATACCGGGTCCCACCTCTTCAAACCCCGACAGTGCATCAACCATCTTATCTCCATGAAATAGATCCAATAGCTATAACTCCATATTGCATTCCCCAACCATTCGATGATTAACACCACGCATGAGTGCGAAATAGGTGGTTCCGTAACCCTCTCCCCCTGCTATGTGGCAATCCCACAGTGTATCGCACCCCTCAAGCTGAAACCACCCGACTTCTCAATCATCGTGCAAAAACCACTTATCTGCTACCTCCCATTGCGATGATACCAATGCTGTTTAAAATCAAAACCACCATGACACCTACACTTTGCAGATATACAACCATTCCATTCCGTGTTGTGATAAAACATAACCATTGCTTGAATTGATTCTTGCACCATTTACGATAAAACTGATGATGTTTGAAGTCAAAAACCCAGTCCACTGTGCGATAAACCATTTGCACTATGCGTTGAGCCAATATTATTTCAAAACCCTGTAATTGAGTTATTTCTGAGGATTTGTGAATGAAACCAAAGCCATTGCTAGTCAGAGATAAAATCCAAACTCTTTCCACAGGTATTCCCAGTTCAATGAAGCCTTCGATTGCCCCCGTGTAGACCTGAATTTTATTAATAATTGGTTTTGATTTGAAGGTATATTAGCATACTAAGGAATTTGATAAACAATTGATACAAGTTCAAACTGTTTAATCCAGATTCTCTGGATTTAATCAGAAGTTTCATACACAGAAAGAAAATCAAGGTAAAACCAGCAATACAACATAGAAAGGATAATTTACATTGTAAATTGGTTCTAACAGAGTAAACACATCTACAACAGAAACAATGAATTTATTCAAAGTAAACTCTCCAGGACATATTTTACTCATTGTTACATATATCTTACTGTAAAAGGTAAAAGTGAAAAGATAATAGAGTAGTAAGGTGAAAGAAGTTACAAAGTTAAAGAGCAGTCAAGTCGAAATGCATACAAATGAAAGGCAGATTTAAAGATCAAAAGCAGAGTTAAAAGACAAATCAGATGCAGCCAGCATATAGACAACGTAAGATATAAGCCAACATGATAGAAATAAATAGACGACAACAAATCTGATAAAACAGGGACACCTTTCAATCAGTTGAAAGGTGTCACTACCTTTTAGCCTCCAAATATTTTATTTCCTAGAATAAATCCTGATTAGTTAAACATCATATTTTGTATTAGTTTTTGTATAAATACTTCATAAATCAAAGTATTGAGTGTGTGAATTGCTAAAATTTTCTATAATTGTTTTAATCTGAAACCTGAGGGTTTATTGTATCATTTTCAAGTCAGTAGACTGGACTGAACAATAAAGGCATTATATTACAGGGTTCATGTGTTGAGCCACTTCAGTGAAGTACTTTCAATTGTTCTTAGTTATTTTCTGAAGTTTTCACATACTTACATGTTTTCTGAATCTAAATGATATAGCTAGAATATTATTATAGAATTTGTTTAATTACACTCTGTATTGAACAATTATTTATTTTAATGTTTTCTTCTGATATCTAGATTAGGGAATTATTAATTTCTCCCTAGTTTCGATTGACCTCTATCATTTCTCTCATTATCCATATATGAGAATACTTAATTTCTCTCCCATCCTGATTGAAACCATTTCATCACTCAGCCTAAAGATCTGAAGTCACTTAGCTACCTTTCCCTGTGAACACTTCCTTTAGAACTTAATTATGTACTGTTGCTTGATACATTGACTCCATAGCCCAATGGAAAACAAACTTACATATATCCATCTGAATCAGTAACTCCACCACCAAACCAAATCAAAATCAAAACCCAATCAATCTTACATAACTAGCATAAAATCAACTAAAAACAACAAATTTAAATCATAAAGAGAGAGCCCTCTCTGAGCATCAGGAAGGCTAGATCCTGATCTCAAAAGTAGGCTTGTGATTACCTCGGTAATTCCTTTATTTACCCTTGGGAAAATTACTAAGTGATAACAGGTGCTCAACCTCCTTATTATCCATATCCACAGCTTGGTGCTCGAGCTCCTCCAGCATAAGCACCTCCACCTCCCATGCGTTCTCAAACTCCGCAACAGCAGCCCCCCCGTCAGGGTCAACTTTATGCGCAGCAGAGTGCGACTAATTCTCCCACTTCAAAAAATAAGAGGAAAGGCAACCAGAACCAACCCGCTTTAGGTAATACAATAAATAATCCTTAAGGGAATACATCTAACAATGCAACCCCGCAAGAGGGCACTCAACCCACGCAGGACATGCCTATTCGCATGAGTAAGCCTTGTTATTTTTGTGGTTTCTATGGTCACTATACCCATGATTGTCCCCTTTTACATCAGATGCGTCAAATGTGGGAAGCTTAAGCAACATCCCAGGACAACAAGCCTCTTTTTCAGTTCCTCCTAATTCTGCACCTACTCAACCGACTATGTTTACCAATCTTTTCCCTCAACAAGGATATGTGGCTTCCCAACCCATTGAAGGTCAGGCGACCATGCAACCTCCTCCATCTCGTACCTCTGAATACCAGATCCTCATGATGAACTCTGACCAGGCCAATACCGTGCAACTGATCCCCTATCTTCAGATCCCACAGAGCCAATTTTTACACCTAATGGTTCTTTAATGATCCCTCAGCCTAAGGCAGAGGTACATACCAAGATCCCCAAAGGACCGTTACACTAAAACACTGCTTCCAGTAAAGCTGCCCAAACCTATAATATAGTATATGACTTGGCGCAATCCCCTGCCGCCATGTCAATGCTGGAAGTCCTCTAGTCGTGCCCTTCACAACAAAAATCTCTACTAACTACTATGGGCATTGTGGATCCTTCAGATGATCATTTTTATTTCTTCGATGTTGACAAGTCATATCATCCCCCCCTTCCTGTATTCATTGCCTTCTAAATACCTATCAAGATCTGGAATGCCAACGTATCCCTATGTATCATTGAGGAGGGGGCATCCACCTGCGTGATGTCTGCTTCTGTTTGGAAATAGCTCAAATCACCCGCGTTAGCCCCTTCCACTATCATCCTCCATGTGTGGGATGACCATTCTTCCTAATCCCTTGGCATATTCCTCAATTGTCCAATTACTCTTGCGGGAAAAATTGTTTGTGTTGACATTGAAGTCATTGATGCCCCCTTAGACTACAACATTCTATTGGGTCATAGCTACACTTATGCAATGTTTGTTGTCCCATCTACAGTTCACTGTAAGATGTGATTTCCTCACAACGAAAAGAGCATCACTATCGATCAGTTGACATATTACAAACTGAAGTCCCAGACCTCTCCACAGTCCATTATTTCTTCGGTGGCCAATAAACCAATAGTTGAACCTCTGACTAGTGTCTCACCCAGAGTCTATAAATATTCCTCTTTGTGGTTCATTCCCTAGTCTACCCCCTATTATCTCTAACCCTAGCTCGTTGAATGTTTGCATGATGCAATCATCTCAGTATGACCTCAAACGGTCTGGTTCGACTAGCCAACAACCTTGCCCTTTGCAACCTGCTCCTAGTACTTCGACTCAGCCTTCAGGTTCTCCTCCTCAAGGCCCTTCAGATGTAGCTGGTGTCCCTGATCCTCTTTTTCCTCCTGGAATGGTCCCCCCTAGCCTTAACCATCCGGGAGTTGTTTCACCTGGCCATTAACCCTCCGGTCAAAGACCATTTCTTGCTCCTCCTTCTGGAGTATTTTCAGTACCTATTATGGCTACGTTGACCCTTCCCAACATGACCCTGGGGATCCTAGTATAGTACATTGATCCCCTAGCCAATACCCTGCCTAGTCAGCTTAAACCTTACACTACTTTGACCCTGGTCCAACCAGTCTCTATGGCCCCTCCCTTTGCTTATGTGCCTCAACCACCTAAAAGGAATTTATTCCTGTTGCGAAAGCATTTTGTGAGGGAGGAAAATCCCGTAAAAAGGCACCTAAGGACAAGGATTCCCAAACAACACCTACTCCTCCTAAGCCTCCAAAGGGTACACCTCTGTGCACTTTGTGTGATGTTGATGGACATGCCACCCATCATTGTCCTGAATTGCCTCGTATTAAACCCATGGTTAACGTCACGTTTCCTGAGTCTGATGCTCGAGAAGTCCATGTTACTTTACCGACTTCAACCAAAAAACTCAAGACTGTGCACACAAACCACCCTCATGCTTTGTGTGATCTCCATGGCCACTATACCCACCTTTGTCCCCGCCTCGTAGACTACCACACCACTTTGGACGTAGTTCGCCAGTACAAGGCCAACCACAACGAGTCCGCCTCCCCCTTACTTGTGTATTATACTTCAACAGAACCAGAGGAACATTCACTCCCTTTGAAATTCCCCCTCCTGATGTCGAGATGACGGAGCCTTCGACACTTATCCTCTACCTATCATCATCTATGAGATCCACGGTGGAAGACCCCTCTGGGGCTTTCCATTCTATTTTTCCTGACCTCCCTTCATCAATCACCTTGGGCTCAACATCGGTGGATCCTTCATCTACTTGTTCTTCTGTCACCCTTCGTGGCGATGCACATGTGAACCTCTCTTCTCATGATGATGAGTCAGGTAGCTTTTCTGCATCATATGGTCATCCTTCCACCAATCACCCCATCTTCCATTATGATGAAGATATTTTGGAAGATATGATGGCCCCTAACTTTCCTTGGGATGATATGCACCACCGTACATACTTCCTCCCGCAACAGTCCCATGACCAATATGTTGTGGAATCAAAAGACTTCATTCTCGATGAAGTCGATTGGTTTAGAAATCCCATCCCTACACTAGATTCTTTCGAAGAAGGAAATATGGCCAATATATCTCCTACCATTAAAATCAACATTTATGACAAACTAGGGGTAGAAGAAAACATTAACTTGGGTGCCCAATGCACCCTAGAAGAAATTGAGGCTTACACTAAGCTCTTTAAGGAATTCCACAATGTTTTCGCCTGGTCCTATTCATAAATTCCTAGACTTGATTCCGCCATTGTTGAACACCATATCGATACATGGCCCAATGCCAATCTTGTCCGTCAAAAGTTGAGACCCATTAATCCTTCCAAACAAGAGGCTGTCAAAGTTGAAATCGGTAAGCTCAAGCAGGCTAGTTTTATCTATCCCATTGAATACACCACTTGGGTGTCCAATCTGGTTCCCTTTCTCAAAAAACAAGGCACCATTTGTGTCTGAGCTGACTTTCGCAACCTGAAAAATTATTTTCCCAAAGACAACTTCCCCACACCGTTCATTGACCAAATCATCGACGAGTGTGCGGGGCACAAGGTTCTATCCTTCATGGATGGTTTCTACGGATACAACTAGATTGTTATCCATCATGCTGATCAGCTTAAAAATGCGTTCATTAGTCCGTGGGGAACCTTCGCTTATAGGGTCATGCCGTTCGGCCTAAAGAATTCCAGAGCCACTTTTAAGTGGGCCATGTCATACTGCTTTCATTACCTGGCTCATATTATCCTTGCTTATTTAGACTACCTCACTACGCGTTCTAAACATCAGGCACAACACCTCCATGATTTACGTACCGTCTTTCTTCGATGTCGCAAGTATAATATCCACCTCAACCGGCTGAAGTGCATATTTTGTGTTACTATCGACCATATTTTAGGCTTCATTATGTCTAAAGATGGTATAACACTTGACCCCTTGAAAGTTCAAGCCATTCTTGAGCTTCCTATTCCTCGTACCTTACACCAGTTACAAAGCCTCCAAGGAAAAGCTAATTTCCTTCATCAGTTCGTACTTGACTATGCCACCACCGCACATGGGTTCCTTAGACTCCTCAAATCAAACATTCCATTTGTTTGGGATGAATATGCTCAAGAGTATTTTGATGCCTTGAAACATGCTCTCACCTCCACTCCCTTGATTCATCCTCCTGACTTTGACAAAGATTTCATCTTGTACATCTCAGCCTCCACCCATTCGGTCACTGTGGTCCTTATTCAGGAATATGACAACAAAATCGAGAATTTTATCTATTATGTCAGTAAGAAACTTGTAGCCCCCCCTGTGTCCTACTCAATGAAGAGAAATTAGCATTGGTTGTTATGTTCTCAGTCCAAAAACTTCGTCATTATATCCTCATATGTTCCACCAAGGTCGTGACTAATTCCAACCCTATGGCCTTCCTATTGAGTCGAAAGATCATCAATGGGAAGTATGCCCATTGGATAGTTATCCTTCTGGAATTCGATCTTCAATTTGTCACCCCAAAGAGTAAGAAAGGTTTAGCCCTCGCTGAACTCATTTCTCAATTACCTGCTGGTACGCAAGATCCACCAATTAATGATAATTTTCCTGAGGAACATTTGTTTGCCATTACTTTAGGTGACCCTTGGTATGGTGACATCCTCACTTATCTGCGAACCCAAAATTTTCCCTCCATCTTGATCGTGATGCTCGATGATGTATCCAACACCAGGTCCCCCGCTACCTTCTCATCGGTGAACACTGTTATCATTGCGGTGTAGATACTATCCTTCGTCATTGTCTCATGCACGATGAAGTTGTGCAAGTCCTTAATGACTACCATAGTGGTGCTTGTGGTGGCCACCTCTCTGGTCTCGCTACTTCCCAGAAAATCATGCACACTGGGTAATTTTGGCCTTATCTCCTTGGTGATTGAATTGAAGAAGTCAAACACTCTTCCAATTTCCAACATTTTTCCCTAAAGGTCTGAGCCCCTCAGACTCCCCTCCATCCTATCATCTCAGTTGGTCCCTTTTGTAAGTGGGCCATAGAATTTATGGAGTGTTGACGTACATCTGCTAGTAACCACAAGTATATCATTGTGGCGGTTGGCTATTTCACCAAATGGGTTGAGGCCATGCCAACATTCAACAACACAGCAACTACCACAGCCCTCGTTTTCTTTAACCATGTTATCGCTCAATTCAGGGTCCCAAAACAATTGGTCTCTGACCATGGTCGACATTTTGAAGATGAGATATGGCATGAGCTATCCTGTCTGTTGGGATTTGAGCACCAATATTCATCGTCCTATTACCCCCAAGGTAATGGCCAAGTTGAGGCGATCAATAAAATCATTAAAACCATGCTTCAACGAACAGTGAATAAGAACAAAACTAACTGGCACCTTGTGATCTTCCCTACTTTGTGGGCCTATAGAACTTCTATTAAAATCGCCACCAGGTTTACTCCTTTCCACCTTGTTTTTGGCGAGGAGGCAGTATTACCGATCGAGTGTGAAATCCCTTCCCTTAACCTAGCCATCGAACTTCTCCCTAACACCCAACCATTAGAACAAAGACTTATCATGCTCTAGCACACTTTTGAAGACCGTCGTGTTTCATTACAAACCACTGAGACAGCTAAGAAGCGCACCAAAGCTCAATTAGACCAAAAATTCCACCCTTGTGCTTTTTACAAAGGTGATATTGTTCTAGTGTATGACCAGGCTCATGATGTCCTCGGTCATGGGAATTTTAACTCATTATGGCTAGGCCCTTACATCTTTAGTAAGGATTTAGGTAAAGAGGCATACCTTCTGGAGGATTTTGAAGGCCACCCTCTTCATAATCCTCGTAATGCACTCTATCTTAAGAAATATTACCCTTAGCATTTCCCTCTTGAAATGCACATTTTATTTCTTTTAGGTGGCCAAATTTTGTTTTAGTTGATTTTATACTTCACCCGAAAGCCTTTTTTCCAAGAAGGGTCACTTCGCCGCTTCGCAAAATCAAATTTCTTCACTTACGACACTTGTACCTGGGGCACCACTTTTCCTTCATACTTTTCGATGTTCGTGTTGATTTTCGTCATGAGTAACCATCTTTTACTCACATTTTATGGTCCCCATCGGGCCTGTTCTGTGTGGCAGTGTCATCGAGTCGCCCTTGTTTAGAGCATTTGAGTTGAGTCATCATCGCATCCATGGAGTCTATCCTGAGTTCCTTTGTCTCACGCCACAGTCTTCCATCCTTCATTTCTTTGTACCTCTCTCATGTCTCACATTTTGACCCCCAGTCATATTGTCCCCTATCCCCTTCGAAGTCGAGTCAGTAGCTGCCAGGAAATCCATGCCCGTCATGTTCTAACAAGGGAAGTCGTCAGCCCGCTACTCAGTACCCCACATTCCACCATCATCCCTGGTGTCAGTCTATCAGTCGATCTACTATTATCCCTCATGCCTTAGTTGAGGATTCCTCATTGCCTCACCTATGGCAGACCTCCTTCTGTCGACATCATCTTATTCATTCCAAAAGATAGGTCTAGAGGGTGGTGTACCTTGGTTCCAGATTCCACTCTTGTTCGGTGCCTTGGATCAGGAAAAGGGACCCTTTATTTCCCTTTGACTTGATTGTTTCTCAATACCAAATCCTTATGGCATGATCGAGATCAATATACTTGATGGTTCAATGATGCAACAGATTGTACCAGTGATTCTTGGGTGTGTGTGAGATATTTCATACCTCATGAGGGGGTGGCCCTTCAGGTAGCCCCCCACATACCCGGATGACCTCTTTACTACAGCCTTGGATGAAGCTCTACATATTTGATGTTTCCAGCCTCAGCCGCTTGTAGTGCCTTTTTAGCTTGCATGTATCATTCAGATTTTGAGAGCCCTTTCCTGTTTTACAGGGCCTATTTGGTTGTACTTATATCTCATGTACTCAGATATTATTGTATAATTCTTGGTTGTTGTCCCAAGCACAGTATGTATGTGGGATCCATTATCATGTTTTTTATCTGGCCCATTTTTATGCTAGCATGTACTATATATTTCAATCCCATATTTGTTGGACGTGCCATTATTCTTTGTACTTTGCTATCTCGGTAGGCATAGGTATGCCCCCCCCGCCTCATGCAGATCATGTACTCACTCATCAAAGAGACTTTTCACACCTGTAAGTCTCTCCTCCTCAGGGTCTTGTCCTTTCTCGCTTTATTCTGCCTTATATTTCTCTCTGTCTAACTCCCCTCCGGTGTCTAGTGATTGTGTTCTTACAACGTACTTCGGTCATACAATTAGCTCCTAACGCTCGCATGTTGGGGGTCAACCTGTTACACCAATTTTTGGTCATATAACCTGTTACTATTAGATGGACTAAAGTACACCATGTAAGACCAATTTTACCATAGTAAAATGCTTTCACTATGAGAAATAATTTAATAACCCATAGCTTATTAAGTTATTTCTGGTCTAAATAGGAAACCCCATGAGGAATAATTAAATAAATCCTTATTTGTTTGATTTTCCTCTAGGGATAATTAATTAAGCCACTGCTAAATTAATATTCCTAGTCATATTTGACCCAAAACAGGAAAATTAATTAGATAAATCATTATTTATCTTATTATTTTCTAGGAATAATTATTTAAATCTTATTTAAATAATATTCCTTATTAAATTTGACTAAATCATTTATAAATAATTGAATAAATCATTATTTATTTAATTATTACTCAACCACATCCTTAAAATAATAAACAAATCATTTATTTATTTATTATTTACAAATAAAGGGATTTGACCAAAGTCAAATTCTTTTTCCCTCCAACAAATATAATAAAATATTCCATAAAAGTTGGATCTAGATTTGGTTAATAATATTTTAATTATGCACCAATATCTAGACTAACTCAATATTTTGTTATAAATAGAAGGGTTTTTCCATTCATTCACTACCTTTTGTTGCCTTGAGATCACCTTTTGATCTATACTTTTGGTCTGACTTTGATCCTCCATAATTGTCATATTTTTCTACTTTTTGCTTGTGACCTCCCTTTGAGTTCCATTTTGTTTGGGTTTTCTGCACCATCAAGAGAGAGAGATCTTAGATCTAAAGCACTAAGGACATACAAGAACTCATCCCATTGAGGGGGAATGGTAACATCTTTCTATGTTCCCTTCCCAGGTGTCATAATAGAAGAAATTCTTTAAAAATTCTTGTCTTGTACATTGGATGCATAGAGCAACTATTTCTTATTTTTGTTTTTTAATGTCTTTAACTATATAGATTTGGATTTTTGTAGCATTTATTCTGATCACCTACTGAAAATCTAAGGAATTGACAACCACATCTGATGTTATGGATGTTTTTTATGCACAACTAAAGTGAGCTTTTTTTGTACGCTTGCGATTAGAATTCACACTAATAGACCTGAATCATGTCTATTGCTTGTTGGATCCTCCATTGAGTTAGTCCAAAAACACTTTGGAAGCTTTTGATGGTATAGGTTCTCATCTATACGGTATTCTCAAAGCCCTACCCATCCTCTTGGAGGGAAAGACAGTAAAACTGGAAGTTGAGGTGGTGGATGCCAACCTGAATTATAACCCCCTTCTTGGATGCAGTTGGACCCATGCAATGATTTGTGTGGTCTCCACCCTCTTCTGTGTTCTTCACTTTTCTCATCAAGGAGATATTGTGACTGTCGATCAGCTCGCTTTATTCTCCTCTGAGTCTTCAACATGAAAAATTCCATATGTTGGGAATACCTCTACCCCCTATGAGAACGTTGGACATGGCCTTTTCAAGGACTCCTCCCTTATTGGAATTTTTCCACTCCCACCTTCTAATGTCACCACTATCTCCATGATATCATCTAGTCATGATCCATGGATTATTCCTAGTCTCGACCAACTTTAAAGGTTTGGTGATGTTATGCATCTCAGTCATGCGCATAAGTGTCAAGAGATGAAACCAATTTTTCGTTGGTTTCGGAAACAACCTCATAATCCAGAATAATTCTTTGATACATTTATTCCTGCGGAACAAATGTATCAAAGCATTCTTCTCGCTTCTGAGGTTGTTTACAAAACCAACGAAAAATTGGTTTCATCTCTCAACACTTATGCGTAGTCTCCTTGGTTTGGTTCTTGGGATTCTGATGATCCCTTGAAAGAGACATTCCCCACTGACAAGAGTATCATGGAGGTTATGTCTCTCGAAGAAACTCCATTGGATGATGGTCATTATCATTCCTTGTTTCTCCCAAGCCTTGGTTAGATCTCTACCTTCCTTGAATCCTGTGTTTTGGCTGAATCAAATGGCCCGCTTCAAAATCACATTTTGATTGATGAAGTGATGTCTGAAGGAAAAATAGGGAATATTTCCACCACCATTCCCATCGACATCTCTGTTACACTAGGGATTTTCGAGAATGTTCACATCGGTGCCTCTTGTTCTCTCGATGAGGTAAATATTTAGACCGAGCTCTTTAAGGAATTTTGTGATGTCTTCGCATGGTCTTGTGAGGAAATGCCTGGCATAGACCTGTTGTACTATACAACAACCCCCATTTATTTTAATAAATGGGGACCCTTTAAAAATAATTAGGAAATTCATTTAATTTATTTTTAAGCTTAAGTCAAAAAAACTTTAGGAAATAAAGTTTCTTTTGCTTTTCTGCTTTCATTCCTTAGTGCACATCATAATTTGCATAGATTAAACACTTAAACGACTTAAAATCCACTAAGTCATGCTAGCTGTGATATGCACTAAGCTCTTTCCAAAGTCATATCAAAATCTTATTGCAAACACTTCAATCACCATAATAAACCAAAATCGCATCGCGCCTCATTTAAACGATCAAACTTATCTGTAATTCGGTGAAAGTTTCAATTACGTAGACCCGATGAGCCAATAAAGAAATAAAGATAAAGATCCAAAGTTCAATAAAACATAGCCGCTTGACTTCTTAAAATTTCACTTCACATTTCATAGGACTTAACTAAAAGCAAACTCATTTACCACATAAAAATTGCAATGTGCGATTTGTGCAGATCGCATTTCGCAGGATTTATGGGTAACATCATAAATGGAAATAGTTATAAGTTGCGATATGTGGTGAATGGTAGTTAATTACTCAAGCACTCGAAATGAATCATGTCAAATCAAAATTAATATGTGATCCAACATCTTAAATTGATCGATAGATACTTCACGTGAAGGTGTAAGAGATTTGATTTTAAATGATTATTGATGATTAACGACATTTAATAGAAATAAGGTTTTGATAGATTCATATCTACTTCAAGCGTGTTTTGAAGTGATTAAACACCAGATTTGTTTTAATTCTATTTTCCTCTCTGTTATCTATATTTTTAATGTTTTCTCTGTTATCTTGAAATCAGGAAACCACTTAACAGAGTGAGGGAAATAGAAATGAGCTAGAAAGGAAAAGAGAATTCCCAACTATTGTCTACCGAAGACTCAGACATGTCTCCCCTATTCTTAGACACCACCTGCAACAAGGATTGTGGAAGTTCTTCATGGGCGGAAATGTATAAGCTTTTCAAGGATGAAAAGCCAAGGGTAATAATCAAAGTTGATTCAGCAGGCGCGTCTGTTTCTTCAGACCTGACCTATTTCAACGTTGCATGTTAATTCATCCATAAGGTAGAAACAAGGCCAAATATTCTCCCTTATACAGATATGGTTAAGTGCGTAATTGACCACTTGAACATAGAAGATAGAACATTCAAGGGTTCAAAGGGCGAGAATATCGGTTCGTTTAGGGCAGAAGATTTAAGGATAATGTACCACCTACCAATCCCGCAACAAAATTATGACAAAGCTTTTCTTCAAAGCTTTAGAGAAAAACATCCAGACCTGATGAAAGTCATAAAGGAATGGAAGGAAGACCAAGGCAAGCTTAAACGAGATAATTTTTTTACGTACCCAATAGCACAAGTTCCTTTCCCTTATTTTCATGCTGCCGGTATGTTGTCTATATTATATGCAAAACTTGATACCACTAGGTTTTTTGTAGATTGGGTCCTATTGATTGACGCAATCTTCAATTCCTTAATTTTGAATTGGGAAAACATCCTATCTGATAATTTAGCTAGAAACATCATGGAGTATAGGAGTTAAAGAAGGGTTTCATCTAGAGAAATACCCCCCCTTTATATGAGTGCCTATGTCATGGATGCAATTTGATTTTCTTCTAGTTTTCCTACCATGGGATGGAAATGGACAGCCGAAGGCCCTAATCCAATCCATATTTACCTTAGATCTCTTTGGGATTCAGACTTCCATTTTCATATTTACAAAAATTTCCATAGAGTCATGTTTCCTATGCACCAGATGATATTCAATGAGAAATCCCCTAGGGTTTCCAAAGAGGCTAGTACAGATATTCTGTCTGTGGCTAGATGGTTCGCAGAGGAAATTTTCACTTATGTCAAAGTATTTGGGAGTTATGCTTCTCCTCATGTCCTACCATATTATGTTCCTAACAAGTTACTGGCAAGAGAGATAGCCTACCAGCTTGTTGTAAATGGTATTTCAAAACAACTTAAAGATGCTAAGAAGGCCATCTGGCCTAATTTACTTTTACAGTGCGGTACTTTTGCACATTTTGATATTGGTCATGCCTACAAGGAAGTGTCGAAAGTTAATCTATTGAATCTGGTCATAATGCCAAGACAATCATACTTAAGTTTGCATCCAGTCAACTCAATAAAGATGACTTGGAAGCCTTCCAAGCATACAAAAATAAGAGACTGAAAAGGATTCCTCTAGATTTATTGACTATTGAAGATGTTGACAGACCTACTCCAAGTACTAGTTTGGATAATGAAATGAAAGACTTGTCTAAAGATGAGTCAGGACAGTCATAGCATCAATCTCATAATCCGGATCATTCTGAAAATAAATCTGAAAACAGAAAGGAAAACCCAGAAAATTTAATTGATCAAGTAATCCAAGAGATTGAGATGCAAGAGAAAGGATGAAGTAATGGAACATAGTCAACTTCCCAAGAAGGTCAACATAGTCAAGATACACTTGATCAGTCAGAAAAGTCCCAACCAAAGAATTTGAATAGTGAATGGGATGAGTTTTCCAAAGTAATAAATACTCCTAAAACAAATCCTAGTACTAATCAAGCTGCCATTTTTCAGACACCTGAACATTCCCAAAAGCTACTAGAAACTGTTACTCCACTACAAAAAGTTCCTGAAACTCATGATCAAGAGATCTTCCCGTCTTATCCCACAGAACAGATAGTGTTACAAGTTGAGGAAATTCCTTCGTTGGATGTCTTCTACAATCCTAGTCATAAGGCTGTATTCAATAGAAGAAAAAGGAGAAGAGTTGATGATACAGTCACAGATCTTATAAATGAATGTGTTGATGTTTTATGGAAATATCCTCTAGCTGATCCTATTGAACATTTAACCAAACTATCATAGTTTGCAGGGGCATATGCTACTACCACTATTGATAAAGCTAATGAGGTTAAAATGTTACTAAAGAAAAGAGAAGACAAAATACAAGAATTAGAGAGGCTATTAAATCAAGAAAATTCTAATTCCAACGAGCAAATAGAATTGAAGACGTCCCAATTTCAAAAGGATTTTTAATGTCTTAATTTTATAGCATCAAGTACAACTCATTGAGAAGCAAACACAACCAGAGGCAGTAATGAACAGATTACAAAGCTAGCCATAGTAAGAATAGTTCATAAAGGAAGCATTGGATGTGAATGCTAAGTTAAAGAAAAAACAAGAAGCATTTTTCCAACAAGCTTCTATTACTGGCTCTTATTGTGACTTAAGTGAAATATTGATCCAACAAGTAGCTATCCAGAAACTTGAATGTGAGAAGATCGAAAAGAAAATCAATGAACACATTCAATGGCAAGCATCAGACTCAGGCAAGGAAGTTGGTCTACCCCGGATAAACAAATCCCACAAGTTGATCTTATTTAAGGATTGGGAAGCACAGATAAAGCAAGCATAGAAAGTAACAGTGAAAGAATCAAGGTTGACAAAGGAAATTACTGAATCTGTATGTGAACAGCTATTGAAAGTAGAACTTATCAAATATTTCATGTCTGAAGTGCTCTTCGAAGTCAAACAGATGGAAACATAGGAAAATGCAGGATGAAATAATTAAAAAAGTAAATAAGTTTGAGGAAGAAAATTATTGGAATTTTCTAATCAAACCTTATCATCAGTACCAGACCCTGCAGGATTTAACATATTCAACAAGAATATTGTAGCCAACACTCTCAAATGCAGTATTCAAGGGACAGGTTAGATCAAATATTTTGTAGCCAGGTCAACTCAAGCCCATGCTAGATATTTGTCTACTTCGGGAGCAAATCCAAAAGAAATATCAGAATTCATAAGTCATATGGTTACTTTATTTTCTGTAGAAATTTGCTGAATAATGAAGATTTATCCACCGAGATTATCCTGGTCACACACTAATTCGAATTCATGTATAACACATAACCTCTTCTACAATTAATCATCACACATGCGGAAATAAAACAAGCGGTATGCGATCATAAGAACATCAAATCATCACACATATTACACAGTATGTATGGGGAAAGCTTATAGCTGAAAACCCCCAGCTATTTTGTATATTATGATGGAAGAGAACATGTAACAATACATAGCACAATACTCCTCACAAGTACTCAGTACTATCTCCAAAAGTTACACACAAACTAGCTCAATTTTGAACAAGTCACGGGTTCAAAACTCATCCACTATTTGCCTGCCTCTACTGCGCAATCCAAGTTGGTGTAATGAGAGATCCAAGTTCGAATCCCACTAGCTTGATCTGCGCAATCCTCATTGGCAATCTCCTCCAATGCTTGTGCAAATCTCATGCACAACTAATGTCACAACTAATAGCAAACTCACCCTTTCATCTACCTCTTCCACTGGTCTTCACTGAACTGTCCATGCACTGTAGTAAACTGATGTGTTCTTGAGTTGAATAATGAGTTAATAATTAGTGAATTAAATAATATTTAATTCACTCCACTCATCACTAGTGTATTAGCCAGTTAAACTAAACACAACTAGTTCAACTAAGTTAAATAGAACACAACTCCACCAACTGTCTCATCAACTCCACCAAACTCTGCCACTTGAGTTCTAACTGAAGTCAACCATGCAATAGCTCAACTAACCCTTAGGAAAAGTGTATTTCCTTCTGTCAGCTGCATGTGCCACATCCAAGCATCAAACTGAAGTGCTCCAAGAGGATAAGATATTGTTTATAGTCTAAATATTATTAAGGGTTAATAATATTTGACTGTTCTATTTTTAGCCCGGCAGTCTAAAAATAGAAACCGCCCAATGTCTAAAAATAGAGGTCCATCTATTTTTACCAACTCGACCAATCATCCATAAATAGCATCCTGCAACTCATAGACCATGATCAATATGTCTAAAAATAGACATAGTCTAAAAATAGACTTTGCGCCAAAAATAGCCTGCGGGCCCACTTAGTGAAGGCGACTTCATTTCACTAAGCTCCATCATCTTGTTGCATTTTCAACACTCCCTCTCAACAAGATATGGATTATCTTCAACCCCTATCCTGCCTCTGTGGAACTCGAATTTTCTCCTAGTGAGTGCCTTCGTCAAGATATCAACATCCTGATCCTCCGTGGGAATATATGAAAGTAACATGATTCTCCGCTGCACACAATCTCTGATATGATGGTACCTAATGTCAATGTGTTTGGATCTATCATGAAATACTGGATTAGCCAATAACTTGATGCAGCTCTGCTTATCACAATAAATCACAGTAGGCTCCAAGTGTGACCCGAACAACCCGACCAAGATCTTCCTCATCCATATAGCCTCGCATGCAGCCAAGCTTGCTGCCATGTACTCGGCCTCCGCAGAACTGAGTGCTATGGATCTCTGCTTCCTGCTGTACCAAGAAACTGCTGTCGACCCGATACTGAAGATCCCTCCAGATGTGCTCTTTCTGTCCATTGGGCTCCCTGCCCAATCTGCATCCGTGAAGCCAGAAAGCCTCACCTCATCCTCCTGTCTATACCACAGTCCATATCCCGATGTGCCACTGAGATAACGTAATACATGCTTGCCTACCTTCCAGAAGAGCTTGGTAGGCTTAAACATAGCTTGCAAAAGCTGGTTAACAACATAGCATATATCGGGTTGTGTATTGACCAGATACATAAGTGACCCCACCAACTGTCGATAGACAGTGGCATCCACTACCTCCGCTAAATTAGCATCCTCCTTCCTCCAACCTCCAGGAAGAGGATTATCAACAGGCTTGCAGCCATGCATGTTGAAATTCTCCAGAATCTCCTGGGCATACTTACCCTAAGAAACAAATAGTTCACCACTGCGTTGCCAAATCTCCAATCCCGGGAAATAATGAAGGAGGCCCAAGTCCTTCATCTCAAACTCTCTAGCAAGATCCTCCTTGCATGAAAGTATCAACAGCTCATCACCCGTCAAAATCAGATCATCTACATACAGTACAATGATCAGCAACTTCCCCTCCACCACAATCTGGTACAGGTTAGGATCCGCCTCACTCTTGGAGAATCAAAGTCCGGTGAAATGTGTCTGTCAGGAGTGTACCAACCATGAGGTGCTTGCTTCAACCCACTCACAGGTGCTCTCTTGAGTATGCACACATGCGACTCCTTTGTTGAAGATCTTCGAAACCTTCGGGATGCTCTATGTACACCTCCTCCTCAATGACTCCGTTGAGGAACGATCTTCATCCATCGGTGGATGTATCATCTATCTAGCATTTGAGGAAAGAATCGTCAGGTATGGAAAGAATGCCTTGAAACGGGTGCAAGGTCTCCTCATAATCGATCCCCTCGATCTGTGAGAAGCCACGGGCAATAAATCTTTCCTTATACTTCTCCACACTCCCGTCAGCCGCCTGCTTCACTTTGTAGATCCATCGAGAACCCACCACTGATTTCCCTTCCGGTCGCAGGACAATCTCCCATGCACTGTTTCTGCCAATCGAATCATACTCTTCCACCATGGCATCTACCCATGCGGGATCCTCCACAGCTTCCTCGAAAGAGGATGGCTCTGTCACGACACATTTGCTCATAAGAGCCATGTATCCAGTATATTGATCAGGTGACTGTCTCTATCTTCACTGTGATGTAGGTGCTCCTATAATCCTCTCTACATCTTGAGCTAGTCGTTAAGCTTCTGTAGTGCACTTCCTCCCTCTGATGGTTGGCGCTACATGAGTGGTCTCTTCCACTCCATGAACTTCCTCTTGTGGCTAATCCACATCTTGAAGCTCATCCTTAGGAAATAATAGCTCCTCATCTGCATGCAAGTGTGGCTTCCTCTCAAGCGAACACTTCATGGCTTTCTCCTCCTGAAATTTGATATCCCGTCGCACAACAATCTTGCGACTGTCTAGCAAATACACACAATAGTTATGGGGCGTATCAGTGTACCCCACAAATATCCCAACCTCTGTGGTCGGCTCTAGCTTCTTCCTGGCATCCTTCGTCACATGAATGTAAAAATGTGAACCAAAAATCCTCAAATGGGAAAAATCAGGCTTCTTACCAAAAAACGCCTCCTCGGGTGTACTCATGCCAAGTATCCTATGAGGACAACGGTTCTGCACATATACTGCAGTATTGCATGCCTCCGCCCACAAGTGAATGGGTAGGCCCTGATCATGCAACATCGCCCATGCGGCACCCACGATCGTTGTTCTTCTGCTCGTTAACCAGTTACATTTACATGGGTTATGGGGGTATAGGCTCTCTTTGAATCCCTTCGCCTTTGCCAAGTGTGAATTGCTGAGACCCAATTCACCACCATTGCGCTCCTAAGAGCCTTCACATGCTTCCCCGATTCCTTCTCAACCAGTGCCTTGAATTCACAGAACTTAGAAAATGTCTCGCTCTTCTTCTGCATGAAGAAGATACAGCACTTTCGAGAGAAATCATCAACAAATATCACATAGTACTTGTGATTTGTTGTCGAAGCTACAGAGAAAGGACCACACACGTCTGTGTGAACTCTCTCAAGGATCGTCGTGGCGTGAATATCCTTCTCGTGAAAGGTGGCTTTCACAAATTTTTCCCTAGTACATCCTTGCCAGCGATATTTGCTTGTGAAGTGTACCAGCAAAGGCTTCAGTAGAAATCTGTTGCAGTATCTTCAAAGCTCCATGGTGAAGGTGGCCCAATCTCCGGTGCCACAACTCGCCATCATCCCGGCTCACCACTCCTTCCGCCTTGCATGCCATTGCTGCGCAGCCATCTACTTGCAATTGATAAAGGTTCTTGATTCGAACCCCTATCTTCCAGGTTTCTCCAGTTGTCTTACTGCGCAGGAAAGCTTTTCCTTCGCTGAAGACCACATCGTACCCCTTGTCTTCTAACATCGCCACAGAGATCAGATTCTTCTTCAATCCTAGAACATGCATCACATCCTTCAATACGAAGGGTTTACCAGACTCCCTCTCAAAGGAAATGGTACCGATACCGGTCGCACTGTATCTACCATCATCGCCCATCTCGATGTGCACTCCAAGATCTTTCTCATCCAGATCTGAAAACAAATCTCGATCTCCAGTCATGTGAAAAGACGCACCACTGTCCAAGAACCATACTAATCCCATCACACTTGAGACCAAGCATGAGATCAGTGAAAAATACAGCTCAAACTGCAAGGCTAAGGCCTCTCCCGCTGCAGATCCAGCAACACGCTTATTTTTCTTCTTCTGCGGACAATTTGTGGCATAATGTCCGTGTTGGTGATAGTGAAAGCACTTCACCTTGGACATGTCCTGCTTCTTCTTGCCCTTCGCACCAGATTGAGAAGATTTCTTTCTATTCCCCTTCTTTGCTTTGGCAGCCAAAGCGCAATTTTATTCATCAGTTGCCTTTGATGAAGATCTGTCCCTGGTACTCCGCCTTATCTCTTCTTACATGAGATCCGACCACAGTCGCTCCCATCCTGGAAATTTCTCCCGACCATTGACAGAGTCCTAATAGGAATTCCAACTCTTCGGAAGACCAAGAAGAGCCAAGTCCACCAAGTCTTCATCATTGACAATCACCCCCACACTTCCCAGCTCATCCCTGCATCGAACGAACTTCGTGAGATATTTGGTGATACTGTCGCCTTTCTCCATTTTAATGTTCCTGAGTCTATCCTTGAGTGCCAACTTCCTCTGGTCACTCTTGCTTTGGAATAGATCTGTCAACACTTTCCACATCAAGTATGGAGAAGCTTTTCCATTCAGGCTAGATACAATGTGATCCTTCACGCCCTCCAACAGAATCCTTTGACATTTCACCATCTTCTTTTTCCAAGCCTCAACTTGAGCAGCATCAGCAGGCTTTGGAATTTCTTTCTCAATGAACTCCAACAACCCATTGTCATCTAACACCGCCTCCATTCGGTTCTTCCATGCAACATAATTCAAGCTTCCTTCAAGAGCATACTCCAGTCGCAATCCGTTGAAAGACATTTTCAGCTACGACACCAAGAAGACAATTTCTGTAAATTCGAATTCCACCAGCTCAAAACTCAACCGCTCCTGATCTGTGAGAAAAAATTATTTCTAGCACAGAGATCGACTGCAGGGGCATTTACTGGATATATCACCTTTCAAAGAAAGGATGGATCCAGAGGCTACCTGGCCCGCATGCAGACTCTGTCTACCGAAATAAATTTGTAATCACTGTGATGATCAATCTTTGCTTTGCTACCATGTAGAAATTTGCTGAATAATGAAGATTTATCCACCGAGATTATCCTATTCACACACTAATTCAAATTCATGTATAACACATAACCTCTTCTACAATTAATCATCACACATGCGGAAATAAAACAAGCGGTATGCGATCATAAGAACATCAATTCATCACACATATAACGCAGTATGTATGGGGAAAGCTTATAGCTGAAAACCCCCAGATATTTTGTATATTATGATGGAAGAGAACATGTAACAATACATAGCACAATACTCCTCACAAGTACTCAGCACTATCTCCAAAAGTTACACACAAACTAGCTCAGTTTTGAACAAGTCACGGGTTCAAAACTCCTCCACTATTTGCCTGCCTCTACTGTGCAATCCAAGTTGGTCTAATGAGAGATCCAAGTTCGAATCCCACTGGCTTGATCTGCGCAATTCTCATTGGCAATCTCCTCCAATGCTTGTGCCAATCTCATGCACAACTAATGTCACAACTAATAGCAAACTCACCCTTTCACCCACCTCTAACACTGGTCTCCACTGAACTGTCCATGCACTGCTGTTAACTAATGTGTTCTTTAGTTGAATAATGAGTTAATAATTAGTGAATTAAATAATATTTAATTCACACCACTCATCTCTAGTGTATTAGCTAGTTAAACTAAACACAACTAGTTCAACTAAGTTAAACCGAACACAACTCCATCAACTGCCTCATCAACTCCACCAAACTCTGCCACATGAGTTCTAACTAAGCTCAACTAACCCATAGGAAAAGTGTATTTCCTTCTGTCAGCTGCATGTGCCACATCTGTAGCTCAAACTGAAGTGCTCCAAGAGGAAAAGATAATGTTTATAGTCTAAATATTATTAAGGGTTAATAATATTTGACTGTTCTATTTTTAGCTTGGCAGTCTAAAAATAGAAACCACCCATTGTCTAAAAATAGAGGTCCATCTATTTTTACCAACTCGACCAATCATCCAAGAATAGCATCCTGCAACTCCTAGACCATGCTCCATATGTCTAAAAATAGACTTTGCGCCAAAAATAGCCCTTTGGCCCACTTAGTGAAGGCGACTTCATTTCACTAAGCTCCATCATCTTGTTGCATTTTCAACATTTTCCTAGATTGTAGTTAAAGTTAGTCTTACGAGGATGGTTGTTTGAAACCTCCTCTATTTTTATGTAATAATCTATTTTTAAAACATAGTTAGTTTAGTATTTAAACCCCTCTATTGTAATTTTGTGAATGCTTTGATGAATTAATGGAACAAAATCTGTTATCTTTTGACATTTGAAGCTGTTTAACTGATGTTGCACTATTGCACTCTTTAAATTTATTTAAAGTGAAGAGGATCAGATATCCACTGTCAGTTTACATGAGTATAACCTTGTACATATGGTACTTCTATTCACTTGTATTAATTCTTACTTTCTAGATTGACAGTCATGTTTTTATTGCATTATATATTTGAAACGTCATTATAGATGAATGTTAAATTCACTTCTGTACTAATATTTTTCTGTGATTTCTTATCTGATATATAATCACACATATGAATGTGATATACTTTTCACAATTCTTCTAATCGAACTATTTTCCTAGAAGGATCGTCTTACATAATTTTCATCTCTTTCAATTGTTACATAATCTACATTACTAATAGTTGAAAGATATCTCTTTAGATCACATAAAGGAAGAAACACCCTGGGTATCTAGTAGAATAGATAGATTAGATAGATGCATGTAATAGATTAGAAATAATTTTCCATTGCATATTATATAATCAAAACACACCCCAAAATCATCCTTATTGGGAAAATGGTCCCACTATCCCCAGTCGGAGCCACCACACCAAACGGAAAATGAGCTGCTTTAAGGTCTGGACCAGGTGGTTTTCCCCCATGTTGTGCCAGTGAATTCTGAGGCCTCAACATTTTTGTGCTAGAAGAAGGGCGTTGTGAATGGAAAGAAGGTCTGATCAATCTAAAAGTCTCTCTCCCTCTAGATCCCCATCAACTTCCAGAAAATTATCTATATCTTCATCTTTAAAATCTGAAGTTGATCATCCTTCTCCTAAGTATCCTAGTGACACTCAACCCATACTATCTCCCGATTTTCATAAAAATTCCCTTGAAGTTCAATATTTGATAGAAAATTTAGAGAGAGTAACCATTTCTGCTGAAAATCCTGAATCTTCTCAAAAATAAGATATCAGTATTTCTTCTTCTTTACAACCTTGAAGAATATTAACTCGATCATAAAGTAAAAAATATAGGAATTCTTCCTTTTGAATTTCCCATCAATAGTACTCATAAGATAATAAAGAGGTCTCAATCAGAGTCAATCACCAGCGATATCTTATCTCATTCACCTCCATTACCTCCACCCATCTCCACCACTTCCTTTTCAACAATCAATGTTACTTTAACTAGTTCCAGTACTCAAACTACTATCCCTTCAACTAGTTCTAACACTCAGCCTGCCTCTTCTTCAACTCAAACTCAATCCATCACGTCCACTCAAGGTCTAATGGCAGGCCAAGTACCTCCACAAAATGTATGACCATGGAACAATACAGAGGCCATAAATATGCCCACTCCTCTTCATGCTCTACCAAAAGCACTTGAAAGATGGTTACCTAAGTTTAATCCTGATGATGGTATTCCGGCAGAAGAACACATTCATAATTATATTTTAGATATCAATCTAAAGGGAGTAGTTGAAGAGGATTGTGTTTTTTGTATGATTATTTCCATACACTCTCACAGGATCTGCAGTATCCTAGTATTTTTCACTGCCTTCCCACTCTATAACTAGTTGGAATATGTTCGAAGAACAATTTCTAGCTAAGTTTGGGGATGACAGGACCACTGCTATGCTCATCAATGATTTATCAATTTTAAAAGCTAAATCAGGTGAGAAAATAAAACATTTTAATTCAAGGTTTAATAAATTTCTTGATAAAATTCTTCCTACATCAGTTCCTGGCGTAGAGAAAAACTGTCGACACTTGCAAAAAACATGAAGGAATCTCTATCTATAGAGAAACACATAACCACTCTTGAGAAGAAGAATTCTCAAGAATATCAAAAATCAAATAAGGTATCCTTCAAATATGATTCGAAAAAGAAGCCATCTAAAGACTCGTTTGATGTAGAAGGTCTTCAGAAAGTTTTTAAGACTATGAAAAATGAGATGGCAGATATCAAGAAACAAGTCGTTGAAATTTCTAGTTCAAAAAAGACTTTCATACCCTTCAAGAAAGGTCAATCCTCTAATACTCAACCATAGAACATCATATCTAACACTGAGTCTAATCAAGATACAGATGAAGAGAAAACAAAGGAAGAAGAAAATGATGAAGAAGAAGAATTTGAACTAAATGGAATGTGGGATTTCATCCTACCAAGTGAAGAACAACAAGAAGCTTTACCTGTAAGTACAAGAAGCAAAAAAACTACTGAAGCAACACAGCCAAGTCAACAACAGAAAAATTTAACTACTGCTAAAGATAAAACAGTAAGTAAAAAGTCTACTTCAAAGGCTACACAAACAAGTCTTGTTACTTCATATACTTCACCTACATCAAAGACAATGGTAGTCTCAGACACTATTGAATATAATGTAATTGAAGATATGAAGAAAACTGGGGCCAACATTTCAATTAATGAGCTTACTAAATTAAAGCAGCAACAAAATATCTTACTTCGAGACTTGAATGCAGTCCTTGCTTCAACTTACCTGCTCCAGTAGTAGTGCAAGCTGCTAATGAAATGCGTAAGCCACCTTCTCCTTCATATATAACTGATGCTACAGATTTGATTATGATATGTGATTGATTCATCTCTCATACTCCTCCATTTATCTTGACCTATGATACATTTAATAAAAACGTTCACAATTGTTTAATAGACTCAGGGGCCTCCTCTAATATAATGCCAAAATCAGTTTGTGCTAAGTTGAACATAACTCCTCAGAGTTCTCATGATCATATAGTACAACTTGATAGAACCAGAGTATAGGCAATAGGAGAAATAAATTATTTTTCTATCAAATTGTCATCAAATCCCAAGGTTTCTCAAATAATCAATATATTGGTGGCTGATATTCCTGAGTTTTACGGTTTAGTATTAAGTAGAGACTAGTCTGAAAATCTTCATGGATATTTTGCAATAGAATGGTCACATATGTGGCTACCATATAATGGAAATCCAAATCAAATTCGGGTAGACCTTGAAAATTTCATGAAACATACAGTGACCGATATTGAAGGAATAAATGAGCCAGTATCATTCAATAATAACATTATTGGAAATTACTCGACATAATAATTTTTGGGAAATTTCAACGCTCAACCATCACCCTTTTTTGATAATGCAGTTATTTCTCGGATTGAGAATTTTTCCTAGACAAACATTTCGAAATGTATAAATTTTGTAGATAAACCAGCAGTTAATTATTTATTTTGGACTCTTTATTTTGACGGTTCTAAATTTGAAGATGGTGCAGGCGCTGGCTACATTTTAGTAAGCCTAAAAGGAGAAAAAATCATGTTATCTTGTAGGCTTGAATTCAATTGCACGAACAATATAGCTGAATACGAATCATTAGTCCAAGGTTTGTACAAAGCCATTGATCTTAATATCAAATATCTTAAAGTCTTAGGAGATTCATAAATAATTGTTAAACATGTAAGAAATACCATTCATTGAAATTATGGACATTTAAATCATTACAAATCATTAGTCTAAGAATTAACCATTCATTTCTTATCCTTTAATATTTCTTTTGTTCCTAGAATGAAGAATGCTAGTGCAGATCTATTGGCTAATGTATCATCAAAGTTAATTCCATCCCAAGAGTTTAGTCCTGATAGATTTTCTATTGAATTAATTTTTAGACCATATGTTCCTGTCAATATTACCAATTGGAGAGTATTCAATAATGATTCAGATATCATATATTTTTTTAACATCTAAAGGATCTTATGATAGTCAAATTTTGAATGAAAATGAACATGACATTCAGATTAAGGAAGAACAAGATGAAAATCCAATTCCTAAATCAGTTGTCAAGTTAGAAGACCTCTATGATCTGAAAGATGGGTTTAAAAGAGTTACTAACTCAAAAAATCAAAGCTCTACCTTAAGATTTGAGTTAGTAAATCTAGGAACTGACGAAAAACCGCAGAATGTCAATCTAGGTCTTGATCTATCTTCCGAAGAAATATTATCATTTATTAGGCTGTTTAGAATGTACAAAAGTATTTTTTCTTGGGATTATACTAATCTTAAAACATATGATACTTCTGTGATTCAAAACACAATTCCTAAGATTTAAGATGAGAAACCTATACAACAAAAATTGAGGAAGATTCACCTGAATCTTGAAAATCAAATCAAAACATAACTGAACTAACTCCTCAAAGAAAATATCATCTTTCCAATTAGGCATTCGAAATGGGTTTTAAAATTGCTACCCTTTAGGAAGAAAAATGGCGATATTAGAATTTGTATTGATTTTAGGAATTTAAACAAAGCATGTCAAAAGGACAACTTTCCATTGCCAACCATGAAACAAGTACTGCAAATAGTAGCTGGTTCTGAACTTATGTCCTTTCTAGATGGAATCTCAGGATATAACCAAATTCTTGTACATCTAAATGATATACTAAAGACTACATTCATGACTAAGTGGGGAACTTACGCCTATCAAAAGATGCCATTTGGATTAATTAATGCAAGTGCCACTTTTTAGAGAGTTATGGACATAGCTTTTAGGAGTCTTATCATTAAATCAATGGTTATTTATTTAGATGACATTACAGTCTTTTCTAAACAAGCAACCAATCATGTGACAAACCTAAAGCAAGTCTTTGAGCAATGTAAAATGTATTGCATCTCATTAAAACCAAAGAAATCATTTTTTTCATTAGATGAAGGAAAAATTTTAGGATTCATTGTGTCAAAAAGAGGTATCTATAATGATCCTGAAAGAATTAAAGAGATTAAAAGAATCCCTTTCCCTCATAACAAGAAAGCTATGCAGTCATTTCTTGGGAAAATTAATTTTGTTAAAAGGTTTGTCCCTAACTTTTCACAAATAGTTTTACCATTACAAAACATGATTAAGAAAAAATAAGTCTTTAAATGGGGACATAATGAAAGAGAAGCATTTGATTTGATTAAACAATCTATTGTCAATGCTCCATTCCTGACTACCCACAATTTTCTTAATCCTTTTACTTTATATACTTTTTCATCAGATACATCATACGCTACTATTTTAACACAGCTTAATGACCAACAAATTGAAGCACCAATATCATTTTTCAGTTCCAATTTGCAAGGTGTAGAACTAAATTATTCATCTGCCGAAATTCAAGTGTTTGATGTCTTTAAGCCTATAAAACATTTCAGGCCATTTCTCCTAAAACTCACACCAAAATCATAATTCCATTCTCTGCAGTGAGACAATTATTAATGCAAAGAGAATTAGGAGAGAAAAGGGCTAACTGGGTTATCGCTTTACAAGAATATGATGTAGAAATTAGACCCTCTAAAATTGTTAGAGGTCAAAGTTTTTATAGAATTCTTACATGAGCATCCCATCTATCATCAGAAGAAGATTCAGGTAACAATGTACAAATATTAGAGGTAAGCTTCAATGATGTACAATCTCAATACGCTGATCTCATATTCTATTTGAAAAATGGATACGCTTCGACCCAACTCAGTTACAAAATGAAACGTGCTTTGAGATTAAAGGCCAAAAAATATGAATTAATCAATGATGTATTGTTTAGGAGAAATTTTGATTATGTACTACTAAGATGCTTAGAAAAATATGAAGCTGAGAAATTCTTGTAGGAACTCCATGATGGACCAGTTGGAGGACATTTTGGATGAAATACGATAACACACAAAATCCTACATGTAGGTTACTATTGGCCTACACTTTTCAAATATGCTCACGAATATGCAAGAAAATGCAGTGTGTCAAAGCGCTTCTGGAAGACAATGGAAGCCAACCTTGCCATTACAGCCAGTTAATATCAAACAACCATTTGAACAGTGGGGATCAAATATAATCAATGATATTGTTCCTAACTCTTCCAAACAACATAGAAATATTCTCATAGCTACATATTACTTTACTAAATGGGTGGAAGAAATTCCATTGAAGGTATCCAACTCTGAGAATATCATTGATTTCATCAACCAATATATCATAGTTAGGTTTGGTTTACCTACTGCTTTAATGTTTGATAATGCATCTTACTTCTCAAGAACTGATATGATGGAATTTGCAATCAAAAGAGGTTTTAAACTTAAGTATTCTGCAAATTATTACCCACAAGGAAATTGTTTAGCAGAATCCATGAATAAAAACTTGATTAGAATAGTCAAAAGAGTTGTTGATCAAAACCAATGAAATTGGCACAAGTCATTGATCTTTTCTCTTTGGGAAGATCGAATAACTCAGAAAGATTCTATTGGCACCTCTCCATTCAATCTTGTCTATGGAAAAGAAGTTGTGCATCCTACAAATGTAGTTATTCCCTTTCTTTCCTTAGTTCAATTCATTGATGAATCTCCTTCTTCTTCATTACAACTTAGACAATGTAAAACTCTTAAGTTAGAAGAAGAAAGGGAAAAATCTAAACATACTCATGCACATCATCAACAGATAGTAAAAGCTTCATTTGATTCAACTTCTGTTGCTCCAAAAAAAAAAAATCAAATTGGTGATATCGTATTGAAATGGGACAAAGCGCGTGAGGAAAAAGGTAAACACACAAAGTTTCAAAAACTCTGGCTAGGTCCATTTCAAATAATTGAGGAAATAGACCTATCAACATTCTTATTGCAAGATCTATCAAGAAAAAGAGAAGATTCTTTGCCTCTTAATGGGAAGATTTTGAAAAAATAATTTTCATAGGAGTTAACCCCTTCTATTCCCTATATACTAGTGTATTTTTCTTTCCCTTAGGAAAATAAAAGTTGCTTAGTATAAATTTTTGGATTTTCAAATAAACATCTTAGATGATCATTTTTTATTTATCACTTATAGAAATAAGAAATGTTAAGGAAACAATCGAAATATTTGAAAGACAAATATATTTTATTTTCACTGAAAGATGCAATTTCACTGAAGTTATTTATTCTCTGATGAACTCCCATCTTTATATAGCATGATTATTATGTTATCAGTCAAGAAAAGAATCTTTAACATAGTAAAGACTCTTTTACAGAGAAGCAATCTAAAAATCAACATTATCATCTAGAAATCCTCAAAAGGACCAATGATTCACCCCATCCAGGAAAACTTATCAAGTTTTGAAAGAAATTCAAAAACTATTATGCTAGAAAAGATTAAAAGATAATAAGTCTCATCACGAGCTTGTTTACCATGTTCATAGGGAAATAGTTAAACTGAAATTACCAATAATGCCTACCAAAATAGGGTAATGACTTGAGATTATATCAAGAGGACAAGAGGTCTCATCAAGAGACAACTTGATCAGTTTAAATACAACTAGTGAATGGCATTGTCATTATTTGGTTACCAAGCCAAGATAATGGATTTTAAGTAAATAAAAATAAAATACAAAAAATAAAAGGAATTTTCAAAAAGGATCAAGTGAATAAGGTTGGAATTTATTTTTGGAAGTTGTAAGAAATACTAGATGGGACATGAATCATTGTTGGGTAAAAGGTAACCCTGCCAAGAGCTTAAATTTTCTATTGGATCAAAGGCTCTACCTGTTGTTGTCGCTCCGTAATTTTTAATATTGGCAAGAAAAAAGGACAGAGGACAACATCAAACCACTTTGGAGTCCAGAACCTAGCCTTCCTAGACTCAGAGAGGGCTCTCTCTATTTTTATGATTTAGCTTGATAATTATAAATGTTGATATTAGGCTAGTTATAGAAATGAGGTTTGTTTGTTTGACTTATTGGGTGGTTGGATAGACAGAGCTGTAAAACTTAATCCATTGGGCTATGGAGTCGTAAAAGGCCAAATTGTGCATCAACTTTTCAAGGGCATTCACAGGGCAAGATAACTATGGATACTAGATCTTACTAGCAGTATGAATATGGGATGGGAGAAGGAGATTGAGGTTCAACTTAAATGCAAAGAAAATATTCTCTGAATTTTGCATTCAGGTCTCAAAGGAAAACATTCAAGATAACAAACACAAACATAATTAAGGTGCTCTTTTAGAAAATCTTAATCTAAATTTTCTGTTTTGAAATCAGATAAATTGATGCACAGCATCAAAAGACAGAGGAAAAAATTAATACAGAGGAAAAACATCACCATTAACATAGCTCAAGAATCTTGTGAATGGTCTCTTATTATTGATGCCCAACTCAAACAATTACGAAGTTCCAATACTTCTTACAATGCAAGATTCAGCAGGGTCCAATTTTCCAACCCTTGGTACTACTAAGGCATGCAATGTTTATCTAAAAGCTAAGTCAGTTTCCCTACCTTATTAGGAAACGTTTCATTGATTACAATTTAGCAGAAAGTGGACAAGTGTGGAAATTCATTAGTAGAAAATGGACAAGTGTGGCTAGGAAAGGCCTGATCAGAAATCTCGGACATCAACATCGCCTGTAGAATTAATTTTGGGCAGCTCGTCGTGGATCCAAAAGCTTCGACGACTCTTCGTAAGATCAAATAGTAAGCTTGGAGGTGGCTGTGATGGTTACAAAGAGGCAACCAATGGTGGCTCCGACATCTAGCTTTGTTTTGTAGAAAACTAACATTAGGTAATCAGATCTGGTGCAGTGTTGGCCACTTTTCATTGATTGGTGACGATGTTGATGTGTTCTACTGCCTTTTCTGCTTCTTCTCGTATACCATGACAGTCCTGTATGAATGCCCTTTCCTACCTGACTCGACCTGTGGTGTTTATTTGCTACTCAATTCCTTCTTATCATGTTTCAACCCTTTTTCAAACAAAAAATCATAAAAAATCATATACCTGAACCTAAAAATGTTTAGATTTTAGTTTTGAACCCACATCACATCCGCGCACTTCGCAATATTTACAGTTTAAGTAATCAAGCATGGAATCAGCGATGCGATGCGAAGTAGGAGGTGACGTGGAGGGAAGGTGGGACCAAAATGCAGCCCGCAGATCGCAACTCTTAAGGTTTAGTTATAAGCGTGGAGGTAAACTCTAAAAGATGTGAAGTGAGAAGTGCGGGAAGGGTGGAGTGATGTGGTAAGTAAGGTGGGACCAGTCGCATTGAAAATCGCAAACTTAAAGTTTTGTTATGACTGCAGGGTTAAATGCTAAAACATGCAAAGTGCGATTTGCGCTGATTGGAGGATGACGTGGCAATATGGAGCCCACTGCATCGACGAAGTTATAAAGCGGTGAATGTTTTATGTGGTAAGGAAACATTTCTGAGGTTTCATGATATATCAATGTATTTAAATGTATTTCAAACGGCTTGAAGTAGGGGGCCAGACTTGCTATGGTGGGGCCAACTGCAATGCAAATTGCAATCGGGACTTAAACGTTAAGTGGAAAAATGTGCGAAGTGTGATCTACGGGCACTTAAGCATCAGGGAGTGCGACAAGGTGAAAGGTAAGGAATAAGTCAAAAACAAGGTTTACATGCAGTTTCAATAATGCAGTAAGGTATGTCGGGTCCCACTTCATCACATCAGCAGAAAAACAAGATTTGGCATAAGCCTTAAGTGGTAAGATTAAAAAATTGTGGGCTGCGAAGTGCGGGAAACAGGTAAGGCTTATTTTCGCGCCACGGGTGAATGAGTCCCACTTCATTGCATATCGCCTTTGGAAGGCTATATCATGAAATTAAAGCCCAAGGCTAGTTTTCGGAGGTGTCCTAAGGTGGTAGGTGGTATTGTGAAAGGGGGGTGCGAAATAGCTGTGAATTGACACGTGGGAATAGGGCTGGAATTGAAACTTCCCATTTTGAACCCCCCTTCATGGTTAAAGTTCAAAGGCTAACGAGGGTTCGAAATGCATAAAAACCATCAGATGTGGAGGTGGGGGAACATGGATGGTTAATGCGGATGGGTCGGGACATGAGAGTCGAGGGGGAAAAAATGAGACTTAGGATAAGAGGAATAACAAAGGGGCGGGGTAAAAAGATATGCAATATGGTCAGGACTTAGGATAAAGACATACCATAAGGTCCCAAACTTGACAAAAAACATCCCTTTTCAGACCTTTAGATCAAAATTTGATCTTTTCGGTTTGATTGTAGGAAAAAAATCAAGAAATTTTTAGGCTGCTTACCTATAGTATGAACTTTGCATATTTTCCTTCTTAAATACCCTCTTTCTTCTTCTTTGTTTCTCTTCATCTTTCTTTGGAACAGACTTTTGAATATTGAAATTTATGTAAAAATACAAAAAATTGGTAAAGAGAAAGTACAAAGTCACCTTGTGATACTGTAAATTACAGGGTTCTAACAGTGGCTCCAGCTGGGTATGGTAGCTCCTTCAGGAGGTGTCAAGAACACCGAATATTAGTAGCCTGACCCATTGGGTTGATCCCACAACTTGTATCTTGATTTTTCAGGAAACTTAGTGACTGGAAACTAGTTGATTGTTCCTCCTAACTTTGACTAATAAAAATAGACCACATGCTTGGCTAGCCAACTTATTAGCATACTGAAATCTGAACTAAAACTACAATTGAACATATCCACTACAATCCATCAATCTGACATATTGCTGCATATTGAAAACTTGAATGATGAGATCAGAACTATGCTGAAACTAAAGTCTGAAACACACTGATCTGAAAATGAAAAGTAATCTAAAACTAAGATTTGTAAGATGCTCAAAGTGTTGAGCTTATTTTCACACCTACCTACCCTAGTGTAACTTGGAGGCGATATATACACTAAGTGGACTCCTTTCTCCAATGCAACCAATCAGGTAAATGACTACATGATTGATTATTGTTCACCTTTTTTAGTATGCTGAAAAAACAAAAGGGCCACAACCATTTTACTTGCCTTTGAATAGCAGTGCTCAAATTTTTCCTTAAACTCTGCAACAAACCATTCCTGGCATGGCATACTCCTTCTTTAGATGATTCTAAGAAACCACAAAAGGATCTTGGAACAATACCTGGCCCTGAGGATTTAAATAACAAACTTCATCTAGGGCTGCTCCCTGTTCCACTTTGTCATGCTTAGGATCCTTCTGAAGAGAATATCTACACATTCTTCATGGTCATCTGACATGGTATCCTCATAATATACCACTATGATGTCTTCCAAAAAACCTGATATGTCTTGACTGATTTGGCTGAATTCTATTTGAAGGTTGTCATTTTGATCAATAGGAGCACTTTATGGCAATAGGCCTTCTTGAGAAGTTATAACAACATCAATATCAATATGGTCTTCTGTTTCTTCATGAGGAAATGCTTCAACACATAAATAAACAGTAGAAAAAATAGACATAATCTCTTGATTACATAAAATTTTAGAGGCTAGCTGCATGCTTAGAATCTGATTGATTTCTTCTTCAGTTAAAGGAGGAGGGAGTCTTTGTTTTCTTTGGTGTAATGTCCCCAAATGGGACTGCTTAGCAAGGCATGCCTGAAAAACACATTTTTCAGGAATGTGTGCTTCAGAAATAAATATTAGCCCTTATATCCCTTATATCTAGTAATCTAAAACCCAAATCCAAGAGGAGATCAAAAACTAATCAAACTAGGTGAGGCAAACAGGCCTTCCACACCTAGTATGGCTTGATAAATGCCTAAGGAAGGGGGGACTGCAGTAATATGTAAACACAATTTTGGAATAGCAGCAAGAATTAAATCATAAAATGTGTTAAGAAACACATAGCCATCAATTGTATGTACAGCAGCAAGGAATATGATTCATTATATCAGCAAAAAGTGGGGAAAAGCAGTAATTTATTCCCTAAAAACGTTATATTCAAATAATTGCGTTATAATAGGGGAAAATAACATTGGGATCCCTTAGCATATGTAATTTTGGACTCACACCTAGAAAATGTTCAAAAAAAAATCCCTTTTTCTTACTTAAACAGATCTCTCGGTCCCGATATGGCTTAAAAACACTGAAATCCCATGACTTGACTAAACAGAAGTTTTCAGAAGCATGAAAAACTTCATTTAAAGATTTTTTCTGATAAAATATGCCAAAAATATTATATCTATAGTTTATTTACTCAAATCATGGAGAAAAATGGAGATCTAGCTCCTTTTACACATCAGAAAGGTAACCCGGAAAGGGTTTCATGAAAGCATAAGTACAAGATGCATAGATCTGTAGATCTAGATTTGGAAAATGCAGTTATAATACAGCTCTGAATACATATAACTGAAATATACAATAATGGAATAAGATGATCTATACAAGCCTTTCGAGAGAAGGGTTGGCCCTTTCTCCAGGGAGCAAGCTCACAAACAAGGGTCTTGACCCTGCTACTGCAACACTGAGTAAAATGACGTAGTTCTGAAGGGTACTGCGTTGTAGGATATGTAAAATACATTGGCCACATGCCAATATTTGAAAATCAGCTCAAAGTCTTCCTCACTGATCATCCAAAGAAAGAAAGGCTCACTCCTCTGAAAAACAAGCTAAGGGAGTGGTGTTGTGGACCTTCCACTGCAACACCTTGCAACACAATGTTATACTGCTACAGAAATAACACTGTAGCTGAAGGAGGATGATTGGCCTCAAGCTTGAGTGTGAAAAAATGAATTAAAATTCTCCTCCAAGAGATCACTCAAGGATGGAGAAGGAATCCCTGAACATGAATGCCTTGTGCTGAACAACACTGGAATCTCAACTAAACAGTTGGAGAAGGCACAATAGTCATGCAAACCAAAATCTATAATCATCAAGCTAACCCCAAATGGATTCCATTCTCTCCCTTATAAGCTTTGTGAGTCTCCTCACCTTGGGTCACACCCATTAGGGTTTCCACATGCACATGATCAATCTCCCTCCAAAACTACATTGCATCTCCATTAGGGCCACTCCTCCATACTGCGCTATTTGATTTGGTCAAGGTTGACCTCTTCAACCTGCTTCATCCATTTTCACACTCAATTGTCTTCAATCCATCTCTCATATGTTTGTTTAAGTTGATCCTTGTTCACATTGAGCTATGCACATTGGTGATCCACTCCTCTTCATGCCTGTTGTTGACTTGGTCAAACTTGAATTTGTCCACATGCAAAAGTCACTTTTCACACATAAGGGTGTGAAATCCAGCTACTACAATGATACCCTTTCATACCAAGATGGTTTTTATGTTGATTTAAGTCAAGTATGGGTCTCCTCCCCCATTTATTCATCTACTAGGTGCAAAAATCAAAAATCAATATTCATATTAGCTCCATGCTAATGTAGGAATATTACAGTCCTCCCCTCTCAAGAGTTGCTTGTCCTCAAGCAACTACAAGGATAGAACGGGAAAGACTCCTTTCCTCCTCCTATATCATCCTCATATGATGAAATCCTCTAAAGGATATGATGGTATCTCATCAATGAAACTCCATAGTGCCCCTCCAAAGCATACAAGCTAGCATTTGGTGAACATCCCAAATGGCCATCATCATGAAAAAGGTAAGTACTCAAGGAGGCAACTAGGTGTGTTCTAGAGGTCCCCTTGAGGAATGGAATCTGAAATGAATTTGGAAACATTATTCCCATGTGGATCCTCCATCCCCAAGCAATCATCCATACAAAATGAGTCACCTACCAACATGGCAACTCCTGAAAATGTTCCTCCACCTTGAGTTCCTGCAAAGTAGGTGGGCTAAAAATCTGAACATGGTAGACTTAGGAGCCTACCCCACGCTGTCTTCCTCTCCACTCATGATAAGTGTAGAGTACATGATGATCTTGGGCTGCAATAAGGTTTCCCTCAAGTGGCAAGAAAAATATTGGATCTGCAAGGATCCTCTCTCCAATGTCTTGAATCATGCTAACCCAAACCATTTCATACAAGATGAATGGCACATCATCACCATATGGCATCCAAATCAGAAAATTGCTGAGGCTTGTGTGCAATTTTGGATGATACAAATGGTTTCTCCAGTGGATACATCACAGTCTTCCCAACTGCTGCTTGAGAACATCATGTGGCAAGTTTTCCTCCAACAAATTACTAGTTGTGCATGATTGCTCATCTACTATGTGGTAGTAAGCAACAATATATATCAGCTGTACATGATCAAAATAACAAGACACTTGCCCAAATTCATGTATATATGGGTTATTATCATTAAAAAGGTTGGCCCTAAAGTGACCATGTAACCCAAAAATAGTCTTGCCCTCTTGTGGAGCAATGCACTTTTCATATATGGTGAGAAGATACAAATACTAAATGGAATAATCAATAAGTACATAAATGTATTTCTTACCATGCATGGTGAGTAAGCTAAAAATGAGGTCCATGAAGGAGTCCTCCCATGAGAATCTTCTCATAAAATTCTGTTGAATGAGAGGATGCATACTCCCCTTGGAACACTCCATCAATAGAAACAAACTCCCAAGTGACAGCGTTGTAGGCCTTAGTGATAAGGCTCTTGTCACTCCATGACTTCTCTCTTTGAAATTCCACATGCCAAAGCCATCCACTATCATGCTGCTATGTGAGAAGATCTTCTTCCTATGTGGAAGCTTCTCCCTGTCCTCCAATGTTGAAGGGTAGCCTTTTTTCACTTTGAATGTGCCTTTCCTTCCTCTGGAAATATCATGATAAGTATGGGAAAAGTTCTGCCCATACTCTCCCAAGTGTAACCACAGCAACAACAACCTTTTCTGCTCCCTCATCTTTCCCTCATACAAGCCATATAATAACATCATGATGGTTGCCTTGTATGATTTCCCATACAAACAAATATTCTTCTGCCATATCATATGGGTGCCATGCCATGCATCAATCCTCCACATACCTTTTGACAAAGGGTATGTCATATGATGGGAAAACTCTCTCAAAAGTAGCCAACGCAGCTTTGCCTCTTGCTACCATGTGTATAAGGTTTGCAAGTGGCTCACCAACCTCTTGCTCTCCATCCATCCCCATTCATCCATGTGTGGATGCCTCTCATCATGCTTTACATTTGTACCCTCCCACAGAAGACTACCATTCCCCCAAAGCAGATTCCTCTTCTTGCATCTCATGGGATGTTGAGATGCAACCCCTTCGAGATCTCCTAGAAAAGATCTCAGATCAATGATCATCTTGAATCCATAAGGATCCAAGTGTGCTAAAGGTGAAACATCATCATCATAAAGTGGGACAATGTTCACCATGTCATCCAAAATCTTACACCCCAACCCCAAATGTTGCATGCAACTCAATAAGGGTGCATTGGGATTATTGTTTACCCCTTCTTTGATCAAACCAAAGCTGTGCAGCGCAGTGCAAGCTTGTTGCTCCAACCCAGCAATGTGTTTCGATCCTTGATCATGTAAAGACATATTTCCAGGGCTTCCCACAAGATTTTCTTAATGATAGAAAATGGAAATTCATGCATACCTTGGTGGAAATTAGGAACATTTTGGAAGGCTGCAATAGTGTGATGGTGCCTCCAACTGATGTAATAGATGGCTGCTCCTCCATGATGGTGACAACGCTGGTACAAGAATCCTCAAGAGGTGGTGAGGGCTCCTCCTTATTTGATCTTTCTCTATCAAATATTTTGATCACCCTTTGAGTGAAATCTGCAAAAGTAGACACTCTTGCATGACCCACATGGTTGAACCACCAAGTGTTTTCCTTACCCTCCAGGTGCAGCGCTGAGATCTCAATAGCCTCTCTTTCTACTACGGGATGTAGTAGGAAGAATGCTTCTAGCTTCATCACCCAAGATTTTGTTGTGCATGTGGGTGATCCATAAAAAGTAGACAATAGAAATCTAGTGCCCCTTATCATCCTATTGCACTAGGGCCTCCTCTCTTCTTCCAACTGGATAAACTGAGGAAGAGCTAGAGTCTTTTTGAAAGCTCTAGGCTGATATTTGTATTCTGCCAAGTATCCACTTAGAACCTCATGTTCCAATTTCTCTTCGTGATTCTTATTTTCTCTATGAGAATAGGAAGTGCATGGGTCTTCCTCCTCTTGAAACCTTCCAGAGGCTTCACTACATCTTTCCTCTCCTTGAAACCTATTAGGAGTTTTATTGCATCTTTCCTCTTTCATCTGCTTGACCTCCTTGGAGAGGTTCTTTCCATATCTGAAAAGTGATGAGAGTAATCTCATTCTCTCCATCATTATGATCTCTACTCCTTCTATTTTTCTTCTTATTCTTCTGATAGCATAATGGTTGGAACTCACAGGCTGAGCTAATATTACGCTCTGATACCACTGTAATATCCCCAAATAGGACTCCTTAGCAAGGCATGCCTGAAAAACACATTTTTCAGGAATGTGTGCTTCAAAAATCAAGATCAGCCCTTGGATCCCTTATATATGATAATATAAGACCCAAATCCAAGAGGATATCAGAAACTAATCAAACTAGACGAGGCAAACAGGCCTCCCATACCTAGTATGGCTTGATAAATGCCCAAGGAAGGGACAACAGCAATATGTAAACACAATTCTGGAATAGAAGCAAGCATTAACTCATAAAATGTGTTAAGAAACACATAGCCATCAATTACATGTACAACATCAAGGAATATGATCCATTATATCAGCAAAAAGTGGGGAAAAGCAGCAATTTATGCCCTAAAAACGTTATATTCAGAGAATTGCATTATAATAGGGTAAAATAATGTTGGGATCCCTTAACATATGTAATGTGGGACTCACACACAGAAAATATTCAAAAACAAATCCCTTTTCCTTACTTAAACAGATCTCCTGGTCCCGATATGGCTTAAAAACATTGAAATCCCATTACTTGACTAAATAGAAGTTTTCTAAAGCATGAAAAGCATCATTTAAAGAGGGTTTCTGATAAAATATTCTGAAAATATCATATCTGGAGTTTATTTACTCAAAGCATGGAGAAAAATGGAGATCTAGCTCCTTTTACACATCAGAAAGGTAACCTGGCAAGGGTTTCATGAAAGCATAAGTACAATATGCATAGATTTGCAGATCTAGATCTGGAAAAAAAAATTATACCACATATTTGAATACATATATCTGAAATATACAAGAATGGAAGAATATGCTCTATACAAGCCTTCCGGGAGAAGGGTTGGCCCTTTCTCCAAGGAGCAAGCTCACAAACAAGGGTCTTGACCTTGCTACTACAACACTGAGTAAAATGACGCAGTTCCTGAAGGGGATTGTGCTTAGGAGATGTAAAATACATTGGACACATGCCAATATCTAACAATCAATTCAAATTCTTCCTCACTGATCTTCCAGAGAAATAAAGGCTCCCTCCTCTGAAAAACAAGCTAAGGGAGTGGTGTTGTGGACCTTCCACTGCAACACAATGTTATACTACTACAGAAATAACGTTGTAGCTAAAGGAGGATGCTTGGCCTCAAGCCCAAGTGTGGAAAACTGAAGTACAATGCTCCTCCAAGATATCACTCAAGGAAGGAGAAGGAATCCCTGAACAGGAATGCCTTGTGCTAAACAGCACTGCAATCTCAACTAAACAGTTGGAGAAGGCACAATAGTCATGCAGATCAAATTCTATAATCATCAAGCTAACCCCAAATGGCTTCCATTCTCTCCCTTATAAGCTTTGTGAGCCTCCTCACCTTGGGTCCCACCCATTAGGGTTTCCACATGCACATGACCAATCTCCCTCCAAAACTGTGTTGTATCTCCATTAGGTCCACTCCTCCATACTGCGTTGTTTGAGTTGGTCAAGGTTGACCTCTTCAACCTGCTTCATCCCTTTTCACACTCAAGTGTCTTCAATCCAACTCTCATATTTTTTTTTAAGCTGATCCTTGTTTACATTGAGCTATGCACATTGGTGATCCATTCCTCTTCATGCATGTTGTTGACTTGGTCAAACTTGACTTTGTCCACTTGCAAAAGTCCCTTTTCACACATAAGGGTGTGAAATACAGCTACTGCAATGATCCCCTTTCATAACAAAATGTTTTTTATGTTGATATAAGTCAATTATGGGTCTCCTCCCCCATTTATTCATCTACTAGGTTCAAAAATAAAAAATCAATATTCCTATTAGCTGCATGCTAATGTAGGAATATTACATTTGGATTGAAAAAAAATTGTTTTCTTTCTCTTGTGAAGACTAATCATGAGGCTGAATGTCTTCTTTAGCCTCACACAAAAGAGCAGATGAATTATCATTTGTCCCCATAGAGAGATATTGTGGATCTTCTTTCATTTCCTGGTTGCTTTCACTTTCAACTAACTTTTCTTGGTTGTCATGACAGTTAACTTGAGAATGAAATTGATGAATTGCTTCTAAGAGATCCTCAAGATGCCAATTTCCTAAATCTTCATTAATATTTACAAGGTATTTTATGAGATCCTCATATTGATCACAACAATTTTCAGCTAATTATAAAGATGGAGAATTTTCTTTATAATGCTCATAAAACACCTTGTGGAAATATTTTAAAGAAAAGAAACTACCAGGATTCAAACCTTCATACCATTCCCTCACTTTCCCTTCTAATTTTTCCATGAACATCTTCATGTGGCAATCCTCATGCCATTTGACCTTCAACTTCCATGAATTTATATGAAATTTAATGAGATGTAACGAAGCATCATCAACATTTTCATCTTGAAAAATAGGAAGATTCCTTTTCCAATTTACCTGAGGCATTTTGTGTGGGAATCCATGAATGTGATATCTGTTCATTAGAGAATACCTGCGTTGTATTCTTGGATCCATATTGTTAATAAGTTAGAGAGTGGGGTCACAGTATATTCACAACCAATCTGGATTATTCTACCAATGGAGTCCTTAGGTCAACTGAAAACTATGTAGTGTCCGGGTGGATGATTTCAACATTATTGTGTTTGGTTGTTGTCCAACATCAACAACCACATACCAATCTTGGAACATACTTGAATCATACAATAGTTTGACTAGGGTCTCTGAGTTCTGATGAAATATTAATATTTTTCAATAAATCATCCCCAACGAAGTCGCCATTATGTTGTCACTCCGTAATTTGTAAGATTGGAAAGAACAAACGCCAGAGGACAACATCAAAACACTTTGGAGTCCAGGACCTAGCCTTCCTAGACTCAGAGAGGGCTCTCTCTATTTTTATTATTTAACTTGATAATTACAAATGTTGATATTAGGCTAGTTATAGAAATGAGGGTTGTTTGTTTGATTGATTGGGTGGTTGGACAGACAGAGTTGTAAAACTTAATCCATTGGGCTATGGAGTCATAAAAGGCCGAATTGTGCATCAACTTTTCAAGGGAAATTATAGGGCAAGCTAACTATACATACTGGATCTTGCTAGTAGTGTGAATATGGGATGGGAGAAGGATATTGAGGTTCAACTTAAATGCAGAGAAGACCGTCTCTGAATTCTGCATTCAATTCTCAGAGGAAAACATTAAGATAACAAACACAAACATAATTAAGGTTCTCTTTTAGCAAATCTTAATCAAAATTTTTTGTTTTGAAATCAGATAAATTGATGCACAACATAAAAAGACAGAGGAAAACATTAATACAGAGGAAAAACATCACCATTTACATAGCTCAAGAATCCTGTGAACGGTCTCTTATTATTGATGCCCAACTCAAACAATTACAGAGTTCCAATACTTCTTACAATGAAAGCTTCAACAGTGTCCAATTTTCCAACCCTTGATACTGCTAAGGCATGCAGTATTTATCTAAAAACTAAGTTGGTTTCCCTACCTTACTAGGCAACCTTTCATTGATTACAATTTAGCAGAAAGTGGAAAAGTGTGACCATGCAATAGTAGAAAAAGGACAAGTGTGGCCAGGAAAGACCTGATCAGAAATCTCTGACATCAACACCGCCTGTAGAATTAATTTCGGGAATCTCTTCATGGAACTAAAAGCTTCAATGGCTCTTCGTAAGATCAAACAGTAAGCTTGGAGGTGGTTGTGATGGTTACAAAGAGGCAACCAATGATGGCTCTGACATATGGCTACGTTTTGCAAAAAACCGACATTAGGTAATCAGATTTGGTGTAGTGCTGGCCACTTTTCATTGATTGGTGACGGTGCTGATGTGTTCTACTTCCTTTTATGCTTTTACTGGTATACCATGATAGTCCTGTATGAACGCCCTTTCCTGCCTGACTCGAACTATGGTGTTTATTTGCTACTCGAATCCTTCTTGCCCTGTTACAACCTCTCTTTTTTTAAACAGCGTAAAAAATCATGTCTAGTCAACTTAGTGTTCCTAAATTGATGTCATAAATTGTCAACCAGGGCTAGTAAACTGTTGAAGTGAAGTGCACTATATGTGCCTAGGTATCTTCTTCCTACTTCGTTGTGTTTAGTGTTTTTCTATTGTTTTTGGTTTTGTGTTTTTATGCTAAGAGGAAAAGAACTAAGTTGTTGGCAAAGAGAAGTTATTGGTCACACTAAAACAGAGCAAAATCTACTCTAAACTATGTATGGCACCTAAGAACAGAAAATGCTAATTCACAGATTTCAAGGTTTGACAAGAAAATTAACTCATAACATTACACTTAGTCCAATTCATTTCATTAGAGGTATGTTGGAACAACTTGAGAAAAGGATAAGTTTAATGCAATGAGGTTCTTATAAGTAAACAACTTACAATATCACAGAGAAAATCTCATCCATGGTTAGAAATTTGTTGGAACACGTTAAGAAAAGATTATCTGCAACATAGTAAGGAACCCTATGCTAAATTAACTCTTGACACTAGAATTAACCCATTCTGCAACTCAAAATGTCACTATTAAGCCTCATTCAAGGGTTAGAGATCTCTTGGAATAGTTTTAGAAAAAAGGTTGTTTGTAAAATTATGAGAAATTGTAGAACAATCAAGACTTCAAAATTATATTACTAATTCTTGTCCATATGATAATGATGTGTTAGCAGAGATTAAGAACAAGAGCAGTTTGTAAATAATGAAGGCCTTTTAATTCTAATTTAACAGGACTAAAATGCAATTAATAAAACTTGAAATACAATGAACAGAACTGAACTAATATGCAATTAACCTCTGAAATACTACAACTGAACTAAAATGCAATTAACCTCTGAAATACTATAGCTCTATCTCATTCAGTTTTAGTGATATTTTGGAACAATTCATAAGAACAATATTGACTATAACATTCGATGTAAGTAAACATAAAACATGAAGCTCAGAAAACTGCCTAAATTAAGAATGAAACAGAGCTAAAGTCACTTAACTAAGAAATATGCACAGAGCCTTTCGGGCAGTAGGGGCACTCTACCACTAGAATGGCACATGAATTCTTAACTCCTTAGAACTGCTTCAAGTCATGCATCAAAGTTGTACTTCTTTCATTAAAGGAAAATGCTCAGAAAACAGAGTATCACAGTCTTGGACAACTTAACAACAAAACATCAACTAGCTAACTGTCTCTCGGTTCACCGAGTTATTCTTATATGAAAAATACATAACTTCCATTGAGAAGAAATAGGAATAGGTGTCTTTTTCAATTAAAATCAAATTAGAACTCCTGTTGAGGCCTCATACTTTGCTGAAGACATCTGTAGAGTCCTTGTCCTGGTAGAAGTCTACTTCTTAGTTTTGGTTTCCTCCACGTGCATAACCACCTGCAGATTTTTGCTCAGACTTCGTAGAGGACAAGAAATGATGTAGGTGAGGTCTGGAATTCAAACATATGTGTTTTTCCTTTAAATGACACCTGTAACCTGTGTGAACATAAGGATAGCTGCGGAATATGCGACTAGCTACAGAATGGCTGCATTCTGTAGCTAAGTCTAGTCAAAAATCACTACGACAACAAAATTATAAAAGTATAGCAATTCAGTCATTGTATGCATTCTTAAAGTGACTTTAATCAATCCTATTGATCTTTTAAGCCTATAAATGATAAAGGACAAAGGAAATGAAGTGAAATTTGGTGAAAGAAAAGGACATCTTTAGGGCTCAACATACCCCCACTGCAAAGCTTTTGCATGTCCTCATGCAATCAATCCATGTATTCTGAAACTTCTGCTAGGACATCTAACTTCCTTTTTCTGCTTTGCTTGGTGTTCAATGGCATCCTAGGCTTCCTTATGACCGATTTGAACCTCAGGTTTATAAGTGCCCTGCTCAAATTTTTATTTTTCTTCTTCAGCTTCTCACTAGCCTTGTATAATTTTTCCATTTGCAGAGAGAGAGTTGTGTTCATGTTACTTTTCAGCTTAACTTGTTCCCTTAAAATTTCGTTTTCATTTTTTATGTGCCTATTAAGTACTTCCAGTTCATATTTATCTATTCTCAGCATTTCAATGGAAGACTCTTGTGGGCTAGGAGTTCTTCCTCTGTTTTTTGAGGCTCTCTTTTCCAATGACTCGACATAATTATAGATTTGTTGTTGTGCTGGGTCTACCTCCGGAGTTCCTCTATCAAGATCCTCTTCGTACTGGTACTCAGGAGATCTATCAGTTGGTGTCTCTTCATCCTCAATATTTATGATTCCCGTTTGCTTAACCCCTGTTTTCTTCAATATGCCTCTAATCCTATGGCTTCTTCTTAGTTTAGATGGTCCCTCACCTCTCTCCTTGGCATAATTTCTTATTATCTTCTCCTTTTTAAGCTATTTCTTGATTTCAGCCAAATTTTCAGAGATAATCTCCTCATTGTCCTCTTGTATGGATTTACCAGTTTTAATTTCAACAGATTTGGAAATTTTCCCTCTCCTGCTTCTTCTTGCAAGTTTGCCTTCAGATGGAGTTTCCTTAGGTTCTTCAAAGTGATTCCTCAAGAGGAACTCATCCCAATTGTCTCCCACCTTTCTCAAATGATGCTCAATTAGGATTTTAACTAGGCCATGGTGATACAAAGTGTTTTCTAAGAATTGAACCCTTTTTTGTACATTAGAAGCCATCCTCTTTAGTCTATGGAGTAAGAAAAAGGGTAAATTGATTTCTTCATCTAGGAAATGCATCATGAGCCGAATATGATAAACATATAGGGTGCCAAACCTTCCTTCACAAGTTATAAACTTTTTCAGAATTAAAAACATATTTCGCCACTTATTCTTTAAGGTTGAACTAGGAATGCCTTTCTTGAAAACTGAGATATCCATACCTGGTGTTTTGAGCATCTGCCTCCATGCCTCATTGTGAAATTCCTTGTTTTTGAACCATCGTTCACCTTGCCTTGGTAATTCTGCTACTTCTGCAATGAAGGATTCTGTGATAGTGAACTTGACATCACCTATTTCAACTTCTGACCTGTTGAATGACTGGGCAAATGTCTTGGTTACCTCCTTATGAAAACCATTGAACTTTTCCAAAAACTGTAACCACCCAACCTGCTGTAGCATCTCTCTAATCTGTGGGTAACCCTCTAAGTATTTGGTTCCGATTAGTTCGGACCTTACAATGAGTCCCATGGCTTCTTTTCTCAATCTTCAATTTACTGCTCCGTAACTGCTCTCCTATTCAAAGTAAAAATGGCTATAGAGATTTGTTTTCACCCCAAAGATGACTTCTTTGTTTTTTTTGCAGACAGGAATTGGCTATGGAAAAATTACATGAAGTGGTTATGGAATGAGTGAAATACGGTGAGGGTAAATTACACGAATAAATGAGTTTGAGAGTTGTCATGGAGTGAAAGACCGCGGAGAAATCTCGTCAAAATTTCAAAATCATCACTGAATACTTCGGGTTAGTGACGTGACCCAATAGGTCACTTCAAGTACTAACCGTTAAGTTTTAATAAATGATGATTTGATATGGCAGAATGGAAGGGATTTGTCCAAGGATTTTATGATAGGCGTAATAGGTTTGATCAATACGAATAATCAAAATAACTTTATGAAACATACATATGACTTAACCATACTATAACTTTCATAATCTGTTATCATAATAATTTCACAAGTTACCTTAGCCCTTCTTTTGATTTTTGTGGTTTTTAATATGCTTTGTCTTCCTTTAAAAATCATTGATCTTTCAGTCTTCATAATCCCTTTGATTTTTCTTGTTGACATAGGTGTGCAGGATCAATTTAATGTTGAACAAGTGGTTGTTGGATAGTTGCCTGCAGGATATCTGGCTATAGAATGTCTGGCTGCAGAATGTCTGGCTACAGAATGTCTGGCTGCAGAATATACCTGTAAAAGCTTTGAAACATGGAATGAAATGATTTGAATCATGGATGGAATGTAGTATGAAATGAGATAAAATGGATCATGAAATATGGTGGAATGAAGCATGAGTGAAGTGAAATATGATGGAATGAAATGGATCATAAATGTGAAGTGGAATGAAATATGAAAAGTGACCTGCAACTTATGATTTGTAATACTCAATTGCAGAAAGAGATCAAATTTGAAATAAAAATGAGATGGTTCATGAAATGGAGTGAATGAGGTATGGATGAATGGAGTGAATGAAATATGAATGAAGTGAGATATGATGGAGTGAAATGGATCATAAGTGGAATTTTTTATGTAAAGTGGGGCTGCACTTATGATTTTATGATAGTTGCTTGTAGGAAGGGAACAATTTTGAAAAGCTAAAGTGTCAGAAGGATTCTGATTTTCACTTTATCTTTTCTGTATAAACATGCTAATCAATGATTAGTTTTCATGTTTATACTTTATTTTTTTTTCATGCATTTGATTTCAGAAAATACAATTAAGTTGATGAAGAAGAAGGATTCTTCTTCATTAACTTCACATCATTGTTCTCTTGGAATCTCTTGACAAATTCTTCTCTTGAAAGTGGCTTGTGATACAGTTTCAATCTATGACCATTTACAAGAAAAATGACCTCTTCTTCATCTATTGTCCTGATTTTTATTGCTCCATTGTCAAAAAATTTCACAATTTCATATGGCCCAAGCCAATGTGTTTGGAATTTACTTTGAAAACTTATGAACTTTGAATCAAACAAGAGGGCCCAGTCACCTTCTTTGAATTTATTTTCCTTAATGTACTTATCATGCCATCTAGTCCTTTGCTGTTGGACTATATTTGTTCTCTAGACCTGATTCCGTTTGATCCTTCATCCGGAGTGTTAACTGCCTCCAATCTATGGTTTTGTAAAGCTCATAGATCAAGTCCTACTGGACTACTTAGCTCTTGATTTTAAAAGTTTGAATCGAAAATTCCAGGAAACAAGACGAGCTTTCCAAATGTCTGCAAGGAGTGGGCACTGTTAAAGCTTCTCCATGTAGTTCCATAGGCCCACAAGGCTAAGCAAGCTTCGTCCGCCCAATTCATTGTTGTAAATGAATGGGCTTCAGTTTAGGATCCTTCAATGACCTTATTAGTAGATTCCACTCGACCATTTTCTTGTCGATGATAGGGAGTAGATTTTATGTGTCTGATTTTGTACCTTTACACCATTTGTTCCACTAGCTTTGATGTGAATTGAGCTCCTTGATCTGTAACAATTTCTCTTGGGACACCAAAACGAGTAAAAATATCCTCAAAAAAAAAATTAACTATAGATGCTTCAATAGCAGAAAGTAATGGCTTGGCCTCTATCCATTTTGTAACATAATCAGTGCAAACTAATATATATTTTTTTTGTATTTATGGAGGACTAATAGGTCCTACAAAATCTAAAGCCCATTTTTCAAAAGGTTCAATATGTACCTGAGGCTGCAATGGCATCTCACCTGAAGGAGAAGGTTTCCGTACCTTTTGGCAGCTGTCACACCTTTTGACATACTCTTTAACATCTTTAAAAAGGGATCGACAATAGTATCCTAAATGAAGGATCTTATAAGCTATCCTTTTATCAGGAAAGTGTCCACCACAAGGTTCATCATGACATGCTTTGAGGATCTCAAGCATCTCATCTTCTCGAACACATCTTCTAATGATAAAATCTGGACCTGTTTTGTATAACTCATTAGCAACCCATGAATATTTTGCACTATCATAAATGATCTTTCTTTTGTCTCTTGCATTCATTATTGAAGGAAATTTCCCTGAAACAAAATAATTAGCAATGTCAGCAAACCAAGGAGTTTGAGTAGAAATTGCAAAAAGATATTCATCAGGGAATTGATCTTCAACTGGAGTATTGTCTTTAATGTTTTGGAGTCTAGATAGGAAATCAGCTACTGTATTTTGTTTCCCAGGCCTATCTAGAATGGTAATGTTGAATTCCTGTAAAAGCAATAACCATATTATGACTCTGCCATTAGTAATTGATTTATTCATTAGATATTTAATTGCAGAGTGATCTGTGTGAACAAAAGTTTCATAGCTTGCTATATAGTGTCTGAAATTATTTATGGCATGAACAACAACTAAGAACTCTTTTTCAATTACAGTATAATTTAACTCTGAAGGAGTCAAATTTTTACTTGTATAGTAGATGGCATAAGGAATCGGGTCTTTTTGTCCCAATACTGCTCCTAGAGTTGTATCTGAGGCATCTGTTGAAATATGAAAAGGTAACTTCCAGTTAGGTCCCCTTAAAATAGGTGCTTCAGAAATTTTTGTTTTCAGGGTCTCAAAGGCTAATTGGCAATCAGGATTCCACTTGAATTCACAGTCCTTGGTAAGTAATTTGAAAAGTGGAGATGTTATCTTGGTGAAGTTTTCTATAAACCTTCGATAATATCCTGTAAATCCTAGAAAACTCCTAACATATTTTTGACAACTTGGAACAGATAAGTTAGAGATGACTTCAACTTTTGACTCATCAACTCTAATATCATCCCCTGAAATGTGATGCCCCAAAACAATTCCTTCAGTAAACATCATAAAATACTTCTCATGACTTAGTGAAATATTTGCTTCTTTACATCTCTTTAAAAAAAATTCCAAGTTTGCTAAGGCTTCTTCAAATGTGTTTCCATAGACTGTGAAATCATCCATATATACCTCTACACAATCATGTATTAGATCTGAAAATATTCCTAGTACCGCCCTTTGAAATGTTGCAGGTGCATTGCATAGTCCAAATGGCAATACTCGGTAAGCATAGGTACCCCAAGGACAGGTAAATGTGGTTTTGTCTTGATCTTCAAGTGCTACTTGAATTTTATTATAACCACTAAACCCATCTAAAAATGAGAAGTACTTTTTTCCAGCTAATGTATCTAACACCTGATCTATGAAAGGTAGGGGAAAATGATCTTTAAGAGTAGCTTTGTTTAATTCCCGGTAGTCAATACATACCCTCCATTTACCATTTTTATTTGGCACAATTACCAAAGAAGAAACCCACTGACTATCTGAAATTGGATAGATAAAGTTGACATTTAACAATTTCTGCAATTCTTCTTTAACAATCTCCCTAAGATTTGGATTCATCCGTCTCTGAGGTTGTCTGATTGGTTTACAATTTTCCTCTATGTAGATGTGATGAGTGCAAGTCTTAGGACTTATCCCTTTCATATTAGTGTACTCCCATGCATATGCAGAAGAATGTCTTTGTAATATCTTGAATAGCTCTTCTTGTTGAGATTTCTCTAGGTTCTTATTTATGTTTAAAGTTTTACCTGGAAATATCTCAATTGTAGAGCTGCCAAATTTATCCATGGAGTAAAGAGACATCTGTCTTGATGATAAAAACTCAATGTTGGATTCTTCTTGAAATTGTTCATGTTTGTATTCTGAAGAGGATTCAAAATTTTCTAAGGTATTTAGAATCTGGCTATCTTCACTAATTTCTGAAATTGTGAAGAGAGGTTGTATGTCTTCTTCATCCTCAATCCATTGAGTATCATCTAATTCTGTAATTGTCTTTGCTGGAGGATACAAGGTAAATTTCTAGGTTGAACTACCATCAGAGATGTACATATCATCGGATCTACAACTAATGAAAGCATCAACTGTAGCTAACCAAGGTCTTCCTAATATAATAGGATGCCCTCCTAGATTATTATTAGGAGTTAGGATCATAAAATCCACAGGATACTCCCAAGAATCTAGGGACACTGGAATGTCTTCTATTACCCCATCAGGTTTGATCATAGATCTGTCTACTAATTGTAATAATGTGAGTGTAAAAAGAAGATTAGGAAGTTTTAGTTTATCCATGATTTGTCTACTCATGATATTGATTGCTGCTCCTAGATCAATAAGTGTGTTTTGGATCTCAGTTCCATTGATGTGTATTTTAACAACTGAATTTCCTGGGTCTAGATACTTTGGAATGGCAATCTTACCCATCATGATATCTGCTATTTTTCCTGCCAGTTGAATTTTATTTGTCTCTTTGATTCTTTTTCCTGTTTTTTTCATGCTCAACTCCTTTATTGTTTTTTCTAAAATTGGAATTTCCTTGATAGCTTGTAATAATGGGATCTTAATACAAACATTTCTCAGCTCATCTAGGAAATCATAATTAGGCACCATAATTTGTTTTTCTACACCCCTATAAATTTGTAATCTTTCTGGAAAGGGAGGTGTGGAGGTGGATGTTGATGGCTGCTCTAATATAGGAGTTGAAATTATTGGTTCTTTTTGTTTTGATTTTTCAATATTTGGGTCTTGAAAAGGTATGCTCTCTTCAACACTTTTATTTACCCGTAGAGAATCTTCCTCAGAGTTGTTTTGCTCTTGTATGATTACATAAGGTTTCTTCTTTTCAAGTATTCTTCCAGACCTAAGTTGAACATCATTAAGGTCTAAAGGAGTAATCAAATAGGTCAGAAACGGTTGGCCTTCTATCATGTATGTGTTCTGAGGATTTTTATTGTTGGGGTTTGGTATGGGTTGGGCAAGTAACTGATTTGTTTTCTGAGGAAATGGTAATGGAAGTGGTGTATTTTGATGTTGTGGATTTTGAGGATTCTGTTGAGGATTTTGTTGAAGATTTTGTTGAGGAGGGAAATGTGGATATGGTGGATATTGATAGTACTGAGAGTACCTTCCATAGTGATTTTGTGATCCTTGTGCCCAAGTTTGAGATTGATTTTGAAATTGGGACCAAGGTTGCTGCCAAGAATTCCAATTTGGTGGGGGTTGATTATACATCTCATCATGGAATCCTTGTGTTTGAGGTCCTTACCAAGGCCTCCTAGAGACAAAATTGAGAGATTCTGTGGAATTTGTAGGGGTTTCTTCTTGAAAGACAACGTTAAGACCAGGAAGTGAAGGAAAACTCTTGGTCTCATGTTTTTCTGAACAAATTACACAAGTCTCTACTATTTTTTCATCCAAAGGGCACTCTCTCAAGGCATGCTTCTTTCTACATTTGGGACAAAAAATTGCTAAGGCATCATATTCAGATTTTTGCTTGTTTTGTAATTTAAGGGTGTCTATTTGTTCACTAAGACTCCCTAAAATGTGAGATTTGAATTCATCAAGCATATGTCCTATTTCTGCAATACTTACTGTCCCAGAAGCAGACTTACTTGCCCTTGCAAGAGCGGGGTCTCTTGGTCCTTTTACAGTTTTAGATTTCCCTCTTGAAATTTTGATACATAATTCAGCTATTTTAGGTAATGTGAGCTGAGATATATCCCCTTTTCCATCATATTAAGGATATCTAACCATTCATCCCTAATTGTCTTCAACAAGAGAGCTTTCAAGGTATCTTGGTCTAAGTTTTCCATTTTTTCTCTTTTGATGTTGTAGTTAAACCTCTCCAACAAATCTTCCAGATTTTCATCCTCTTTTTGTAACATTTTAAACACTTCCTCCTTATGGTTGACTAGCATACAATAATCCAAATACCTCTCTATAAATGCATGTTTCATGTCTTCCCATGTCCTAATAGAACTGTTGATCAAACTCATAAACCATTTTAATGCTGCTCCTTTCAATGTTGAAGGGAACAGTTTAAGTTTTTGGGCATCTTGTAAGTAGTCATAGGTTCTACATAGGACATCAAATTCAAATAGGAAGGTTTCAGGATCTTCACTTTTGAGTCCATAAAATTTTGGAAGGATAGAGGGTGAAATGTTTTTCATAGTTGCATTGGTTTCTTCATCTACTATAGGAAACCCAAAAGAGCTTCCCATTTCCCTTCTACCTCTTCCTCTGCCTCCTTCTTCACCTCTACCTCCTTCTCCTTCTGCACCTCTACCTCCTTCTCCTCTACCTCTACCCCTACCCCCTCCAAATAGTGTATGTTCTCCATTAAAGACTCCTCCTTCTTTTGCCATGGTTGATTCTCCTGTGGAAGTGGAAAAGTTTATGTCTCTAGCAGGGGTCCTTGAATCTTCTTCTAAGACAGGTTCAGTGGATGAAATGGAAGGTCTTTCTGATGGAATTTATGATCTTAAGTTTTCTGGAAGTCTATGATCAGTAAAGTATGGGATGTGGGTTTGAGTTGGAGGTGTGCTGCCTCTTGGTCTTGGTGGAACAAGTGGTGTTCTAGGAATCAAGCTTCTGCTTCTTATGAATCTACCCCTTGAGTCTCTTTCTCTACGCATATCATTTTTTTTGGGAGGTAAGAAACAAGGCTACCTAGTTACACTTCCCCGGCAGCGGTGCCAAAATGTCTAGTCAACTTAGTGTTCCTAAATTGATGTCATAAATTGTCAACCAGGGCTAATAAACTGTTGAAGTGAAGTGCACTATATGTGCCTAGGTATCTTCTTCCTACTTCATTTTGTTTAGTGTTTTTCTAGTGTTTTTGGTTTTGTGTTTCTATGCTAAGAGGAAAAGAACTAAGTTGTTAGCAAAGAGAAGTTATTGGTCACACTAAAACAGAGCAAAATATACTCTAAACTATGTATGGCACCTAAGAACAGAAAATTCTAATTCACAGATTTCAAGGTTTGACAAGAAAAGTAACTCATAACATTACACTCAGTCCAATTCACTTCATTAGAGGTATGTTGGAACAACTTGAGAAAAGGATAAGTTTAATGCAATGAGGTTCTTCTAAGTAAACAACAACTTACAATATCATAGAGAAAATCTCATCCATGGTTAGAAATTTGTTGGAACATGTTAAGAAAAGATTATCTGCAACATAGTAAGGAACCCTATGCTAAATTAACTCTTGACACTAGAATTAACCCATTCTGCAACTCAAAATGTCACTATTAAGCCTCATTCAAGGGTTAGAGATCTCTTGGAATAGTTTTAGAAAAAAGGTTGTTTGTAAAATTATGAGAAATTGCAGAACAATTAGGACTTCAAAATTATATTACTAATTCTTGTCCATATGATAATGATGTGTTAGCAGAGATTAAGAACAAGAGCAGTTTGTAAATAATGAAGGCCTTTTAAGTCTAATTTAACAGGACTAAAATGCAATTAATAAAAATTGAAATACAATAAACAGAACTGAACTAATATGCAATTAACCTTCGAAATACTACAACTGAACTAAAATGCAATTAACCTCTGAAATACTACAGCTCTATCTCATTCAGTGTTAGTGATATTTTGGAACAATTCATAAGAACAAGATTGACTATAACATTCGATGTAAGTAAACATAAAACATGAAGCTCAGAAAATTGCCTAAATTAAGAACGAAACAGAGCTAAAGTCACTTATCTAAGCAATATGCACAGAGCCTTTTGGGTAGTAGGGGCCCTCTACCACCAGAATGGCACACGAATTCTTAACTCCTTAGAACTGATTCAGGTCATGCATCAAAGTTGCACTTCTTTCATTAAAGGAAAACGCTCAGAAAACAGAGTATCACAGTCTTGGACAACTTAACAACAAAACATCAACTAGCTAACTGTCTCTCGGTTCACTGAGTTATTCTTATATGCAAAATACATAATTGCCATTGAGAAGAAATAGGAATAGGTGTATTTTTCAATTAAAATCAAATTATAACTCCTATTGAGGCCTTGTACTTTGCTGAAGACATCTGTAGAGTCCTTGTCCTGGTAGAAGTCTACTTCTTAGTTTTGGTTTCCTCCACGTGCATAACCACCTGCAGATTTTTGCTCAGACTTCGTAGAGGGCAAGGAATGATGTAGGTGAGGTCTGGAATTAAACCATATGTGTTTTTCCTTTAAATGACACCTGTAACCTGTGTGAACATAAGGATAGCTGCGGAATATGCGACTAGCTACAGAATGGCTGCATTCTTTAGCTAAGTCTAGTCAAAAATCACTACGACAAAAAAAGCATAAAAGTATAGCAAGTCAGTCATTCTATGCATTCTTAAAGTGACTTTAATCAATCCTATTGATCTTTTAAGCCTATAACTGATAAAGGACAAAGGAAATGAAGTGAAATTTGGTGAAATAAAAGGACATCTTTGGGGCTCAACAACTCATATACCCAGACCTGAAAATGTTTAGATTTTAGTTCTGAAGCTGCATCGCGTTCGCGCACTTCACAATGTTTACAGTTTAAGTTATGAAGCATGTAATTAGTGATGCGATGCAAAGTGGGAGGTGACATGGAGGGAATGTGGGACTAGATCGCAGCCCACAGATCGCAACTCTCAAGGTTTAGTTATAAGAGCGGAGGTAAACTCTAAAATATGTGAAGCGCGGGGAGGGTGGAGTGACATGGCAGGTAAGGTGGGACCGACCGCATCGTAAATCGAAAACTTACAGTTTTTTTATGAGCACAGGGTTAAATGCTAAAACATGCAAAGTATGATTTGTGCTGATTGGAGGATGATGTGGCAAGTTGGATCCCACTACATTGGCGAAGTTATAAAGCGGCGAATGTTTTATGCGGTAAAATTTTATGAGGTTTCGTGATATATCAATGTATTTAAAATGGCTTGAAGTGAGGGGGTGGAACTGCTATGGTGGGGCCAACTGCAATGCAAATCACAACTGGGACTTAAACGTTAAGTGTAAAAAATGTGCGAAGTGCGATCAGCGGGAACTTGTGCGTCGAGGAGTGCGATAATGCGAAAGGTAAGGAATAAAGCGGAAAAAAGGTTTGCATCTGGTTTCAATAATGTGGTAAGGTATCACGGGTCCCACTCCATCGCATTGATGAAAAAATAATATTTGGCATAAGTCTTAAGAGATAAGGTTAAAAACCTACGGGCTGCGAAGTGCAGGAAACAGGTAAGGCTTATTTGCGCGGCACGGGTGAATGGGTCCCACTTCATCGCATATCGGCTTTGGAAGGTTATATCATGAACTTAAATCCCAAGGTTGGTTTTCGGAGGGGTCTTAAGTTGGTAAGCGGTATTGTGAAAGGGGGGTTCGAAATAACTGTGAATTGATGCATGGGAGTAGGGTTAGACTTGAAACTACCCATTTTGGACCCCCCTTTATGGTTAATGTTCGAAGGCTAAGGGGGGTGTGAAATGCATAAAACCCGTCGAATGTGGAGGTGGGGGAATAGGGATGGTTAACGCGGATGGGTCGAGACATGAGAGTCGAGGGGGAAAAAATGAGACTTTGGATAAGAGGAATAAAAAAGGGGCGAGGTAACAAATATATGCAATATGGTCGGGGACTTAGGATAAAGACATAACATAAGGTCCCAAACTTGACAAAAATCATCCCTTTTTAGACCTTTAGTGAAAAATTTGATCTTTTCAGTTTGATTATAGGAAAACAATCACACAGTTTTTAGGTTGCTTACCTATAGTATGAACTTTGCATCTTTTCCTTCTTAAATACCCTCTGTCTTCTTCTTTGTTTCTCTTCATCTTTCTTTGGAAAATACTTTTGAATATTGACATTTATGTAAAAATATGAAAAATTTTCAAAGAGAAAGTACACAGTCACCTTGTGATATTGTAAATTACAGGGTTCTAACACCTGTGATAAAAGAGTAAATATTTATAAAGCTGATCTGTAAGAGCCACCTACCTTATATTTTTGAAATGAGTAAAGATGGGTATAAATAATCATACTTATATTTTTAAAAGAGGAATTCTTATGAATTATAATTAAGAGAAATTTCGTTGCTTAGTAAGATATTATTTGTTTGAAATTCATTCCTGCAACTATTTTTATTTCAAAAAAGTTTTAGAAATTTCAAAAATTTAGTCAGAGACAGCTAGTTCTCCCAAGTGAATTGCCAATTGTTGTGCTATACAACAACCCCCATTTATTTTAATAAATTGGGACCCTTTAAAAATAATTAGGAAATTCATTTCATTTATTTTTAAGCTTAAGTCAAAAAAACTTTAGGAAATAAAGTTTCTTTTGCTTTTCCGCTTTCATTCCTTAGTGCACATCACAATTTGCATAGCTTACAAAATTAAACGACTTAAAATCCACTAAGCCACGCGAGCTGCAATATGCGCTAAGATATTTCCAAAGTCATATCAAAATCTTATTTCAAACACTTCAATCACCGTTATAAACCAAAATCGCATCGCACCTCATTTAAACGATCAAAATTATAAGCAATTCAGTGAAAGTTGCGATTACGTAGACCCTATGCGCCAATGAAAAAACAAACATAAAGATCCAAAGTTCGATAAAGCGCATCTGCTTGACTTCTTAAAATCACACTTCGCATTTCGCATGACTTAACTAAAAGAAAATTCATTTACTGCATAAAAGTTGCGATGTGCGATTTGCACAGATCACATTTCACAGGATTTATGGCTAACATCATAAATCAAAATAGTTATAAGTTGTGATATGCGATGAATGGTAGTTAATTAGTCAAGCATGCGAAATGAATCATGTCAAATCAAACTAAATATGCAATCCAACATCTTAAATTGATCGATAGATAATTCACGTGAAGGTGTAAGAGATTTGATATTAAATGATTATTGATGATTAACGACATTTAATAGAAATAAGGTTTTGATAGATTCATATCTACTTCAAGCATGTTTTGAACTGATTGAACGCCAGATTTGTTTTAATTCTATTTTCCTCTCTATTCTCTATATTTTTAATGTTTTCTCTGTTAGCTTGAAACCAGGAAACCACTTAACAAAGCGAGGGAAATAGAAATGAGCAAGAAAGGAAAAGAGATTTCACAACTATCATCTACCGAAGACTCAGACATGTCTCCCCTATTTTCAGACACCACCTACAACAAGGATTGTGGAAGTTCTTCGTGGGAGGCAATGTATAAGCTTTTCGAGGATGAAAAGCCAAGGGTAATAATCAAAGTTGCTTCTACAGGAGTGTTTGTTTCTTCAGACTCAACCTATTTTGACGTTGCATGTTCATGCATCCATAAGGTAGCAATAAGGCCAAAGATTCTCCCTTATATAGATATGGTTAAGTGGGTAATTGACCATTTGAACATAGAAGATAGAACATTCAAGGATTCAAAGGGTGAGAATATCGGTTCGTTTAGGGCAGAATATTTAAGGATAATGTACCACCTACCCATCCCGCAACAGAATTATGACAAAACTTTTCTTCAAAGCTTTAGAGAAAAACATCCAAACCTGATGAAAGTCATTAAGGAATGGAGGGAAGACTAGGGCAAGCTTAAATGAGATAAATTCGGTACGTACCCAATAGCACAAATACCATCCCCTTATTTTTATGTTGCTAATATGCTGTCTAGATTATATGCAAAACCTGATACCACTAGGTTTTCTGGAGATTGGGTCCCATTGATTGACACAATCGTCAATTCCTTAATTTTGAATTGGGAAAACATCATATTTGATAATTTAGCTAGAAACATCATGGAGTATAGGAGTAAAAGAGTTGTTTCATCTAGAGAAATACCCCCTTTTACATGAGTGCCTATGTCATGGACGCAATTTTCTTTTCTTCTAGTTTTTCCTACCATGGGATGGAATGGACAGCCCAAGACCCTACTCCAATCCATATTTACCACAGATCTCTTTGGGATTCAGACTTCCATTTTCATTTTTAAAAAATTTTCCATAGAGTCATGTTGCATATGCACCAGATGGTATTCAATGAGAAATCCCCTAGGGTTTCCAAAGAGGCTAGTACAAACATTTTGTCTATTGCTAGATGGTTCGCAGAGGAAAGTTTCACTTATGTCAGAGTATTTGGGAGTTATGCTTCTCCTCATGTCCTACCATATTATGTTCCTGACAAGTTACTTGCAAGAGAGATAACCTACCAGCTTGTTGTAAATGGTATTTTAAAACAACTTAAATATGCTAAGAAGGCATTTTGGCCTAATTTCCCTTTACAGTGCGGTACTTTTTCACTTTTTGATATTGTTCATGCCTACAAGGAAGTGTCAAAATTTAATCTATTGAATTTGGCCATAATTCCAAGACGACTATATGATCTGAATGATGTAATTAAAAACTACATCACTGAGCTAAAATTAAAACCTTTTGTGAAATAGGTAGATAGATTTGATGATTTATTTCAAGGCATTGAAAAATTTTCAGATGTACTTAAGTTTGCATCCCGAGTCAACTCAATCAAGATGACTTGGAAGCCTTCCAAGCATATAGAAATAAGAGATTGGAAAGAATTCCTCTATATTTATTGACTATTGAAGATGTAGACAGACCTAATACAAGTATTAGCTTGGATAATGAGATGAAAGACATGTCTGAAGATGAGTTGGGACAATTAGAGCATCAATCTCAGAATTTGGATCATTCTGAAAATAAATCCAAAAAGAGAAAGGAAAACCCAAAAAAGTTAATTGATCAAGTAATCCAAGAGATTGAGATGCAAGAGAAAGGAGAAGTATTGGAATAGAGTCAACTTTCCAAGAAGTTCAACACAATCAAGATACACTTGATCAGTCAGAAAAATCCCAACCAAAGAGTTTGAATAGTGAATGGGATGATTTTTCTAAAGCAATAAATACTCCTAAAAAAAATCCCAATACTGATCAAGCTACTAGTTTTCAGACACCTGAACATTCCCAGAATCTATTGGAAACTGTTACTCCACTACAACAAGTTCCTAAAACTCATGATCAAGAGATCATCCCGGCTTATCCCACAGAATAGATAGTGTTACAAGTTGAGGAAATTCCTTCGTTAGATGTCTTCTACAGTCCTAGTCATAAGGCTGTAGTCAAGAGAAGAAAAAGGAGAAGAATTGATGATACAATAACAGATCTTACAAATGAATCTGTTGATGCTTTATGGAAAGTTCCTCTCATTGATCCTACTGAACATTTAACCAAACTATCACAGTTTGTAGGGGCATATGCTACTACCACTGTTGATAAAGCTATTGAGGTTAAAATGTTACTAAAGCAAAGAGAAGATAGAATACAATAATTAGAGAGACTGTTAAATCAAGAAATGTCTAACTCCAGTGAGCAAATAGAATTGAAGATGTCCCAATTTCAAAAGGATTTCGAAAGTCTTAATTTACAGCATCAAGTACAACTCACTCAAAAGCAAACACAACTAGAAGCAGCAATGAACATATTACAAAGCCAACCACAATTAGAATAGTTCATAAAGGAATAATTGCATGTGAATGCTAAGTTAAAGCTACAATAAGAAGCATTTTTCCAACAAGCTTCTATTAATGGCTCTTATTGTGACTTAAGTGAAATATTGATCTAGCAAGTAGCTATCCAGAAACTTGAATGTGAGAAGATCGAAAAGAAAATCAATGAACACATTCAATGGCAAGCATCAAACTTAGGGAAGGAAGTTGGGCTACCCCAAATAGACAAGTCCCACAAGCAGATCTTATTTAAGGATTGGGAAGCACAGATAAAGCAAGTAGAGAAATCAGAAGTGAAAGCATCAAAGTTGACAAAGGAAATTACTGAATCTGTATGTGAACAGTTTTTAAAAGAAGAAATTATCAAAGAGTGCATGTCTAAAGTGCTCTTCGAAGTCAAACAGCTGGAAACACAATGGAAACAAAAGGCAGAAATGCAGGATGAAACAATTAAAAAAGTAAATAATTTTGATCAAGAAAATTATTGGAACTCTAATCAAACCTTATCATCAGTACCAGACCCTGCAGGCTTTAACAGATTCAACAAGAATATCACAGTCGGCACTCTCAAATCTGGTATTCAAGGGACAGGCTAGATCAAAGATTTCACAACCAGCTCAGCTCAAGCCCATGTTAGATATTTGTCAACTTCGGGATCAAATCCAAAAGAAAGATCGGAATTCATAAGTCATATGGTTACTTTATTTTCCTAGATTGTAGTTAAAGTTAGTCTTATGATGATGGTTGTTTGAAACCTCCTCTACTTTTATGTAATAATATATTTTTAAAACATAGTTAGTTTAGTAGTTAAACCCCTCTCATGCATTTAGAAAAGGGTCTAGAAATTTGTCAAAAACATTCTCAAAGAATGGACTATTGTAAGTTTGTGAATTCTTTGATGAATTCATGTAGCACAATTTGTTATCTTTTGACATTTGAAGTTGTTTAACTAATGTTTCACTACTGTACTCTTTAAATTGCTTTAAAGTGAAGAGAAGAAGATATCCACTTTCAGTTTACATGAGTAGAACTTCGTACATATGGTACTTCTATTCACTTGTATAAAGTTTTGCTTTCTAGATTGACAGTCATCTTTTTATTGCATTATATATTTGAAACATCATTATAAATGAATGTTAAATGAACTTCTGTACTAATATTTTCCTGTGATTTCTTATCTGATATATAATCACACATATGAATGCGATATACTTTTCACAATTCTCCTAATCAAACTATTTTTCTAGAAGGATCATCTTACATAATTTTCATCTCTTTCAACTGTTAAATAATCTACATTACTAATAGTTGAAATATATCTCTTTATATCGCATAAAGGAAGAAACACCCCGTGTATATAGTAGAATAGATAGTTTAGATAGATGCATGTGATAGATTAGAAATAATTTTCCATTGCATGTTATATAATCAAAACACACCCCAAAATCATCCTTATTGGGAAACTAGTCCCACTATCCCCAGTTGGAGCCACCACACCAAATGGAAAAGGAGTTGCTTTAAGGTCCGGATCGAAGGGTTCTCCCCCATGTTGTGGCAGCGAATTCCAAGGACTCAACAAGACCCTAGTATTATCATGCACAAAATCCCTACATATATGGACTTGAAGCCCATTCTTCAACACCTTCATCATGTGCACCCATGAAAGGTTGCTGCAATTAAAGGGGAAGTCGAAAAAATTATTAAGGCGTGTTTCATATATCCCATACCATTGACGGATTGGGTCTCCAATATCGTTTCTGTTACTAAGAAAGAAGGTATCATACGATTTTTTGTTGACTACCATGATATCAATTGCGCATGTCCTAAAGATAATTATCCCACTCCCTTTATCGATCAAATCATTGACGAATGTGTTGGGAGTGAGATATTTTCTTTTATGGACTATTTTTTTGGCTATAACCAGATCAACATCACTCTAACGAATCAACGTAAAACCACTTTTATCTGTCGATGGGGAACCTTTGCCTACAAGAAACTCCCTTTTGGTTTGAAAAATGTCGGTGCCACTTTCCAAAGAGCTATTTCATATGCCTTTCATGATATTAAACACATCGTTCAACCATATCTTGATGACCTTCCAGCTCACGAAACATCGAGATCACCTCGAAAATATAAGATCAATATTTCTCCAATGGCGGCACTATATTATCTAGTTAAATCCTCATAAATGTGTCTTCTGCGTAGAATCCAGTCGCCTATTAGGTTTCTTCGTGTCTAAAGAAGGCATTTGGATAGATCGTCTTAAAGTTGAGGCAACCATCAATTTTCCTCCTCCCTCTTTCATGCATCAACTAAAAATCTTGCAGGGGAAGGCCAATTTTCTCTGTCGGTTCATCCCGAACTACGCTGAGCTTGGCAAAGGATTCACTCGCTTATTGAAAAAGGGAATCCTATTCATTTGGGATGAAATTTTCCAAAAAGCTTTCGATGCTTTGAAGAAAGCCCTAATTAGTGCTCCTTTATTGCATCCTCCCAACTATCATTGCGATTATTTCCTGTATTTGGTCGCCGCGAAGAGCATTATTGGTATGGTACTGGTTCAAGATGAGGATGACAGACATGAACATGTAGTTTACTACCTGAACCACAATCTCTTCGATGATGAAACCCATTATGCTCATGTTGAAAAACTTGCATTGGTCGTTGTTCATGCTGTTCAACGTTTTCGTCAATACAATCTCCTATGAAAAAATCTCATGATTTTAGACTGTAACCCATGACTTACATTCTTACACGTCAATTTCTTGGAGGCAAATACTCGAAATGGATTTTTACTCTCTAAGATTTTGACTTAGAGTTTGTTGCAGCCAAATCAAAGAAATCACTTGTCTTTGTTGTGTTGATCTGTGATCTTCCCACTACGGTTGATCCCACTCCTTTCTAAGAATTGATTCTAGATGAATCACTCTTTCTCATCATTACTCTATAACTTTGGGATGGAGATCTCATTTTTTATCTCCAAACCCAAAACTTTCGACCAGAGCTATCTCACTTTGAGAGACGACGGATTCTTCACCAGTCCCAACCCTATCACATTACTAGAGATACTTTGTATTGCATTGGTGTTGACTCCGTCCTCCATCGATGTCTGACACTGGAGGAAGCTGAGAAAGTTCTTAACGACTGCCACTCCAGGGCCTGTGGTGGTCACATGTACGGTTATGTTACTACCCAGAAAATCCTTCGAGCGGGAAACTTTTGGTCATCTATTTTTAAGGATTGCATTCTTGTTGTTCGAAAATGTCATGATTGCCAAATCTATTGTCAGAAGGAACATGCCCCACCCTCACCCTTGCACCCAGTTGTGACCACCAGGACAGTTTCAAAATGGGGCATCTATTTCATGACCTGTAACCCTCGCTCAGCTAGGGGGAATGATTCTATTATCATCGTCATCGATTATTTTACAAAGTGGACCAAGCCGATTCATACATATGATAATGAAGGTCTAACTACAGCGCAAATCTTGTTTAATCATGTCATAGCTCAATTCGGTGTCCAGAAAGCCATTGTCACTTGTCATGGCTCTCATTTTTGAAATCATATGATGACAGAGCTTACTGCTCGGCTAGGGCTACGCCACGATAGCTCCACTCCTTATTATCCACAGGCCAATGGCCAAGTTGAAGTTGTTAACAAGGTTTTGGTGACAATGCTTCAGCGAACCATTGGGGGACATAAACGAGATTGACATCTCATGCTTTTCTCATCTTTGTGGGCTTAGCAAACATCTACTAAGACTGCCACCAGATTTACACCATTTAAACTGGTGTGCGGCTTAGAAGCAACACTCCCGATCGAGTGTGAAATCCCTTCTCTAAAAGTAGCAATCAAGCTACTTTCTGGTACTTTGCTAGAAGAAGAAGGTTTGCCTTACCTCGAGCATCTCAATGAGACTCGAAGACATGTTACTTTAGTCATTGAAGCACAAAAGAAACAAGTTAAGGCTCAGTATGACAGATATGTCAACCCTCACATTTTCTCTGAAGGTGACTTGGTCCTCCTCTATGATCAAGCCCACGATAAATTGGGAGTCGAGAAAATCGAGCTAATGTGGCACGAGCCCTATATCATTCAACATGTATTAGAAAGAGGTGCTTACGAGCCAGTAGATTATGACGGTAATCAATTGGTTGAGCCTCGAAATGGGATCTATTTGATATTATGCTTGATCACAAGTATGGTACCTTGTACATTAGTGTGTTATTCATTAGTATGATTTTTATATTTTTGGTGTGATTGTTTGCTTCACAGACGTATTTCGCCTGCTTACCTAGTGTTCCAATTTGAGTTACAATTTATTTTGAGTTGTAATTAATTAACTTAATTTATTTGAGTTAAAATGAGTTTAACTTGTTCTAACTTATGGGGGAACTAGTGAGAGGGAAAGTGAATTAAATTAGATTTAATTAAAATGAAGTGATAAATCAGATAACTGGTAATTCACTCATAAATAACTCATGCATGTCAATTTTGAGAAAGACCCAGTTGAGATTGGAGTTAAAGGGAAGTGTACTATCAGTTGTATAATCATCCACATTGTACATGTGGTGCATATAGTCAGAAGAAGGCCTAAAATAAATCATTACTTAATTAGAGAACTCATTAAGTTTAAACATCTGAATTTCCTTTAAAAGGAGGAATGAAGGCACAATTTTAATCAATTTTTTAGTGAGCACAAGTTGGTGAGACCAAGCAATAGGAAGCACAAGTTTGTGCATAGAGCTTGTGAGAGAAAGGTGTTCCAAGAGAAGCTTGTGCACAAGTTGGTAGTGAGACAGATAGAGATGATATAGAGAGATCCCAAGTCTAAGAGAAGCATTGTATTGTTCTCATATTCTTTGACTTTTGCAATATACAAATAACAGGGTTTTAGACAAGACTTTCCCTAGATAAATCTTTGTGTTGTGCGATTGAAATTCTTTCTCTTTCTAGTTCATGTGATTTTGTGATTGTAATTGGTTTCCACAATTTGTAGAGTAGATTCAAGTATTTTTTTAGAATATTACAATATCAGTTTAATCTACGTGGATTTTCTACATGGTATCAAAGCACTTTCATGGTCAGAGTTGGGGATATTTTTATTTTTTGCAAGATTTTTTGGGCGGTGAGTTTTTAGAGCATATATAAAAATTTTGGTGCAAAATTTTCAAAAACAAATAGCATATATGGATTATTTGCGGAAAAATACCTAAAAAAAACAACCAAATCAGAGTTTGTATGAGGTAGATATCACTGATTTAAAATCAAATCTTTTTTCAAAAAAAATTGTGACGACAGGATAGTTACAACGCAGATCCGAGTTTCCAGAGTGCCCAGACTCACAAATGTGTTGTTTGTTCCAGGACTAAGGAAGAATATTGTTTCCATCATGGTACTAGAAGATCATGCCTATGATGTGATATTTAGCAATGGAAAGGTTTTCCTTAGACACATCGCCATGGGACAAGTGAAACAGACCAGTGTTCAAGTCAAGAACCTATATGCTCTCAAGGTTAAATATGAATGAAAAAATTTGAGGAGGAAGGAAAAAGTTAGATAATTGGTGGTTGATAGGGAGCATGAATTACCTCTCAAAATTCACCCTCAGAAGAAGCCTCAGAAATTTGTGGAGCAATGATAATTGGAGAAGAAAAGAGGAGGCCGAGTGGATACATCCACTCAAGTAGAGACCTCCAGTAGGGGGGATTTCATCCAAGTGGCCAGAGGGAGCACATGCAACCATATCTCCAGGTGATAGGTGGTGCAATGTAAATAAATAGTCCCAAGAGTGCAGAAATTTGGGCAGGGTAAATTAAGATGTTTTTCTCATGGATCATTACCTTGCTATGGGGGCCCACAATATACAGTAGCGGGATGGATCAATGACAGTGATGCAGTTAGATGCCAGAGTGACAAAGGAAGAGAATATCAGTAGTAAGATACTGGGGAGTGCAGAGAAGAGTTGGAAGCAATGCAGATGGCACAGTGCAGAGTGTGAAGCAGCACGAAGTTTTCAGTAGGCAGTGCAGTAAGAGACTCTAGTGAAAGATGTATCATATTGATCATAGTTGACTCATTTTGGATGCTTTTCATTTTCAGAAGTTGGAGTAGCAAAAACGCTAGAGAGAAATGGTGCATGCAAAACATTCCAAAGGTACCGGATCGAGATAGAGTTGAAATCCTTTATTGTTGAGAGGGAGTGTTGAAATTGGAAACAAGAAATCTTGAAAATTCCATCAAGAAAAGGATTTTAATTTAATTTTCCCTTAATTAAATTAGAAGTAAATTGTAATTCCACATCACATGACAACATGTACGAGTTAACTAAGTCAAGAATACTTAGTTAGTTTAGTTAATTCAAGTTGAGAGTCTAATGGGAGGCATGTAGAGTGTTCTCTAAGTTTTAGGGGGCCCAGTTACATTTTATTTTGAGTTGTAATTAATTAACTTAATTTATTTGAGTTAAAATCAATTTAACTAGTTCTAACTGATGGAGGAACTAGTGAGAGGTCAAGTGAATTAAAATATATTTAATTCACATGCATTGATCAATCGGATAATTGATAATTCACTCATAGATTACTCATGCATGTCAGTTCTGAGAAAGACCCAGATGATATTGGAGTAAAAAGGAATTGTATTATATTTTGTATAACCATCCAAATTGTACAGATGGTGCATGTAGTCAGAAGAAGGCCTAAAATAAATCGTTCCTTAATTAGAGAACTCACTAATTTTAACATTTGAATTGCCTTTATAAGGAGGAATTGGGGCGCAAGTTTAATCATTGGTTTGGTAAGCACGATTTGGTGAGACCAAGCAATAAGAAACACAAGTCTGTGCATGGATATTTTGAGAGAAAGGTGTGCCAAGAGAAGCCTGTGCACAGGTTGGTAGTGAGACAGATAAAGATAGTGCAAAGAGATTTCAAGCCTGAGAGAAGCATTGTATTGTTCTCATATTCTTTGAATTATGCAATATACATATAATGAGGTTTTTAGCTGAAGCTTTCCCCAGATAAATATTTGTGTTGTGCAATTGAAATTCTTCCTCTTTCTCTTTCATGTGATTTTGTGATCATAATTAGTTTCCGCAATTTTTAGAGTATATTCAAGTATTTTGTTTTATCATATTACAAGATCGGTTGAATCTAAATGGATTTTCTACACTTGGGTGGCAGAGTCATTATGATAAAGGTTGTCTTAACTAGCATCCTGATCTACTAGATGCATCTCTTTCATCTTTCCCAATCCTTCATTAACAAGATAGACTCAATGGTGGCTAAGTTTTTTTGGTATGGTTATGGTGTTGAAAATAAGATCCATATAATAGGGTTAAAGCACATTGTCAGGTTGATTGCATGTGGAGGGTGGGGCATTATTAACACACAGGGCTTTAACCTAGCCCTTTTAGCAGCAAATTTGTGGAGTTTATTTTGTGAGAAAGGGTTGTGGAAGAGCATAATGAAAGACAAATACTCTCTTCAATGCAAACTCGACAAATGGATTGTTGAGGGGGCACCTTCAGCTAGCTGACATTCCAAGATTTGGGGAAGTCTTAGAGTTTTCATTCCATGGCTAAGAAGTAACCTTTGATGGGTGGTTGGAAATGGACATAGGATCCACATTTCTTTGGATGCCATCAAGGGTTCTAGTGGATGCCACTCCCTTCCAATACAGGTAATGAATCCTCTCTCCTATATGGGGATGAACACCCTTGCTGGCATGTGGGAGATATCTAGACCTATTTTTGTTTCTTAGAATTGACCACATGCACGAAATATTGGTTTATATGAGGACATGGCAGCTGAGTGGGAACACTATTGCAACAGTCTATGCATGGTTGGTATCCACTTATCACTGAGTCCCGATAACCTAGTGTGGGGGGGCCAAATGGTCAATGGTAGAATCCCTGTAAAGGAGGCCTATGACCACATCACTTCGACCTCTCTTTCCCTCCCATTCACGGAATGCACCTTTCTCATTTGGAAATGGGATTCTCCCTTGAATTTAAAATGCTTCTCTTGGCTTGACATCCATCATAGAGTCCTAACTTGGGACAATCTTCTCAAGAGATGATTTTCTAGCCCCGAATGGTGCCATCTTTGCAAGTTGGATTTAGAGAATGGCCCTCACCTATTCCTGTGATGTTCTTTTCCCTCTAAAATCTGAGTGGAGGTATCAATTCTTTTTGGAATCCATGTTGTTATTAAGGTACCCTCCATCCATCATTGAATCCTCCTTTGGAACTGTAGAATGAAGGCCTACAAGACTGTCCCTCTATATGTTCTATGGGGAATTTAAAGGGCCCATAAAGCCCTTATTTTCAAAGCCTAAATCTTTAGACATCAAACACGTTTCTATAGCTATAGTGGCATTCTTCCAAGAGATTGGTCATTTCCAACCAAAAATCCTTTGTCAATCTATGTCTTATTTTGATGTGGAGGGAATTTATCCAATATTTTTCTTTGATGGGATTTCCTTCCGTGATGATTATGGATGTTAGGTTGTTCTTCATTTCGACCCAAATGTTTACTTCCATTTCTCGTGGTATGGTGGTAGAGGAGACAACTGTAGGGCTGAGCTATTAGCTCTTTGGGGTACCTTGCAATGTGCTTCCTGGCTTGGAATTGACAAAATCTTAATCATTGGCGACTCCTTATAGATGATTAACCAAGTGAAAGGAATATGGTTTCTTGATGTACTTGATCTCTTCAATTGGATGTTGTGGATTAGGAATATCCTACCTCTCGTCCCAGAAATCTCCATCAGGCATGTCTATCAGGAATAAAATTCGGAGGAAGATTATATTTCCACTCTCGGCCTCTCCCTCTACCCTGGGTTCATGTTCTTTAAACTCTTTTATGGTGGCCGAAGTAGTGACAAGGGTTTCTTTTGTATAAATTGATTGTAGATTCAAACTGTTAATTGTAATTTACTAAAACAATAGACTTGAATCTACTTTACTGATTGCGGAAGTAATTAAACGATCGTGAAATCATGAAACATGCAATAGAAAGAATTCAATCACACATTACACAATGATTTCCTAGGGAAAGGAACAGCTAAAAACCCCTTCTATTTGTATCTTGCATTAGTTGGAAAATACGAGAAGATTACAATGCTTTTCTCAAGCCTAGGCAAACCTCTACACTATCTTTATCCGTCTCACTACTTCCTAGACAAGCCTTGGTAAATACTTAACCAAAATTTGGCTTGCCTAAGTCCCTATTTTCTTATGTTGTTTCCTTGGGAATTTGCCCCTATTTATTATGGAAATTCCTCATCCACAAATACACAATACATCATAGGCCTTCTTCTGACTGCATGCACCCATATGGGGAATTTTGAGGTCTAAAATGGGCATCCTAAGAAAAATGTACAACCGAAATAAACTTTACAAGAACCAATAGGATTCAAGATGATGATGTCAACCATGGGGGATGATTCGCCATTTTGGAGTAAAAAAGTAGAAAGATAAAATAATAATAATAATAATAAAAATACCTTTTCAACTCGTATTTTCAACTTATCTCCCTAAGATTCTACTCAAATTTTGAGTGGGAGTACACATTGGATACAAAATTTAATTCCTCATCCAAGGAGTACCCATGTTGCATACTTTCGATGGACCTTGCTACAAGAAAAATGAGAAATACATGAAAAAAATTGATTGCAATCACATTTTTCATGTATTTCTCATTTTTTGTGTAGCAAGGTCCATCGAAAGTATGCAACATGGGTACTCCTTGGATGATGAATCAAATTATGCATTCAATGAGTGTTTCCACTCAAAATTTGAGTAAACCCATAGGGAGATAAGTTGAAAACATATTTTTTCCTTTTTTCCCTCTAAAATTTGATGATGTAATGTAATCTTATTTTATTATTTCCGCTATTATTTTACAATTTACTTAGGAGGCCCATTTTAGACCTCAAAATTCCCTTAATGACCTGTACAATTCTAATAGTTATACAACTAATAGCACACTTCCATTGAACTCCAAGCTCAATTGGGTAACTCTCAAATCTGACATGCATGAGTGATCTATGAGTGAATCATCAGCTAATTGGTTGAACACTTGAAGCAACACCCCACTGTCTGATCTCCTACTAATTACTGCAACATTTGGAACTAGTTTAACTGACTTTAACTCAGTTAAAGTGAATTATTCTTTTACAACTCAAAATAAAGACAACCAGGGCTCCTATAAAGTAGGATCCACTCTCCATGACTCAAGTTAGACCCTCAACTCGAATTCACTGAACAAAATAATCCAAACTAACTTAGATAACTCGTACAAATTTTTCATGTGACGTGGAATTAAATTTTTCTTCGAATTTAATTCAAGGGAAAATTAAATTAGAACCTTTCTTGTTACCATTTTCAACAATCCCTCTCAACAAGAAAGGGATTATCAAATACCCTGATCTTGCCTTTATGGAACTCAAATTTTCCTCTTAACAATGCCTTAGTCAATATATCTGCATCTTGTTCCTCTGTAGGAATTTAATCTAGCAACATGATCCACCTCTGCACACAATCTCTGAGATGGTGATATCATATGTCGATATGCTTGGAACGATCATGAAAAACTAGATTTTCATAAAGTTTGATACAACTCTGGTTGTCACAATAAATCATAGTAGGATCCAAACAATCCAACAAGGATCTTCCTCATCAAGATAGATTCACAAGCTGCTTGACTAACAACCATGTACTATGCTTATGTCGAACTGAGTGCAACTTTTCGCTGCTTCTTGTTGTACCAGGAAACTAATGTTGACCCAATACTAAAGATTCCCTCTGATGTTCTCTTGTTGTCTAATGGACTCCCTACCCAATATGCATATGTGAAGCATTGAAGCTTCACTCCCTTTTTCCATCTATACCAAAGACCAAACTGAGCAGTGTCTATGAGGTATATCAACACATGTTTAGCTTCCTTCCAATAGAGTTTGGGTGGCTTAACCATTAGAGAACTTTTGAGGTCTAAAATGGGCCTCCTAAGAAAAATGTACAACCAAAATAAATTTTATAAGAACCAATATGATTCAAGATGATGATGTCAACCATGGGGGATGATTCACGGTTTTTTGGGTATAAAATTAAAACGATTAAGAAATAATAAAATAATAAAACTACTTTTTCAACTTATCTCCCTCAGGTTCTACTCAAATTTCCAATCAGAGTACTCATTGGATGAAAAATTTAATTTCTTATCCAAGGAGTACCCATGTTGGATACTTTTGATGGACCTGCTACATGAAAAATGAGAAATACATGAAAAAATGTGATTGCAATAATGTTTTTCATGTATTTCTCATTTTTTATGTAGCAGGGTCCATCAAAAGTATCCAACATGGGTACTCCTTGGACAAGGAATCAAATTATGCATCCAATGAGTGTTCCACTATTATTTTATAATTTCCTTCAGAGTCCTATTTTAGACCTCAAAATTCCCCTAATGCATTGCTTGAATAATTGGTTTCTACAAAACACACGTCCAGTCGTGTGTTCACCAAGTACATAAGTGAAACCTACTTATAGATGGTAGCATCTACCACTTTGCATGAAGTAGAATCTTCCTTCCTCCAATTCCATGCTAGAGGAGTCTCCATGGGTTTGATTCTCTCCATGTGAAACTCATTTAGTACCTCATTGGCATACTTTCCCTGAGAGACAAACGGTTTCCCATCTCCTTGCCAAATTTCCAAACCAAGGAAATAGTGCATAAGCCCCATGTCTTTCATCTCAAATTCTACTTCCAAGTCCTCTTTGCAAGATTTTATCAACTTCTCATCACCTGTTAGAATCAAAACATCGAAATATAATATTATAATCAATCATTTAACTTCAACCACAATATGGTAAAGGTTTGCATCTCCTTCACTTTTGGTGAAGCCCGACCTGGTGAAATAATTGTCGATCCTGGTGTACCAAGCATGGGTTGCTTGTTTCAATCCATACAATGCTCACTTAAGTCTGCCCACATGCAGCTCTCTATTAAAGGTCTCAAATCCTTCGGGTTGCTCTATGTACACCTCTTCCTCAATCACTCTGTTGAGGAAAGTTGTCCTCACATCCATCTGATGTATCTTCCATCCCATCTACGCTAAAAGTGTTAGCATATATTTGATTGAAGAGTACCTTACAACTTGAGCAAAGGTCTCCTCGTAATCATTTCCCTCTACCTGAGAGAACTCCCAAGCCACAAATCTGGGCTTTTCTTTCTCGACACTCCCACCTGTTACTTGCTTCACCTTATAGATCCACCTGGAACCTACCACTGACTTGTTCTCTAGCCTTGGGACCACTTCCCAAGCACTATTACTAATAATGGAATCATATTCCTCTACCATGGAATCAACCCATACTGGTTGTTTCACTGCTTCCTCGAATGAGGATGGCTTAGTCTGTACACTCTTGCTCATTAGATCCACGTAGCCAGTGTACCAATCTGGTGACCTCCTCTATGTGCATTGTGATGTGGGTTCTCCCACATTCTCCATAGCATCATGCATCAATATGTCATCTTCTCTGGTGTGCTTCCTTCCATCTCTGGATGTCTCTGCATGAGTCGATTTTTTCACTCTCTGCTCCTCTGCTTGTGGCTGCTCCACAACATCATGAGGTTATTCCCTTGGAGCTAAAATCTCCTCAACTGCATGCAACTGAAGCTCCCTCTCAAGGGAACATCACATGGTCTTCTCTTCATCAAAATTCACATCTCTACGAACCATTGTCATATTGTGAGATGACAAGCACACTTGATAGTTGTGAGGTGTATCAATGTACCCCACAAATATGCCCAACTATGCTATCGGTTCTATTTTTTTCCTTGCATCCTTGGTAACATGACAGTAAACTGATGAACCAAATATCCTCAAGTGTGCCACATCTAGTTTCTTACTTGAAAAATATTCTTCTGTTGTACTCATCGTGGGAATCCGATGAGGACTCTTGTTTTGCAGATATACCAATGTGTTGCATGCTTCAGCCCACAAGTGCAACGGTAGGCCCTGATCATGCAACATCTCCCACAATACTTCTATTCTTTCTTTATAAAACCCCATTATGTTGTGGGTCATGGGGTGTTATTAACTCTTGTCCAATTACTTTTAATGCATAGAAGTTCTTAAACTCATTCGACATATATTCTCCATCATTATCGCTCCTAAGAGCCTTCACTTTCCTACCCGTGTCTTTCTCAAGAAGTGCTTTAAACTCAAATTTTTTTGATAATGTATAGTCTTTCTTATTCATGAAGAATATCCATCACTTGCGTGAGAAATCATAAACAAATATCACATAATACATGTGCTTAGTTGTGGAGGTTGTCGAGAACGTTCCACACACATCTGAGTGAACACTTTTAAGGATTACTTGTGCTTGACTGTCCTTGTCATGAAAGGTTGCTTTGATGTACTTCCCCAATGTACACCTTTTTTCATGTATCACACAACTCCAGTGCACCCTTGGGAAGTCCTGTAGAAATTTATTGCATGATCTTCAAAGTTCCATGGTGCAATGTCCAAGTCGAATACGCCATAATTCATAGATGTCTTGACTTTGCACTGATCAGGTGATCATGTCCAAGAGGGAAAAAATGCTGAAAATTGGAACTACTCAGAATTGATAAAAAATTGATCGACCGAATAGTATTCATCATTGCGATCCTGGCACCGTGAATGGCACTCAAATCCAATGTCGGATGTGAAAGATATTCAAGTTTTGAGTTGTCCAATAACCTTCAAAACAATACTTTTGAACTCAAGTTTATGTCATCTTCAAAAAAATTATTTAATGGAAAATTTCATTTTTTAAAGGGTATTTGAGGGCCTATCAGAGGGTGACACGTGGCTTGCCTAGAGGCTGCCTCGTGGCCCCAGGCCAAAGTATAAATTGTTGTTTGAAAATTTTGTTAGAGGGTAGCCCGACCCAAGCTGAACATGTTCGGGTCAGTCAGGCACGACCTGACCCGAATGGTCACGGGCCACCCTGAACGCGATTAAGTGTAGAAGTCAGGTGGAGGTCCACTTTGAATGAGTTTCTGAATGCGTCGGGTCAGTCGGGTGGAGGATGACCCAACCCGAACACATTTGGGTCACGTTATAGCGGACCCGATTGGAAATTGAACGGAGGTGGAGTGGAACTTTTGGATAAGCCCCAAGGCTAAAAGGTAACCTATGTGACCTCTGATGCAAAACAGGAGCTAAGGCCATCTGTTGGGTGAAGTTTTGGCTAGCCCCCACGGTGCTAGCCCTCAGCACATAAGACCACAAGCTATGACCATGGGCGCAATTAGACTTATCCTCCAGCTCATTAACCGTCCGGAAAGCCCGCATGAGAACGTGCCTCCATATAACAGTTAAGTTTAATTTTTCCACTAAATTTGGGCACGGTTCCAGCATTTCAGGGTGGACCACCATTTATGGCGCTTCTAACTGGAGTTAGCCAAATTTGGTGGAGTTTTTTTAGCAAGATTGGGAAAAATATTGTTTGGATCATAACTTTCATATTATTGAACCTTTTTGGACCAAATTTTAGTCATTTTTTATTATTTTGAGCATTATGGAGCCATTGGGATAGGTTGCAGAGCCAACATATGTGTCGTTCATCCATTTTTGCTTCAGAGAAGCTTGGAGAGCCATCAGAGCCATGGGGGAAATGGAGCTGCATTGGACTACACTTCACTATTTTAGGTGAAATAAGAGTCATTATTAGCTTATTTCTGCCTTCCGAATTCATTTTCACAGCTTGTTTGGTCTGTTTAGGCCTTTTTCTCATTGTATGACCAAGTTGAGCATCATAATATATGAAGGACATGCCCATTGGGAGCCTTGGATCCGACAGATATAGCCGAGGAGGGATGAATTGCCTCATCATGTTGTTGTGTGTTTATGGTGAAATTATTCTGCTGTGTATTTTAGTTTCAAGTTGTTAAACAATAAATTTAAGCAACATTCCCTCACACTTAAATTCATAAACAGTTACCAAGAACACTTTGTTTTACTTGAAAGCCCTTACCAACACTTTGCACACTTAATTTAATGGAAATGAATACTTTGAATAGCAGTACAAATACTTTCATTTTCAGATCAGATGGTATCATATCTCATATTTGAGTATTAAGAGCTTAAGGATTAGAGCCTTAGAAGCTAGAGTTTTACTCAGCATTTGTTTTGTGCAAAGATATAGTTGATTGTTTGCAAGTTTTGATGCTTACTAGGCTTAAACTCAAGAGAGGTGAAGAACACTTGGTTAGTGCACAAACTAATCCACAACTAAGAAGGGTCAGAGAGCCACCTCCAAGAGCCATAGAAGCAGCTTCAAGCATGTCTTCAAGAGAGGGAGAAGCTCCTGAAGATATGGATCCCAAAGAAGAAGAACGGGTACATTCTGAAAAGCTTTCCTAGACATGACAGAGATGTTAAGGATACTCTACCAAGAAAGGAATGATAGGCTTGCAGAAGAAGGGTCTAAAAACCAAAAAGAAGGAGAGGGTTCTTCAGGAGGAAATAAAAGTGATGACAAGTCAAAGAAATGACACGAAGGAAATGGTGATCCACCATCTCCATCTTCATCATCTTCCTCTACATCATCATCCTCGACTTCGGTGAATCAATATCACAAGTCTAAAACCACTGGTAAAAGTCCATTTTTAAAGCTTGATGTTAAATTTGAGTTGCCTATGTTTAACAATGAAGTCAATGCAAAGAAACTAGACAATTGGATAAGACAATTGGAAGTTTACTTGAGGATACAAAACCTTCATGAAGACAACACCAAGATTCAGTTAGCCTCTTTAAGAATGGAAGGAGCAGCATTGGTATGGTGGGAAGCCAAGACCAAGGATGAAATGAAAAAACATGGTAAGATCACTTTATCATGGGCTGAATTTATTTCTGCAATTAAGCAACAATTTTATCCATTAGCTAATTTACAAAAGGCTATCATGAATTGGCAAAGTTTTAGACAACTTAAAGGACAAAGTGTTCAAGAATACACTCAAGAGTTTAGACGAAGGGCTTTACTACTTGGAATTGATTTGCATAGTCAAGATACCTTGCTGAAATATATAGGTGGTTTACACACTTATCTTATACATACTATCCTTATGTTCAATCCTACTAGTCTAGACGAAGTTTGTGTGCAAGCTACGCATTTAGAGGCTAGAGGTAAACAATATTTTGATGGGAATATGGATAGTGAATTCAAAGGCAAAGGGAGGAAAATAAATTCAAACTCTAAGAAAGAAAAAGGAAAGTTCTTTTGTAAAAAAATTTCCAAAACAAGCCACGATGAAGACCATTGCTGGAAGCTTCATCCAGAGCTGAAACCAGAGAAATTTAAAAACAAAGATAAGGCCAAAGAAAAGGGAAAAACTGTTGCAACTGTTGAAAAATACTTAGGGTTTGAATTAGGTGACGAAACTAAAAGCATAGCCATGGTACTAAGGAACATAAAGGGGAAAGAGATTGTTAAGGAAACAAATCCCAGTTCTAGCACTTTAAACTATCACATAGAAGCTCAAAATGAAAAGAAGAGGATAGAGTTATTTCATATAAGGATAATCTCAAAACACACAAAGATAGACACACTATTTGATAGTGGGTCTCAAGAAAATCTCATCTCAGAAGACTTACTCAAGAAGCTGAAACTTGAGACCATACCTCATCCAAAGCCATATCCACTTGGATGGATTTGCAAGGATGCTAATTTACAAGTCTCAAGAAAGTGCATGCTGTGCTTTTCCATAATAGCTCATTATGTTGATTGGGTTGAATTAGATGTGGTACCTCTTGACATTACAGGTGTTGTGTTGGGTAGTCCATACTTATATGACAGAAAAGAGATCTTCCATCGCCATGAGAACAAGTATCATCTATTCAAGGATGGAAAAGAGTTTATTGTGAGAGCACATACGAAGAAGCTAGAATCTTCTTTAATCAACACAGGACAATTGAAAAGGATTGTCAATGCAAGTCAAAATCTGACTTTGTTGATGGTTAAGCAAAAAGATTTTGTACATTCTCCTTTTCATGTTATTATTGATGTAAATGATGATATGTTTCAGCCTGAAAGCAGGTCATCTCTAGAAGATGACAAGATGTTGCAGAAAGTGCCTTTGGTGTCAATCGGTGCAAAGAACAAAGTGTCGGTGCAAGGTAGTGCAAGAATCCATGAGAGGGTAAAGCATGCAAGCAAAGAGGACACAAAGTTCAGCATGGGTCAAAACTGGTTTCAAAATGGCAGGGTGGTATGACGAGAAAACTTGGTCAAGATTCGATGCAAGTACATGGCTCAGTTGTCAAAATTTTGCCATGAGAATAGTTGGCAAGGTGAATCTCAATTTCAATTTCCTTTGAAGTTTGACCATTGTAGAAACAATATGTATTCTGAAAATTATAGTTGTTGTTCTACAAATTTAAAAAATTTGCATCATGACTCAGTCAATGTTAGCAACAATCGGTCAGTAGATTCAAGGAAGAATTTGTCTTTTTATGAGAAGCTCAATTTGATAAAGTCAGGAAGATTTTAGTGGTTCAAGGTTGGAAGAGTGGAGAATCAGTCTCCTCATCTTCTTAACAGGTAATTGAAGGCTTTTGGGGTCCAAAAGCTTCCCAATGGGGAGGTATGATCAGGTGATCATGTCCAAGAGGGAAAAAATGCTCAAAATTGGAACTGCTCAGAATTGGTAAAAAATTGATCGACCAGATAGTATTCGTCGTTGCAATCCTGGCGTTGTGAACGGCACTCAAATCCAATGTTGGATGTAAAAGATATTCAAGTTTTAAGTTGTCCAATAACCTTCAAAACAATACCTTTGAACTCAAATTTATGTCATCTTCAGAAAAATTATTTAATGGAAAATTTCATTTTTTAAAGGGTATTTGAGGGCCTATCAGAGGGTGCCACGTGGCCTGCCTGAAGGCTGTCATGTGGCCCCAGGCCAAAGGATAAATTTTTGTTTGAAAATTTTGTTAGAGGGTAGCCCGACTCGAGCTAAATGCATTCGGGTTAGTCGGGCACGACTCGACCCGAATGGTCACAGGCCACCCTGAACGCGATTAAGTGTAGAAGTCAGGCGAAGGTCACCTTTGAACGAGTTTTTGAACGTATCAGGTCAGTTGGGCGGAGGACGACCCGACCCGAATGCATTTGGGTCACGTTATAGTGGACTCGGTTGGCAATTGAACGAAGGTGGAGCAGAACTTTTGGATAAGCCCCAGGGCTAAAAGGTAACCTATGTGACCTCTAATGAAAAATAGGAGCTAAGGCCATCTGTTGGGTGGAGTTTTGGCTAGCCCCCACGGTGTTAGCCCTTGACACATAAGACCACATGCTGTGACCATGGGCGCAGTTAGACTTATCCGCCAACTCATTAACCGTCCGGAAAGCCCGCATTAGAACGCACCTCCACTAAAAATTAAGTTTAATGTTTCCACTAAATTTGGGTGCGGTTCCGCCATTTTAGGGTGGACCGCCATTTCTGGTGCTCCTAACTGGAGTTAGCGAAATTTGGTGGAGTTTTTTTAGCAAGATTGGGCAAAATACTGTTTGGATCATAACTTTCATATTATTGAACCTTTTTGGACGAAATTTTAGCCAATTTCGACTATTCTGGGCATTATGGAGCCATTGGGACATGTTGTAGAGCCAACAGAGGTGTATTTCAGCCATTTTTTCTTTAGGGAAGCTTGGAGAGCCATCAGGGCCATGGGGGAAATGGAGCTGCATTGGACTACACTTCACTGTTTTAGGTGGAATAAGAGTCATTCTTAGCTTATTTCTGCCTTTTGAATTCATTTTCATAGCCGGTTTGGTCTTTTTAGGCCTTTTTCTGACTGTATTACCAATTTGAGCATCATAATATATCAAGGACATGCTCATTGGGAGCCTTGGACTCGGCGGATGTAGCCCCTTGAACTATCTCATCATGTTGCTGTGTGTTTATGGTGAAATTATTCTACTATGTATTTCAGATTCAATTTGTAAACCAGTAAATTTAAACAACATTCCCTCACACTTAAATTCATAAACAGTTACCAAGAACACTTTGTTTTACTTGCAAGCCCTTACAAACAGTTTGCACACTTAATTTAATGAAAATGAATACTTTGAACAACAATACAAATAATTTCATTTTCAGATCATGCACCTTCTCTTATTTTATGATAAAAGCAACACAGTCTTCTACATCTAATTTGTATAGGTTATTTACCCGAAACCCAATCTGCTTCACTTGTCTCGTGGCTATGTGATGAAGGAAATTTCTCCAACAGTTCCTACTAGTTCCTCCAACAATTGGAACTAGTTTAACTGACTTTAACTTAGTTTAACTGAATTAATTAATTACAACTCAAAATAAACTCAACCAATGATATTATAAAGTAGGAGCCACTCTACATGACTGAAGTTATACCCTTAAATCGAATTAACTTAACCAAATAAGTCAAACTAACATAGTTAACTCGTACAAGTTGTCATGTGATGTGGAATTACAATTTTCTTCTAATTTAATTCAAGGGAAAAATAAACTAGAATCTTTCTTGGTGCCATTTTCAACATTTTTGAGATCTAGTTCCCTCCCCTAACTCTAGTTTTTTTTGTTTCCATTTTTGCATTGAACTGAATGGCTTTTTGTTGGTTTCCCCTATTTATGATTTCCTTTTTTGCTACTGTCGGCGATGTGTCTCTTCTCTCTCTAGATTGATGATTTCACAACACAATAGATTTTTTCATGAGACAAATGCTAATGGAACAAACTTACTCTTGTGTGCAGTCTATATTGTAAAGAATCATGAACATGTAAAACTTTCTCTTTATTGAATGGAATTAGTGTTTTTTACATTTGCAGAAAAAAGAAACAATAACCACTTTAAACTCTACACCTCAAGATTTCAAGGCCTATGTATTACATCACCTGAGCATATTACAAAAATTTACTTTTTTATTTTCAATGCAACATCTCCTAAAGACCTATGCATGGCATCATTTGAGCATAATAGAGTTATATATTATTTATTTTATGTGTAAACGTACATGCCGTAATTTGCAGATGAGAGTTATTCTATTCTAATCTTTCTTATGATTGAAAAGAGGACATTTAAGACAACTTTAGAATCTTAGCTAAGTAGATGTACATATAGTAATTTGTAGATGAGAATCACTATAGTTTTACCTTTTATGATCGAAACATTAAAATTGTAGGCACCTGTCTAGTTGAGGGAGATAATTATTTATGCTCCACTAGTAAAATTTCCAAGGTCATTAGAGTTGAAGTACATATAAAATATTGTAGCAAGAAATACGTCTATAGTAATGTTACTAAAAAAATTTGTCTGCCATCTTTGAAATATCTAGACCTAAGGAGCAACGAATTGCAAAGATTGTGGTAGTGTGAATCTTAGGTAAATGTCAATTCTCCTCTCCTTCTCTTTAAGGTTAATTCATTCATGCTCTGAGTTGATTTTCTTTGATGAATTCTATTTGTGTTCGCATGTATTTGTTGTAAGGCATGATACCATTGAATGCTATTTCTTCAAATCAAAGTTTGATTCTAAACAGACTTCTTGTCATGGTATAATTGGTTTGCATTATTTGGAGTGCTTCGTATTTAATATCACAGTTCTTCCTAAAAACAGATAAGTGACACTCATACTGCGCTCACTAGGTATTAACATCACTCCACGACTCCATCTCGAGCTCAAAACTTGATACATCTCACATTCCTAATAGAATTCTATAAAAAATTTAAGAATAATAATAATAATAATAAAATATCTACACCTAAAATTTATTTAATGTAAAAAAAATTTGAACAATGTACGATCAACTTAAACCCCCAAAACTGATCATATATATCCCAAAAACATAATCACTGAATAAAAATTAAATAACTTTACCATGAATGGACACTTGATGAATATAGAAGACCAAGTCCAATAAGTTAGGATGGAGAAAAAAATATAATTATTTAATTTTATGTTAACATGTAGTCTAATGTTGTTTTAGAAAAAATAAATATAAAATTGTACATTTAGAAAGTAGTGTTTTTGGCATTTTGTATAAATTAATTAATAATTTATATATTTATTAAATTATTTTATAAATAACAAAATTTTATAGATAAATTATTAATTTTATTAATTACAAATTTAATATATTAATTGCAATATCATAAAATCTTTTTTCAATAATAACATCAACATTATTTTCAGTCTATACTATTAAAATAATAATCCTTCCCCGCTAGACACGATGATAGAAAAAGTCGCCCCTCAAACATTCCGGCATAGCTTGCTGGGATGACAACGATTAGAGTGACATTTCTTGCAAGACTATTCAAAGGGGTTAAATCCTCTTATGGTGATCTATGCAATTTTGTAATTTGATGGGGGTATGTCATAGTTTCTAAATAGGTTGGGAAGGGTAAATGTTATAGTTTAGTTTTTTTTTAATTGGATGTCAGTTAGTAGTGATAGTCTATACGTCAATATTAATAAAAAATTATTGTTAGGTGAGTTTACTGACATTTTAATCAATGATTATTTCGGATCTATGTTAAGAGATGTTTAGTTTTGAGCTTCATTATAATGGGTTAATATTAACTAATTAATATGTACAAATTCTATTTTTAGTTTTGATGTAAAAATATATGTTTTTAACTCTTAAGAACACTCAAGTTTTTAATTGATTTTATGTATTGTTGCGTAGAGAGGGGTTCTACAACTCATTATTAGGGAGATAACTCAGTATTAGGGAGATATGTAGGCGTTAGATGTAATGTAAGAAAAATTGTATGTCAACAATTTTTAAATATTTTAATTTAATTTAATTTTATAAACTTTTTAAATTAAATGTAAATGTAAAAAGGAATTAGGGAGATGTGGTGGTTTAAAAAATGATTTCTTAGTCATATTTATTTTTAATAAATAAGCACATGAAAACTTAATTCTTATTTTGAATCATGTATATTCACTCACTTTTCAACTATGGATATTATTAACTGTATTGTTTTAAGTGTGACTTTGGAGTTTTCGGTGGATTTCTGGCCAAAATCCGGTGAAAAAACTTGTGGTAAATTTTTGATTTGTGTTGTTTATGGATTCAACACCCTAAAAAAACCCAATGAGCACTTCTATTTGTGCAGAGTTCACCTATCAAACTTGTAATTTTATTGAATCCCCACAAGATTTTAATGAATCCCCACAGGATTCTAGACAAATTAGATCTGAAAAAGTTCACCCATCAAACTTGTGATTTTATGAATCCCCACGAGATTCTAGACAAATTAGATTGGAAAATAAACTCAAAAACTTTTCAAAAAGTTCCACTTAAAGACAACTCATTAACTTGGAAATAGGTTTTTTTACAATACCAATGAGCCAATACCATGGCTTATTAACACCACATGCCCAAAAACTATAACTCCAACTACCTGAAATTTTAAATTTTTTTTATCGAATTCGGACAAAAAACTGTTGTCTGACAATTCCATTTTATTTTGGGAGTTGTCTACTCAAGCAACAACATAGCACAAATCCAGGTAAATTTATGAAAAATTCCCGCAAAGATTTTTGAAATCTCCATTACAAACTTTAATTTTCAGTATTTTAGGTGTCCTAAGGGTTTTTGATGGTGTTGAATCCATTTCCACCGTCAAAAATCCAATTCAAACACTCCAACTACCTGAAATTTTGATTTTTTTTTTACCGGATTAGGACAGTATTTTGGGAGTCCTAAGGGTTGTTGATGGTGTTGAATCCATTTCGACCATCAAAAATGCAATTCAAACACTCCAACTACCTGAAATTTTGAATCAAAAAACTGTCGTCCGGGCTATTCTGTTGGGGGAGTAGACAACTCCATTTTATTTTGTTGTAGTCTACAAAACCCACAAAATAACCCAGAAATTCCTGTAAGTTTATGAAAAATCTTGACAAAGATTTTTGAAAATCTCCTTTACAGACTTTAAACTTCAGTATTTTGGGTGCCCTAAGGGTTTTTGACGGTGTTGAATCTATTTCCACTATCAAAAATGCAATTCAAACACTCCAACTACCTGAAATTTTGAATTTTTTTTACTGGACAAAAAACTATTGTCCGAACTATTATGTTGGGTTAGTATACAACTCCTTTTGTTTTTATATTATATCTTCTAAATTAAATCTGAAAGCAAACATGTATTAATGTCTATTCTCCTTCCAAATAAAATAAAACAAAATTTAAATTAAAAAATAAAGTAAAAAATTAATAATTATAATTATCAGTACAACATTTTGACTAGGTCAAATTGCACAAAACTAAAAATTAAACAAATTAAAAACTAAAATCAGGTTTTTTTGAATGTTTTTAAGTTGGATATTTCTCAGGTCTAATTTCTCTAAAATCAGGGAGGAATTCATTGAAATCACAAATTTGATAGATAATCCTGCACAATTAAAGTGCCTTGAGAGTTTTTTAGAGTGTTGAATTCATATATACAGTCAAAAAATCCAGTTTAAATAACACAAATCAAGATTTTACCTCAAAATTTTCAGTTAAATTTAACCTCAAAAACTCCAAAAAATCACAGTAAAACAACTCCGCCATAAATACCCGTCAGAATTCTGTTCTCCCTAAATTAAAATCGAAATAAAATCGAAATGGTGGATGCACACTTAAGCTTGGATTGGCTCGATGGTTCGATATCGAAGCTGAAGTGTGCATCCACCATTTCGACTTTCAACTCGTTGAGAACAGAGCTCTTGACACGCACCCATTGCCTCCCGGTCTTCTCTTTAGAGATTTCATGCCTTCGTCTAAGTTTTTCGCCATCGTTAAATCATTTTTAGTGGGCTTGAAGTCGAACCAAAGCTTGAACTTCTTGGAGAAACCAGATATGAACCTCTTCCACATAGTGGAGTGGGAAATTTGACGATTCTCACACCACCAGACACATTTCGGTCGCGGAGTATACACAGCCAGAGGTGGGGTCCGCCATTCCGCGTGAAGTTATGATAGTTACGAGTAGAAAGTTGATGTTCATGCTATGGACCAAAAAAAAATTATTTAGCTTTTTTATTTTAATTTGAGGTAGATGAAGATGTGTTGATTTTTTTTTTAGCTGTTTGTTTAGATTGATTTTGAAGAGAATATGTTCAACTTATATTTTCTCTGAATTTTTATTAATAATTGTATTGACTTTTAAAAAGTTTGACATGTGAATAAAAAAAAAGATTAGTACAAGAAGGCTTTGGTTCACTAATTTCTTAGAGATTTAGAATTTTATGTTGAACAAGTCTTTAGAAACTAACTAAATACACCCACCTAATAACTCTAACCCACCAATTTCTTAGAGATTTAAAATTTATCTGGAAAAACAAATCTTTAGGAAACTGTTGAATGCACGCGTCGAAACCCATGAAGTTCGCGATTAATGAAACAAACAAAGTAACGGACTTCGATGAAAGGTTGGAGTCAATATTCACATTACGAATGGCTCTGACTCAGTAGAGTGCAATCTGTGAGCTTGAAGAATTTAAAAGAAGGAAAACACAGGTGGAGTTAATTGGCGGAGTAGTATGTATAGTGATGGATAGGAAATGTTTTAAAATTAACTAGCAATTGCACTACATGTTGGAAAGGAAACGCAGTAAGGTTGTTGTATAGGAAAGAATGGCATATAAGAAAGAAGAGGTTGTAGGAACTTTCTCGGATCCAACTGATCCTCCAGAATAAGGGGTGGAGAATTATGTTTACTGTACCTCAAATAAAAAATATTTATATTGGGTAATTGATGTGGAACAACTTATTTGTTATTAATAGCATGTTAGATGTGTTTTTTCATAATGAATGAGACATTTTGGCCAAAGTACTCAAAACCTCTATATGACGAAATCTGCATGTTTATTTTTTTTCTGCATGAAGGATGCACTTGGTTTTTATGACTAAGTTGGGCATTTTTATGACTAAGTTGGGCAGACTTCACCCTTCCACAAAATTATTTGCTTCTATCACATTAGCAATGTTGAATTCCTCTGATACTACTCCTAGAACTCTCACTCTGCTCTACAACTAGAATTATTTAGTGGAATAAAAACTTATCACTATGACATGTTTTACTTCATAAGAGACTACTAAGAAGCTTAAGTATGGTAAATCCACCTTCTCCTGTCATTTGAACATAGAGCATAGAGTTATTCCACTTCTTTGGAACTTTTCATCTCAGTCAAAATAACAAACATCATGAAGACCCAAAAGTAAGAAGAAAAAATCAGCTCATAATCAGGGAATCTGGTGACTTCTTTAAGGATTGTAATTCAAGACTTTAGTGCCTTTTAAAGATCATTTATTTTCCCATCAAATAAAAAGCAACAATCAAATTTTGTAGTGACAAGAATAGGAACAAATTTTAAATGTAATAACTCGCTTCCCTAGTGATAGTACATTTTTGTTTTGAAATGAAATTATTTTCCCAATCTTTTAAATAATAGATTCCTCCCCAAGTGACCCTTTAGAGATACCTTTTTTTCAACTGATTGCAATAGGTAAGTGTCTTTTGTCTAGTATTTTCTGAGTCATTGAATTTAAGGGCAGAGGTAAAGAGACTACTAGACAAAAAAGAGCAGAGTGAATGAATTTCAAATGAAAATAACATTGAGGAATCTCTTCTGATTTTCTCATGTGGGCATTCTTCAATTGATGAGGTAGTAGGAACTTTCTCCTCCAGAATAAGTGGTGGAGAATTATGTTGAGTGAACTACTACTCATGTAAATTTGACTCCTTACAATTGGAATGTTTCTCTTCCCATAACTCTATCTCAGGTTATAATTCTAGCTTTCTCTTGTTTATGAATAAATTGTCTGCATCACTATTGTCTGTCTCTTTTTGAGCGCTTGCTTGAATCAGTGAGATAATGTAGCTCATATGGATTCCAAAATCCTTGAGTAACCCAGTTTTTGAAGAGTCCTCTTATGTTTTTAATTCTGCTATTTGGTCCTCCATAGCCTTGTCAACGTCGTTTACATCTAAAGAATCGTACATTCTTGATAAGTATCCATTTTCCTTCTTTTCTTCTTCCATATACTTCAGATCTAAATGAATGGAACATGAGATAAGCTTTGTGACATTTTCCAAATTCCAAGATTTTTCATTGCACTTCTCATGTGTATCAGGGAAATGTGGATTCCATACATTCAACGTTATGCCTTTTTAGGGCTTGTTGTAAAGTTGGAAGCTTTTATTCACCATGTCTCCTTTCTTCTATATCCTTGATTTTGATACAAACAATTGTTACCAACCCTTTTAAAGGCAAATTTAGTGTTATTTAAGAAATGAGAATTATGAACATTCATCATTATTGCTCAAGATAAATCATGTCCTACTCATGAATTATAAAACAGTTGTAACATAAATAATATATAACAAAAACAACCATGTATTTTTGGAATAATAAAATAGTTGTAACAAAAATAAAGAACAATAAAAACTATGTATATTTGAATGTATGAAAATTTAGACACATTTTATTAAGTAAAATTTTAAAAGAATAACAATTATAAACATTTAAAAATAATTTTATTAAATAATTAATTTAGATCTAGAGTTAAGATTGTTTTAGGCCATCTTAGTTCCCCCCTATAAAGAAACTACATTCCACATGAATACCATGGGTTGTATTTATAGTTTATCTTTATTTTATTTTATTATTTTTATTTTTTATTGTATTTTGACCTAATTAAAACGTTCATTACATTATGTCAATATTTTTATTTTATTTTATTTTATTTTTAATTTTGTGTAATTTGACATATTCAAAATGTTAAACATGACATTAAAACCTTTCTATCATTTTTTTGTTGGAGAGCATAGTGGCACAAAAATGTAATGATGATGATAATGATGATGATGATGGTTAACGTCCACTGAGACTAATCTTTGGTCTATCGGACCTAAAGAAAAGAGTTATTTAATTTTATTTAAGATTTTAATCCTATGCTCAAAAATCCTGGAGAGAAGCCTCCCCAGCTCACTATAATTTTGACATTTTAAAAGGCTAGGAAGGCCAATATTGCAACAAAGATTATGAAATTGAGCTCTAATGTGGTTGTATGCGGGGCACTCTAAGAGGAAGTGATTTTCATTCTCGATGTTCATATTCTCACAGAGATGGAAGATCCTTTCCATCCATGGTGTTTTAGGAACTATCCAACGACCTGTTTCACTATGGAGCTCATGAGAGTTCATTCTAATCTTGGCTATATTAATTTTCTTCTTTGAGCTAGTTAAAACAGAGAGATACTTTTGATCTTCTAAGGTGGGGTTGATGACCTCCTTATAATACATTAATTTTCTTTTAGCTATTGGATCTTTCTCACACCACATTTTTCTTTGAACTTAGAAGTAACAATTTTTTTAATGTTATTGATATTTTGCAGTGCAACATTCTCGTCGATCTCCCAATGGTTTAACTAGGCCCTGATGTCTTTATACCAACCTTGTTTAAGCCTTAGGTGGTTTTGGCTAGAATTTGAAGCTAGCTTAGGAAGTCTATGGACTCCTATGCTATTGAGCTTGTGCTTGTACAACAGAAGCCTAGTCATAGCTAGGCTCTCGATAGGGAAAAGAATCATTTCTATAAGGAGAATACGATAGGGTGTATTGCTTTTAATTTAAGGTTATACGTTATAAAACGCTTCTGGATTTGCTCAATATTTCTCCAGGTTTCTCTAGAGATGCTGCAACCCCAAACCTCACATCCATATAAGATAACAGGAGTAACTAAGTTTCAAAGAGGAACTTCTTTCTATCCCACATTATGAGGTTTTCCGTTTTACAATTATTTTCAAGACCAAAATAAGCTTTCCACCCCCCACTAATCCTTTTCTGAATGCTATAGTTTCAGTTGAGCTTGCGATGAATATCAATCCCTATGTACTTGTAAGAAGACACTTCCTCCAAGTTACTATTTTCATACGTAAAATTAGCATAAGTGTCCTTCTTGGATTTGATAATCATAACTTTTGTTTTGTCAGTGTTAACAGACATACCCATGGTAGAGCAAAAATCCTTAAGAATTCTAAGTTGCTTATCAAGATCAGATGGGCACCTTGCGAGAAGAACAATATCGTTAGCATAGAGAAGAAGGATGATGACTATCCCAGCTAAGATCGTGCCAGCACATCCTGCTAATATTTAAATATATAAATAGTTATTTTCATTTTTTTCTATATTTTTTCTTATCCATGTAATATAAATTAATTGGTTTTTGTGGAGTTTAATTTTATGATACAAATTTTATTAAAAATATAAATTTTATGCTTATGTACCCAAAAATTTAATGTTTATGTGTTTTACAAATTTTATTTATTTATTAAATTAATTTATGTTAAATCTAGTTTTATTAAGTTATTAAATTAAATTTTATTAAAAAAAGTTGAGGTTAAAATCTAACAAATTTTTAACAACAACATTTTAACTTAAAAGTCACCAAAACCTAAATTCAATCTAACTTATTAAAAAGAAAAAAAAACTAACATTATAAAAAACATATATAAAAATATTTACTTGATTTAATAGCCAAAAACATTTCAATCGTCTAACATTTGATCTAATGACTCAAAAATGGACACAGTAGTAGCTAGAGGAGTTGTTTTCAAATAGTGACGCCTTACGGCGTAATAAATACCAAATTATCATGTTAAAGTTAACTAAGAGTAAAGAAATGAAATTTGATTAGCATCATGGAAATGATTTATTATTTTAGAAATTACAAAACTTTCAGTGTCAGGGATTATTAAAATGGATTGGAGATGTTGGTATGTTTTGAAATTCTAACTCTGTCGAAACTAATAGCATTAGCTTTCGACCACTGTTCACCAAAAATAATTTAAACCAAGTAACGTTTTTATCCTAAGAGAAAATATGTTATAATACATGCTTAAATGGGCAATACTAATAAAGGGTTTATGCCACCGGATATAATGTTAATTATAAATGTCATGCCATGGTAGAGTTGCAGTTTGTTATTGAAGTGGTTTGTAATTAAGTGAGAGAATGTTATTATATTTTCAGGTTTAACATAATTTTTTATGAATATGTTAGATGAGTTAACTAGGTTTTTAATTTGGGTGGGGTTTTAAAATTGATGAATTTTAGTATGAGCTAATAGATATGGAATTGTATATTTAGTAGATGTTTATTTTTTTAATTTAATTGTAATGAGTTAAATAAATATAAAGAAAAAAAAAATGGAAAACTTACTATATTAAATTTATAATATATAAAACTTTTAATAATAATAAGATTATTTATATAAATTAAATGTAGATAGTCATCAATCTATAATAAACATCAAAATATTTATTTTTTAATATATTTCAAGTTGTTAAAAATAAAAATAAAAATCATAAAATTAATTAAATTATACTTATAATTTAGTTAAACATTATAATTTTATGTTTAGTTGTTAAAAATAAAAATAAAAATCATAAAATTAACTAAATTATAGTTTTAATTTAGTTAGTTTTACCTTTATTTATTTCTAGGAATAAACTTGAGATATATTAGGAAATAAGTGCTTTGATGTTTATTATGAATTGATTTTTTATTTTTTTTATTTTTTATTTATTTTTTATTTTTTTTCCGGTAGCGGTGGGTTTTCAAATCTTCCCCGACGATCATAGATTTCTCATAGTTGGTTTGTGTCTTTGTAGATTGAGTAATCCAGACCATGATGCCTTATAAACGTTTATGGAAGAATTTTATTTGATGCCTTGTGATCCTGGGACCGACACAGTCTTATGTTTGGTAGGAAGAAGGGAGATGTTTTTTGGGAAGATCTATACCAATGGTTCTACTCAAATTGGACTACTGAATGTGATATTTACTTATGCTTGAAGGGGTTTTTATTATTCACTCTACCTCAAAAAAAAATATTAGAAAAAATTTGAGGAAAGATCATGGTTATGGGGCAAAGCAGGGCTAACATGACACCCTAGTTATCAGAATTTGATGTATCGATAATGGAGGTAACAAAAATGTTCACTACCCAATCTCCCCCTTCCCTTTTGGCACCATCAAGTTCTTAAATACATTGGGAATGATTTTTATAAAAATAGATAAGGAGATAATAACAAAGGGGGCTCTTCACATATCCACTCATTTGTATGGAGATAGACCTAAACAAGGGGTTGTCAGATCATATTCAACTAATCAATGGAAAATTTTGGTGGACACAGAGCTTAGATTACGAAAACATGACCTTTAGATTTCATGTATGCAACCAAACAAGGCACCTACAAGATAACTATCATTTGGCTAAAAAATTAGCAAATAAGAGGAAGGGGTAGAAGTCCAAATCAAAACATTGGCAAACATATGAGCCCCCTCCTCTTGATGAGGAATAAGAGCTAGGAAAAGAAAAAGAAGCAAATGAAACAGAAATATCGGAAGGAAAAACCTCCAAAGTCAACAAAATTCAACCAAAACGTGGATATGGCAGTTTTACATATTTTTGTAGAAAATGAAATAGCAACAACAAAGAGCGAAGGGATTCAATGAATTAAAAGATTCCACGTGGAGATCTCAATCAAAAAAGGATAACTTTCTTGGAACCCCTAAAGAGTTGGCTTTAGCCATCATCCAACCAACCTCTGGGTATGGAAGGAAGTAAAAAAGGAGAAAAGAGAAATTAGAAGACTTTTATAACTTTTCCAATCAATAACTCTTTGTGTTGTTTTGTGATGGACCCTTGATAATTTTTTGTTTTCTTTAATGCACCATAGTGAATTTGCAACATGTGATTTTGTTTTCATTAATGGAATTATGATTTTTCCTTCGGGAAAAAACAAATATACATTTAAAAAGTCATGGAACAAGATTCTTATCCATGGAGATTTATATCCACTTTAACATGCATATTCTTAATTAGTAATTAGATTTTGTTATAATATTATGGGCCAATACCATGAATTATCAATAATACATGCCCAAAAAATACCATAATTTTTTCATATGACATTTTTTAATTAATCAATGTCATTAAAAGAACAAAAAAAACATAACTACATTGTAAAAAAATATGAACCTTTATTTTGAATATATTATTAAGAATATTCTAAAAATATTCCATAGAGATTAAATTTCTACCTTCCACTTAGTAATTATCAATAATTAAATTAAAATTTTGAAAACACTATTTTAAAATACACATAATTGAATTTAGGCTTCTATGATCCATACATTATTAGAAAAAATTTCGGTGAAAAACACATTATTAGAGTTTTGTTGATTTGTGGTTCATTGATCCAAGATCTTTTGCTTATAGATGCATTAAAGAATTACATATAACAGATCACTTAAAATTACGAGAACATAAGCACATAAGGCGAAGAGAAAAGAGAACATAGCATGCATGAGATCAAGACACCAACATTTTTATTACAGAGTTCGTCCAATTTGGACTATGTCTCTGGGCCCTGCTCAATAGTGGGGAGACCTTCATTCATTAAGTGCCAAGAAGAAAAAGAAGTACAAGCGAAATTACATAAAGCACCCTTATACCTCCAATCTAGAAAATGGCCGTAAAATGGAGGGCTATGATGCAAAAACAGACATAACTGTTGAGATCTTATCGCCGAGAGGTGTAAAATCAACATAAAGTTTGTCGCAAATGGACACTGGCAAGTTCTGCACCCCAGGGAATCTTTTTGATGCCCTCAATATTCCCTGGGCATGATTCCGCCCCTCTAGCCCACTCTTGGTTCTGCTCCCGCTCTGTCCTGCGTGAGCGCATTGCAAAAATGAGGGGTTTATATGCATTTTGAGGGGAAAAATTTACAAGGTCGGGGCCGGTGGTGCATTGGCAGCACCCACCGGTGGAGCGCGTGGAGGAGGTGGAGGGTCTAGGTTCAAAACCCAACCTGACCCTTTTTTACACCATATTTGTAATGTGTTTGGTTGAACAAATGTTTCAGAGGGACCGCCTATTCGGGGGCTAACCATGTGGGCCAGGCGGGTTCGACCCCCGCTGGTCCTGTTGTACTGCCTCCGGGTGGTTACAATATGGTGAGTAATAATGTGGCATAGGCAGTGGGCGGGTCCGCTCCATGTGGCCCGACCCGACCGTGCCATTGCATATATATACCATGGCTATTTGAATGGTAGTTCCAGGGCGGGGGGGTTGAAAACCCACCGCCCAACCACTTGTAATTTTTTTAATACATTATAGTTATGGGGGTGGAGGGGTTGGTGACCCGCCGCCTCATCTTTATATATATATATATATATATATATATATATATATATATATATATATATATATATATATATATATATATATATATATATTTTGTTTGTTTAACACAATAATGGTTATTTTTCGTTTTAATGAAAATAAGGGTCGTTGGGAATTTTAAAGGGCCACAATTTCGCCCGCTTTTGGGTGTTTGGTTTCCCTGTCAGTTGATGATGAATTTGTGGGACACTTAAACTTGGTCCACTCCCTAACTTTTACCAAAACTTTGAATTACTCTAACTTCTCCATATGGGCTCGGATTGGGGATCTGTTCGCATCATTGGAATAAGAATGAAGAATACTTCGACATGGTCCTGGTCTCATTGTCATCTGGCCACTTTGATTTTTGAGAAATTTTAAGCCACTTGTCCTCTAAGAGCATCCTAGATCAATCATCCCCATTGAGGAGCTTTTGGACCACCAAAAGCACCAACACATCTAGCACACTGCTTGTGTCTTCGTCGAACCATATTTCAATCATATGCGCACAAATATGGTACATCTTTTGCAATCATATACGAACCACACATGACTCAAACAACCCTTCACTTGCCAAGAGTTTATAGCACACACTCATTGGTGAAGGATTACATAATAAAAACAAATACCTCAACTATTCATAAGAAAAGGCCAAAACATCACTGTTGCATTTCGAAGCGATGGAAAACACATCGTCACTTTTACATTTATTTGCAACACATGGCATACAAATTGTGGTCATAAAAAACTAATACCTCTAAAAAAGCCATATTTTACTTAATAAAGTAAATGGGTAATCTCCTGCGGTGGATTTGCTGGTGGATATGTTCAATGGTTGGATTCTTCAGGGGTGATTTTTGGTCATGAAGTGTTTGACATGAAGATTTCTGGTGTTCATCCTTGTTGTGATGATTCTTCCTCTTCCATACTTTCCTTATCATCTTGGAATGTTTCCTCTCAATGTGCCTCTGATAAGTGTCCATGGATCCCCCATTATCGTTGGGATGTGATGAGGTGCTCTCATCATCAATTGTTGGTGGGTCCCTAGCTGTTTGGAGCATTTTCCGACCTCCTTCTTGACATACCCAAGTCCTACATGACGGGGTAATTCTTTTACTTTGATGGAGTTTATGATGCCCAAGCCATCAAGGCTGAAACTCTTCCCCTGATACCCCATTTTCTTCAATAGTTTGGATCCGATTCCTATAGTATGTTTTTCAAAAGTAGCGAAATCATCATCAGGAAAAGTATGTGAAATCAAAGAATCACTTTTTACCTCAAGGTGGTTATGTTACATCTTTTCCAAGGCTTCATCCTTAGCTTGTAACTGGCGTAGAAACCTTTGTTTCTCCTTTTCCACTTCCTATAGCAGTCTCCTTAGCTCAATATTCTATGTTTGAATGCTTCAATTGATCTCCTCAAGTTCCTGAAGCCATGCCGCATTGGGCGACCTTTCATATTTGGTACACTATGTATTGAAATTTTTGTTTCATCACCCGAATTTGAACCCAAATCGATGGGTCCATCTGCTGCAATTCCAAGAGCTGCAATCCTCCTCTCATCACTAGAATCTAATCCCAAGTCAATTGGTCTACCTCGTGCAGCTCCCGCAGCTATGACCTTCTCATATTCCTTTGATTCAGAATTTTGATCTTGTTGCATGGTGGCAGCTCTCTTCTGCCTCTCCTTCATGTCATCCCTCTTAGGTCTCAACTCAGGATGCAATTTCCAATAATTTTCTTCATCGTGTCCTTCTTTCTCATAATGGGTACAAGAGGTCTTTGCTCCTCTTCACTTTGCTGTTGTGGCTCCTTTTGGGTGGTTATTTTGTTCATGTGTTGCCCTGCTTTCAAGATGCATGGCCTTCACACTGGCCTCATCAATGGTGGTAGGCTCAAACAATAATGATGAATGTCTTATATAACTATGTAAAGAATCGATATACGTAGTTACAATCTTTGGTGAATCTAACGAAATGCCCAAATTCAATGCTTGTTTTATAAATTATTCAGTGAAGTTTTGCACATTTTGACCTTTGCCTTGCCTTAGGTGTTGCCATTCCATTAATGCCTTTTTCTTATATCCCAAAGGGTAAAATTGATTTTTCAAAGCATAAATAAAATTTGACGATGAGGAGAGAAGGTTACCCAGATTGTTGATGCCTTGCAATTTTCTTTCCCACCAAATGAGAGCGGTGCCACCCAGTCGAAGGGATGCCAACTAGATCCTTGCCTTATCTTTCTTGATCTGTTGAATCTGGCATTAGATCTCAATCTGTCTAATCCAATGTTGAGCTTTTCCGCATTACATTCTCCTGTATGCATAGGCAAGTCAAACTTTACATCTAGTTTAAGGAAAGGTTTCTTAGATGTATGCCTATGACATCTGTGAGAATGATGAGAAGAAGAAAATGAATTATCACTAGAAGAGGGAGAGGCAGGGGGCTCTTATCCACCATCTCCATGATTCACTAATTCGTGATCATATGCATGTTTCTTTCCGGGCTTGAAGGTCTTCTCATACTTTGCAAACAGTTTGTCTACTTTCTTTGCCATGTTGTAGAATGCCTTGTGGAAATTCCGCTCTTCTTCCCAACGAGCTTCCTCATCTGCCATGTTTCTTCTTCATGGTGCACATTCTGCTTCAAAATCAAAGGAATTAAGCTTTCCTTCGCCTCTTTGAATCTTGTTTCTAGTTAGCATGTACTCTTATAATTCGCATCGAAAAAGACCTGCTCTAATACCACTTGATCCAAGATCTTTTGCTTATAGATGCATTAAATAATTACATATAAAAAAACACTTATAATTATGAGAACATAAGCATATAAGGTGAAGAGAAAATAGAACATAGCATGCATGAGATCAAGACACCAAAAATTTGATTACGGAGTTCGTCCAATGTGGACTACGTCTCTATGCCCTGCTCAATAGTGGGGAGGCCTTCATTCATTACATGGCAAGAAGAAGAAGAAGTAAAAGCGAAATTACATAAATCACCCTTATACGTCCAATCTGGAAAATGGCCAAAAAATGGAGGGATTTAATGTAGAAACCAACATCATTGTTGAGACCTTGTTGCCGAGAGGTGTAAAATCAACATAAAGTTTGTCGTAAATGGACAATGGCAAGTTCTACACCCAGGGAATCTTTTTGATGCCCTTAATATTCCCTGGGCATGGTTCCGCCCCTCTGGCTTGCTCAAGCTTTGCCCTGCCTGAGCGCAATGCACAAATGAGGGGTTTATATGTGTTTTGTGGGGCAGAATTTATAAGGTTGGGATTGGTGGTGCGTTGGAAGCACCCATCGGTGGAACACGTGGAGGAGGCGGAGGGTTTGGGTTCAAAACATGACCCGACCCTTTTTTACACCATATTTGTTGCGCGTTTGGTTGAATGATCACCCACTCATGGGCCGGCCACGTGGGCCGAGCAGTTCGACCCCCGCCAGTCCTGTTGTACTGCCTCCGGGTGGTTACAATATGGTGAGTAATAATGTGGCATGGGCGGTGGGTGGGTCCGCTCCACGTGGCCTCACTCGACTGCGCCATTGCATATATATGTCGTGGCTGTTTGAATGGTAGTTCCGAGGCGACGGGGTTGAAAACCCACCCCCCAAAAACTTGCAATATTTTTAATACATTATAGTTATGGGGGTGGCATGGTTGATGGCCCGCCACCTCATCTTTTTTTTTATATATTTTTTTTGTTTGTTTTAACAAAATAATTGGTATTTTTTGTTTTAATGAAAATAAGGGTCATTGGGAATTTTAAAGAGGCCACAATTTCGCCCACTTTCAGGTGCTGGATCTCCCTACCGGTTGACGGTGAATTTGTGGGACACTTAAACCTGGCCCACTGCCTGACTTTGATCAAAACTTTGACTTGCTCTAACTTCTCCATACAGGCTCGGATTGAGGATCCGTTTGCACCGTTGGAATCAGAATGAAGAATATTTCGACATGGTCATGGTCTTGTTGTCATATGGCCACTTTGATTTTTAAGCAATTTTAAGCAACTTGTCCTTTGAGATCCTCCTAGATCATTGATCATTAGGACAAGAAGAAGAACCACATGGAAGAAAAAATTTGGCATCAAGTTAAATAGATGAAGAAATTTTTTTTACCCATTATAATATAACATTTACATTTGATTAGATAAATATTATTTATTAATAAATAATATTTTAATATAAGGAAATAATTGTTAGAATATAATTGTTAATATTAAATTAAGGAAAATAATTAATCAAAAGGAAATTTTGAATGAAATGAAAATCTAAAATAAAAATAGTATTTAGGTCAAGTCTAAATAATAAAAACAATAAACAATTAATAAAATAAAAATAATATTTGGGTCAAACTTAAATAACCCAAAACAATTAATTCTAAGAACTTAAAAATAAATAAAAATAATAAATGGTCAAACTTAAATAATCAAAATAATAAATAAATAATTAAAATAAAAGTAAATAAATCAATAAGTAAAGTAAAAGTAAATAAATCAATAATGAAGAAAATAAAGTAATTGATCGTTTATTAGTAGTAAAAAAATACAAATAAATAATAAAAAATAAAAATCAAGAAATTAGGAGGAAGAAAGAAAAAAACAAAAACAAAAATAAATAAAATAAATAAATAAATAAATAAATATTATATATATATATATATATATATATATATATATATATATATATATATATATATATATATATATATATATATATATATATATCTATATACGAGAAATGATAGGGACCCAACAATTGCTAATTTTACAGTCATTGTCTTTATTTAGATTGCTTGACCTCCTTTTAATCTCTATAGCCTCCCTAAACTTACGGTGAAAGAAATGATCTATCCTAGCAATGACCCGGGCGCCTTAATGCAGAAGTGGTCTTTTGTATTTTCTGCATGTTTTGCTAATGTTGAGAAGTGGGTCCTCCCATGTTTGATTTCTATTGTATGCTCTTGAATCCTCTGATTTGGCAGTTTCACCAACATAGGGTGTCCCGCTTAAACAAGGGATTACATAAACACCTTTCATATTTGTAGGGTCCACTGGGTGTTTTACATATCTTAGGGAGCTTTGAATGGTGTTAAGGGGCCTAAAAGTAGAGTGGACCTTGTGCTTTATTAGGATCCTTGCAATCTCGTCAGTGGTCCCTTAGATAAAAGGGAGCTGCACCACAAAAAATCGATCATTGGGTTCTTTATTAATCTTAGAACCTCTGTCAGCTTTAAGGAAAACCCTAAGACATTGGAGCTTATTATAACCATTATTTTTTAAAACCTTAAGGAGATGGGTTTTCTCATCTTCAAGGTGAATTTCGACCGAAATTCTAAACACACGGGTGGCTAAAGTGTTGAGAACACTCAGCTTTTGAGTAGGGAAATGATGGGACTAAGCATGAAGATATTGCTTCGTGTGAGTTTTCTTCCGAAAGAGCTGGTGTAAGAATGATCCATCATCCTTCTTTGAAATAAGGACGTCAAGAAAAGGTATGCTCCCATTGATTTCACATTCCATATTAAACTTTATGAAGCTAGACTGATTATTAAGATGTTGGAGAAAGAGATCCAACTTATCCAGACCATGAGGCCAGTTGACGCAGGTGTCATCCACAAATCTCTTCAAAAGCTTTGGTTTCTATTGAGTTGAGGACAAAGCTTTGGATTCAAATTTCTCTATGAAAATATTAGCTACAACAGGGGAAAGGGGGGAACCCATGGAAACACCACACATTTGTTCATAGAATTCCCCTTCAAAGCTAAAGAAAGTATATGTAAGACAAATCTCAACCAATTTAGCAATATCGAGATTCGTGATGTGATTGATGATCTCAATGGCCTAATTAATGGGGATATTAGTGTAAAGGGAGACTACGTTGAAACTCAGAAGAAGGTCCCCAGGCTCAAACCTTATGCCCTTTAACTCATTGAAAAACGATGAAGAGTATTTGACAAAGGACTCCGTAAGGCCAACACGGGGTTTTAACTGTTAGGCTAGATACTTCGCCATAAAATAGGTTGGTCCTCCTATAGTGTTGACAATGGGTCTTAGGGGATCCTCCTCCTTATGGATTTTTGGAAGACCATAGATCCTATGAGTTATCATGGTTACTCTCGATGAGTTTATGGCTCAATGATCTAACAATGCTAATGGATTTTATAGCTAGAGCCAATTTTTTAGAGATATTTTTTAAGGGATTCTTATTGATTTTTCAGTAGCTCCTACTGTTACAAAGGTGGTCCAACATTTTTCTCTGGTAATCTTCCTTATCTAAGATAACCATAGCTTCACCCTTGTCAACTTTGAGAATAACAATGTTCTTGTTATTGTTTAAAAATTTGAGGGCATCGAATTCAAGCTTGCTAATGTTTCTCTTAGGGGGATTTGTCTTTCTAAGGAAAACTACACAACCTTGTTTGATGATATCCACACTCTTGTCAAAAGAGAAGCTAGAAAGATTAACCACATTATTATTACAAGAAGAGGGGTAAAACTTATTATCATTATTATTGTTACCATTAATATTAATATTAATAATAATAATATTATTATTATTATTAACAACAACTATAATATTATTATTATTAACAAATACAATACAATGATAGGAGGGTAAGAAAAGGAATACACTAGAGGGAAGAGGGCTCTAAGGAATGGTAACAACAATGGAATCCAGGCGAGGCTGAGAGGGAAAGGATAAGGAAATATCATAGGAACATGAAGAGCTCGAGCAGGAAACTTCTTGAGAGACAATCGCGCTGGAGAAATCTATTTTCCCAAGACAGATAGAGGAGAGAGGAGGTACAAGAAGTGGAGCCATGGAATACGTAGTGTCTCTCCAACCACCATCAAATCTAGAAATATTACTCCGCCTCGATTGACATAGAAAATTTGAAACCACGTTTTTGTTCATTAGAGAAGACCTAAATCCAACTTCTTGAAGAGTGACGTTGTTGATCCATGAATGAAGGGCGGGAATTTGATTGCCATCGACTCTGCTAGAGGAAGAATAACTTGATAAATCAAAAAGACTCCAAAGGGAAGAAGATATTTCTGTGAGCTTGAGTAACCATTTTGGATTGTTTGTTCTTCTAAATTTCTTCAAGGCGAAGAGACTTTAAAGCTAAAAAGTCTTCGATCCTTGCTCAAAGTGCTACACACATCACATGAGAAAGCTCTAGGTGTAAAGAGAACAAATTTTGGAAAGAAAATTGAGACCTTTTCTAACCTTGTAGATTTGAGATCGAACCAAGGCTAAAATTGCATTAAAAAATTCATGATAGTTTTTGGAATTATTTAGTCAATGTTTAATCTGAGCGAATGAAGGAATGATAGACGAATCTCTACATCATTTAAGGAATAACAGATCTGAATTCATGTTGGAAACTTGCAAGTGTTCCTTCTCAATGAACCTTTAACGTAATTACCCTTCTATGCAGGGTTGTAATAATTGAATTTAGACTTATGTGATCCATATCATGAAAAACAAGAAAAATTGCGTAAAAATCATATTATAAGAGTTTTGTCGACACCTTTCAAACCATTTATCTTAACTCCGGATCTACCAAGCTAAAAGATCAAATCTCTTTTCACTCTAAAAAAATTTTACACCACAAATTTAATTACTTAGTGACTAATAGATCTAAAATTAAGATAGAACTAAATTTATTTAATTATTAATTATATTATAATTATTTTTATATAATTTTACTAAATTTTTTTTTTTTTTTGACAAACTTGGATGCTAATTGTATTTCAAAAAAAGTTTGGGAGCTGAAACTCCATGGTTACAAGAAGTGCTACTTGATATGTAGTAAAGGGTGCAGCCAAAACTGTGGATTGCGTGCATTTTGATTCTAGTATTTGAGAGATACAAAAATAATGAGAAGTTGTAGATACGGATAAACTGAGAAAGAAGAAGAGCGTATTTAAAAGACATGATAAGAAGAAGAGAGAGGTTAATCTATATTGATGTGGCTGATTTGCCGCATTGTAGAATTCTCTGGATTTTCTTCATTCCCTGCGTTCCTCATGTTGTTGGAGCTGGTGCTAGGCGCAGTGCATTTTTCGATCATGAATTTCAGGATTTGGACCGACTCTTCAGCATGGGCGCACTTGTTAGAGAGAGTTTCAAATTGGGCCTGAAGACAAGAGACCCTTGAGAGGAAGAAATTGACATCGGTCTGGTGTCTGTCCTCCAGAACTTTGACGTTGTTCTTCAGCTTGGCATTGATGGTATTTTGATGGGTGCAGATTTGCTTGAGCTCTGTCTGCAGATCCACGCAATGAAAACAATTCTCCCTACGGGCCATTTTGTTCAAAGCAAGCCGGAGGCTGCGCTAATGAGATGAGCCGATCTGTAATAAAAAAGGAGGCTGAGGGAGAGGCCTCTAAAGACAACAGAGGCTCGAAAGGGGGTGAGACAGAAAAGAGTAGGGCATATGATGAAGAGGGCGTTGAGGAGACAAGGAGGAATGCACTGAGTGTGGGCGCGAAGACTCAACCAACTAGCAGAGGTCTGGAGGGGCACTATAAGCCACAACAAGGGAGCAGAATAAGAGTGAAATGGTAGACAGGGGGAGTAGGAATAAATAGGGTCGGGCTGAACGGATGGCAACAAGATTGTAGAGGCCCAAGGCAGACGAATCACAAGGGCGGAGAGGTGAGGAGTGCTGCGGGCACAAGTGGAGTCAGAAAAGCCTGAGAGGAAAATCAAGATAAATCTATTTACAGTGACAGACATAATTAGGAAGGGGGGGAGAGATACGCTGTATCATTACACTGAAGATGACCCGGAGAGTGAGTACAGGCTCGATTAGCCAACAGATCTGCTTCCCTGTTGTGAGATCTAAGAATGTGAAAAAAAGAGGTCCCTTTCAAATTGTCCAGAAGGATATGACATCTGGTGAGGATTTGATCAAGGGCGATGTTTGCTGCAGCCCAATTGTGGATCATGGATTGAATGATGATTACAGAATCGCCCAGAACGATGGCGTTGTTGATTTTGAGTTTCTTCAATTGAATTAATCCTTGGAAAAGCGCAAGGGCTTCGGCTCTGTTGTTGGTTAAAGAGCCAAGGCTCCATTCATATGTCAAGAGCAGCTTCCCTGCATCATTTTTTATACAGCCACCTGCTCCAGCGAATACCAGATTCGATTTTGAGGCACTGTCGAAAAAAAGCGTAGGTCTGCCACTGTCCTTGATCCATTTCCTAAAGGTGCTTTCAATGAGACAGATTTTCCATGTGTCAGAGCAATGAGCTACAGGGGAGGGGTTGTTCCTGTTACTTCTAGACAAGAGATCACTCAGGAATATTTTTTCCTCCACACACAGATCGTTGGAATCGATTCTATGATTGCTTTTTGCAGAGATAACTTCTAGGGCAGAACTCCAAGATTTATTGCAGAGTTTTCTATGGGATGGCTCTTTGCCTCTGAATATTTTATTGTTCCAGGAGAGCCATATGTTCCATAGGATGGTGTATGAGAGGATGTTCCATACCCTCCATGAGAGTTTATTCTTCTTGTTCTTCCAAGGGAGACTATTTTTCTAGTGATGAAGGAGATCAGCTACCGAGTTTAGATGGTTGTTGTTTGGCTTGTAGTGAGCTGTGAGATCGGTCCAACAATGTGTGGCAAAGGAGCACCAAATAAAGAGGTGGGGTATAGTCTCTTTTGCGTTTTGGCAGTTGGGGTAGATAGAGGGACCTATGACTCCTCTTTTTTTGAGATTGTCAGCTGTGAGTATTTTTCCTTTCAATAAGGTCCAGATGAAGAATTTAATTTTGGGAATGGCTTTGGAATGCCACACAGTCTTCTAGACAGGCCAGATAGCCACACAGTCTTCTAGACAAGCCAGGTAGGTGATGAATACTATTCTTTGCAGAGATGTTGATAGGCAAACTTGATGGTGAAGGTTTTTCCTGTGGGGTCCCAGCGAAAACCATCTGTGACATCTTGTTTGATAGGAGCTAGTCCATGCAGATGAGTTTGAAGATTTCTGAGTTCATCTTTCAGGAGAGGAGGGATAATAGGGAATTTCCATCCAATCCACATTTGGCTCTGAGTGTCCCATTTCGAAAAATGGCTTAGGAATTTAAGATCCATGTTGTTGAAGTGGCGAAGAGTGTTTTGAGTGACTAGCCTTTCCATGATGGGGTTTCTCCCCATAATTCAATCCATATACCAATATTTATTGACTTTCCTCCTTTAGGAACTTTTTAGAGGTTTTGTGCTAGGAGTGGGATAGCTTTTTTGCATGAAGACTAGATTTTGGTGCACGGTCTAACATGGATTTCTTGTTGCATGAGGTGTTGCCTGGGAAAATTTAAGTATTTAACTTTAAGCACTTTTTTCCACCAAGGCTGGTTCCCACTGAGAAGTCTCCAAAGAATCGTCCCACCAAATGTTTGATTCATGAGTTTGGGAGAGCATACTCCTATGCCTACATGCTCCTGATCTTGAATAACATGATTCCATTTGAATAGATTGTATTTTCTTTTATCTTTCTTTCCTCCTTGCCATAGGAAGTGTCTTATGATTGCCTCCATTTTGAGACGAGCGCTGGCCGAGGCTTGAAGAAGAGTAAATTGATAGAGAGGGAGGGAGGATAACCTAGATTTGAGGAGGCTGAGGTGACCTGCATGGTTGAGCCACGTTGAGCCCCATTGATGCACTTTTCTCTTCATTTTGTCGATAGTCACGTTCCAGACCTCTGCCTTTAGGTATTTGGCACTAACCGGCATTCCTAAGTAGTTAAAGTGATCCCAGTTTTTCTTGCAGGGGACCCCAAAGATATTGGCAATGCTGTGTAATGAATGTATGGAGACATTCCAGCCATAGACACAGCTCTTCATGTAATTGATCAGGCCTCCAGAGAAGAGCATAAATCTGTCCAATACATTTTTAAACATCTGTGCTATTATATTGGATGCTCCTCCCATTAATAAAGTATCGCTAGAAAATTGGGAGTGATTCATATTTCGAACTCTGTTGCCATATTTTATGCCTGTAATGAGACCCACCCGTCTCATATAATCAATAGCTCTGCTGCAAGATTCAACCATAAGAATGAACAAGTAGGGGGAGAGGGGGCAGCCTTGCCGAAGCCCTCTTGAGGACTGGAAGAAAGGAGATGGTATTCCGTTGATAAGGGGGGATATCCAAGGCCCGGAGATGAAGGACTTAATTAAGTCGAGAAATTTTTGGTTGAATCCCATTTTTTGCAGGACAGCTAGGAGGAAGGAGTGCCTTACCCTGTCGAAGGCGTTGGCGAGATCAAGCTTGAGAATGAAGCCCTTTTCATTACGAGATATGCTGGAGTGGATGGCTTCTTGAACAAGGAGGATGGAGTCGGAGATCTGCCTTTGAGATATGAATCCACCTTGATTCTCCGAGATGAGATTGTTTATGTGGGGTTTGAGGCGAGTGGCCATGATTTTAGTGATGATTTTATAAGAGACATTGCAGAGGGAGATGGGTCTAAATCTAGAAAAGGAGGACAACCGATTTTCTTTTGGTATGATAGCAAGGAAGGTAGAGTTTGTATATCCCCCAATTTTTATTTTTATTTTCCGGTGCGCCCATTGTATCATTTTCATGAGATCTTTTTTGATGAGGCCCCAATAGGCTCTGTAGAAAGATATTGGGAATTTGTCAGGCCCAGGGGCTTTATCCTGATGCATAGACCAGATAGCTTTTTCTACCTCTTCTTCTGCAATATCTCGGTTTAGAGAGTTGTTGATCTCATCAGTGATGAGGGTCGGGAGGTATTGGAGCAGATCCGAATAATCCTCAGGCAAATTATTCTCAGTAAAGAGATCTTTAAAATGCAAGGTTGCGGCTTGCTTTATTGCTTCTTGATCAGTTTGTATGTTGCTTGCTTCATCTTTGATAAAAGAGATATTATTTTTGGCTTTGTGGACAGCGGTTTGTTTGTGAAAGAAAGCAGTGTTCTTATCTCCTGCTTGTAGCCATAAATTCCTAGATTTGAGGCGCCATTTCTCCTCCTCTTTCCTGTTTATGTTATGCAGCTTCCAATAGAGGTTCTTTTCTTGAATTATAATGTCTTGGCTGGTGCCTTGAGAATCAATAATGTTGTGAACATTCTTCAGCTTGGATTTAATTTCGTCCTTGATCTTTTCTGGCTCTTGATAATGCGTTTTCCCCCATTCTCTTAGGGCTTGTTTAGCCCTTTTCAATTTGAACTCCCATATGAAGATGGGTGATCCTTCAACGTGAAGACACCACACATTTCGAACAACCTGCATTGCTTCTTGAATGTCGTTCCATAAGGGGCTATGTCGAAAAGGGATGGGCCCAAGAGGGCGTTGAGTAGCCAAAGATAATGTAATGGGGTAATGATCGGAAGTAGAGAACGAGAGAACATTTGCTGAGGCGGAGGAGAAGTGAGAGAGGAGGGAGACAGCTATTAGAATCCTATCTAGCCTTTCCATAATATTTTCTTTCCCTATTCTCCAGTTAGTCCAGGTATATCTGCAATTATTTGGGGTGATGTCCACTAATTCCTGCTCTTGAATTATTTCTTCAAGCTGTCTTCTAAATGGGTCCTCCCCAAAACAACCTCCTCTTTTTTCATTAGCATGCAGTATTAGATTTAAATCACCTCCCATAATGATGCTGTTGTTTTCTTCATTATTCATATCATCCTTTAGAGAATTCCAGCAGACCTCTTTTTCTCTGTAATGATTTGGGCTGTAGATATTATACACTATGATTCTCTGCTTGGTTTCAATGTTCTCTAATTCTTCTTTGAGACAATTTTGATTTGTTGTACCGTCCTTGTGTTTCCAAGTGTTATTTAACCATAGAGTGGCTAACCCTCCTGAGGCGCCTCTAGATTCCGACAGAGTGCCCTCATAATGTTTTTCTCTGTCGATTATTTTCCTCATGTTAGATTCACCTTGTTTGGTTTCTTGAAGTAGAATGATTTCAAGATTTTCTTGTTTGATGAGGTCCTTTAGAGCTTTGATTTTGGAGGGGTGCCCTAAACCCCTGCAATTCCAAGATAGGAGTTTCATCATTGCATAAATTCCATTTGTGGAGGTGCTCTACCTCCCTGTTCCTTTTGTGGCATGTCTTTATGATTCTGCCCCAATATGTAGTTCTCAATAGGGTTTTGGGTTCCTAGTGCTATGTCTTTTTGGGCATTTTCATTTCGTTGTTGTTTTGTTGAGTTTTTGCGAGGTCCCTGCTTCTTGTGAGTTTCCAATGAAGCTCCATGCTCCTTAGTCAAGTTTTTGGTGATTCGAATGGAGGCTGAGCCAAGGGAAGATGTGATGAGATCTCGGATGGGGGATGAGGAGATGGGATCTTGAGGGGGGGGAGGATTGGAGGGAGGGGGAATGGATTCAGGAGGATCATTGTCAGGGGGAGAGATTATTGAGAAAGGGTTGGATTGCAGGGTTGATGAGGGGGAAGCTGAGGTAGATGGAAGGTTAGATGGATCTTTTCTGGAAGTGGGAGGAGGGGGATGAATGGGTTGAGAAGAGTCCAGAGAGGCAGGCTTTGATGCAGGGTTAGATTTATTTTTTTTTACTGTCTCCTAAGGATGATCTGATTCCTGAGTATTAATATCAATATTTTTAGTGCAACGATTAGCACAATGGCCATATTCGTGACATACCTTACACTTGAACAGGATCTTGATGCAGGAGCACTGGAATTAGCCAGCAATGTGGAGATTTGTCCACATGTTGTGGCTAACCACAGTGAAACTCATTGACGGTTTGGTCAAATTCGGGTTTACCGAGAAGGATAGACTTCATAAATTGTTTGTTATTGAAATAAATGTGACTGTTTTATCTAAGATTTAGTGATAAGATTTGTTAAATAGGTGTAACCGTGAGTGAGAAGATAGGAGATTTTGTTGTTAGGATCTTTAGGGAAATTAGGAGATTCTGTTAGATATTATTAGAAGAAATGTGAGAAAAATGTAATGAACGAGAGAGTTAGAAAGGGTTGGGGTAGAGTGAGAGCTCGAATTGGTAGGAGGAAAGTGTTTGTGTGAAATAATGGTTATCTTTGTGTAAGTGATTAAAAAGCCGAACTCTGTTTAGTTTTTGAATATTATAAGTGCAACTGTGTTATGTATAATTGAATGAAAAAAATATTGTGGGCTTAAACATTGTTGATCAGATTAATTAATTGAGGTACTTCGATCTGTGTTTCTTTTGAAAATCGTATGAATTCTGTGGTTGTTTGTAAACCTGGCGCTATCGAATTTTATGTGTTGAAAAAATTTGAAGTAGTTGAGCCTGTGCGCATGAAAGTCATTAACCCAGAAAAACTGCGAAATAAACCCTTATCAGAACTTTGGAATGGATTTCAAATATATGTTAATTGTTTTATGATCCATTGGGTCCAGTAAGATCATCGCATGGGAGTGAAGAGGAGTTCACAAATCGCATTACATGACAATTGGAACGGATGCGAAATTTTAAAAACTTGTTTGATATGAAATCGGGTCCGGGAGATATCACCAAGGCTACAGAAGGCGACATTGAATTATAAGCGATTTCCGATTTCCGATTGGAATCACATCAGAACTTTGGAAGGCCGAAATTGAAAGCGCATTGCAATTGCCGATTTCCGATTTCCGATTGAATCGGATCGGAGCTGTGGAAAAATTAACAGGTTTGGCATCGATGATTGGAATCATATCGAATTGGAATATTGAAATTGTTTTAAAAAGTGTTCAAACGCTATTATAAAAAGGCTTTAATATATAAAAGGATATATCAGATTTACATTTTAAATTTATTAAAGGATTTCGGTTACGATAGAAGTATAAAGGGATTATTGGGATTGATAAATCCATTGTGGGTTTTGTTTGTAAAGTCCAACACTGCTGTTGCGTGAAATTTGGTATCAGAGTAGAAGAGACAGGTATTTGTAGTGAAAATGCCACCGAGAAGAGGAATTGGTCGAGGGAGACCAGAACCAAATGCAGTTCTGTTGGAAGAAGTGCAGAATTTGCGTGCACGAATGGAGACAATGGAGACAGCCCAAAGAAGAGCGCCTGATGATGGAGCTGAGAGTTCTTCAGAAGAATCTGATGTAGATGTGGAAGCAGAAGAAGAGAACGAAAATGTCAAATTCATCAAGATGCTGGAAAAATTTGGAAGTAAACCCAAGATGGAGATTCCTATGTATGAAGGGAGTCTAAATGCGGAGGAGCTTATGGATTGGATCAAATCCATAGATCAATACTTCGACTATGAAGAGGTTGAGGAGAACAAAAAGGTGAAGTTTGTCGTCACTAGACTGAAGGGCCATGCAGCCATCTGGTGGGATGAGGTACAGACATCAAGAACGAGGAAAGGGAAATCTAAGATCAAGCAGTGGGATAAAATGGTCAGCAAACTGAAAGCCAAGTTTTTACCTAAAGACTATCATTTGAATATTTTTAAGCAAATGCAAAATCTGAAGCAGAAAGGAATGTCTGTTAAGGAGTACACAGAAGAATTTTATAGATTAAGTATCAGAACAGGGCATGTAGAAGATGATTTGGAGAAAGTAGCTAGATATGTTAATGGGCTAAGGTATGAGATCCAAGATGAGATTAGCCTGTTAAGTTTGAAAACTGTTGAGGATGCCTATCAAGCAAGTCTGAAGGCTGAGGAAAAAATATTAAGAAAAAAGAGTCAAAGAAATAGAGGAAAGAGTTCAGTGAGAGGTAGAGGAGCTGCCAGATCCAGAGGAACACATCATCAACCTGAAACAAGAAGTTCGGGCAGCAGCTCACCACAGAAAGGTAAATCTAGTAGAGGAAGATTCGCGCCCAGAGGAAGAGGGCGAGGAAGAGATGTTAGATGTTATACTTGTGGAGAATGGGGACACATGTCAAGGGATTGTCCTCATAACAAATTAGCAAGCCAGAGGGGTGCAAATGTGGCTGAGGCAGAGCCAGAACCACCTCGACTTGTGGAGAAAGAGGAACCACCTGAAGAAGGTGAATCATTGCTGCTTAGAAGAACTTTTCTTAGATCGGAAAAGGAGACTAGAGAACCTGCACAAAGGAAAAACTTGTTCAGAACTACATGTAAATCGAAGGGTAAGTGCTGTAAGGTTATAATTGACAGTGGGAGTACTGAAAATCTTGTGTCCACAGAGATGGTAGAAAATTTTGGGTTAGCAAGGACGGCGCATCCTGCACCTTACAAAGTATCTTGGCTACAGAAGGGTCATTAAGTCATTGTGACAAAGCAGTGTAATATGGAAATGCAGATCGGCACATACAAAGATGTGATCCTATATGACATAATGCCCATGGATGTATGTCATGTGTTATTGGGGAGACCATGGAAATTTGACAGGAAAGCGATTCACGATGGGAGAAGGAACACGTATACCATTGAGAAGGATGGAATTAAACACACGTTGCTGCCAGTGAAGAATGATGCTGATAAAGGACTACCTGAAAATAATATTATGTTGATAAGTGGCAAAGAACTGCTACAGGAGGTCGATAAGAGCGAGGAGGTGCATTTCGCTATCGTAGGGAGACCAAAGGTAATCTTAACCTCCACAAATTTAAATGATTTTCCTGAAGAAATTCAAACTGTGTTAAATAATTTCATGGATATCATCGTGGATGAATTGCCAAATGAATTACCACCGATGAGGAGTGTGAGCCACCATATCGATTTAATACCAGGAGCGAGTCTACCTAATAAAGTTGCGTATAGACTAACTCCCCAGGAAAACGCAGAGATTGCAAGGCAAGTACAGGAGCTAATGAACAAGGGGCTGATTCGAGAAAGTCTGAGTCTGTGTGCTGTGGCAACGGTACTTAGTCCGAAGAAGGGAGGAGAATGGCGCATGTGCACCGATTCCAGAGCTATCAACAAGATAACAGTCAGGTACAGATTTCCTTTGCCTAGAATGGATGATTTAATGGACTGTTTAAGTGGATCCAGGTACTTTAATAAGATAGATCTGAAAAGCGGGTACCATCAGATCAGAATTCGGGAAGGTGATGAATGGAAAACGACATTCAAAACAAATAGTGGACTGTATGAGTGGTTAGTGATGCCTTTTGGGCTCACTAATGCACCCAGTACATTCATGATATTGATGAACGAGGTTTTGAAGGAATATATAGGTAAATTTGTCGTTGTTTCCCTTGATGATATTTTGGTTTTTAGCAAAAGTAAGGAGGAGCATTTGGAACATCTGAAGTTAGTCCTGAAAACTCTGTAGAAGGAAAAATTACTAATCAATTTGAAGAAGTGCAGTTTCATGAAGGAAGAGATGGTGTATTTAGGATTTGTGATTTCCATAGAAGGCTTGAAAATGGATCTGAAGAAGGTACAAGCAATCAGGAATTGGCCTACCCCCAAAAGTGTATTTGAGGTAAGGAGCTTCCATGGACTTGCTAGTTTTTACCGAAAATTTATAAAGGGGTTTAGTCAAGTTTGTGCACCAATCCTTGAGACAATCAAGGAGGTCAATCAACCATTCCGATGGATAGAAGCAGCTGATAAGAACTTTAATTTGCTGAAAAAGAAGATAACATAAAAGCCAATTCTAGCATTGCCAAATTTCGAGAAAGTCTTTCAAGTGGAAACCGATGCAAGTGGAGAAGTAGTTGGTGCGGTGCTGAGCCAAGATCAAAGACTGATAGCGTATTTCAGCGAGAAGTTAAATGATGTGAAAAATAAATATTATTCCTATGACAAAGAATTTTATGCTATTATGCAGGCATTGAAAAAGTGGAGGCATTACTTGCTGCCAAAGGAATTCATCTTATATTTAGACAACCACGCTTTGTAGTTTATTAATAATCAGCCAAAGCTAAATCAGAAGCACGCCAAATGGGTGGAATTTCTGCAAAGTTTCACTTTTGTAATAAAGCATAAAAGCGGTAAGTCTAATAAAGTGGCAGATGCATTGAGCAGGGTAAGTTTTATTTTGCAAGAATTTAAAGTGGGTGTTGTAGGTTTTGATGAAATGATAGAAATGTACAAGGATGATGAGGATTTTAAAGATATCTACACAACAGTTCAGAATCCGGTGAGCCATAACAGAAGTCAGTGGATGGACTACCTCATTCAAGGAGGCATGTTATTTAAAAGCAACAAGTTATGTATTCCCAAATGTTCCATGAGGGAGAATATAATCAAGGAGAAGCACAGTGGAGGATTGTCTGGTCATTTTGGACAAGATAAAACCTTCGCTCAGGTGAATGCTTTTTATTATTGGCCTAAAATGCAAACTGATGTTAAAAAGTTTGTTGAGAAATGCAGGGTATGTCAGCATGCCAAAGGAAGGAGTCAGAATACAGGTCTATATCAGCCATTTCCCATACCAGATTGACCATGGGATGCAGTGAGTATGGACTTTGTTCTGGGTTTACCAAAAACTCAGAGAGGAAACGATTCTATTTATGTTGTTGTAGACAGATTTTCAAAAATGGCCCATTTTATTGCTTGTAAGAAGACTAATGATGCAACACACATAGCAAATTTATTATTTTCAGAGATTGTAAGATTGCATGGTTTACCTGTAAGCATTGTATCAGATCGAGATACTAAATTTGTAGGGCATTTCTGGAGGACACTTTGGAAGAAACTGGGAACTAAACTCAGTTTTAGTTCAGCATACCATCCTCAGACGGATGGACAAACTGAAGTTGTGAACATAAGCTTGGGGAATATATTAAGAAGTCTGGTACATCAGAATCCCAAACAGTGGGATTTGGCATTAACTCAAGCTGAATTCACTTACAATGATACACCAAACCGAAGCACTGGAATGAGTCCATTTCAGATTGTCTTTGGAATGCATCCGAGAGGAGTATATGAGCTTAGAGACTTGGGAAAACAAGAATCCAGGAGTGCAAGTGCTGAAGATTTTTTTGAACAAATGCAGAAGCTACAGGAAGAAGTTAAAGGTAAATTACAGGAAAGCAACAGTAGATATAAGCAGAGAGCAGATCTGAAAAGAAAAGAAAAGGAGTTTCAGGTAGGAGATTTGGTCATGGCATATTTGAGGAAAGAGATATTTCCTACAAAAACTTATAATAAGCTGAAAATGAAGAAAATAGGACCCTGTAAAATTAAAAGGAAATTTTCAGCCAATGCATATGAAATCGAGTTGCTGGGAGGGATCGGAATATCCCCCATTTTTAATGTTGTAGACTTGTATCCATTCATAGAGGCAAAGACCGAATTGCAGAATGAATTTACAGGAGATGAAGTTCAAACTGTAGACTGGGAGGAACAGGTACCAAAAGCATCTAAGAAAGAAGTTGAAGCTATCTTGGATCAAAGAATGTCCAAGAAAACTCGAGGGCAGACATATTTCCAGTATCTTTTCAAGTGGAAGGAACAACCAATGGAAGATTCCAGTTGGTTAACAGCAGCTGAACTACAGAAATATGGAATAAGTCCTGAAAGTTTAAAGAACAAATCTTTTCTTCCCCGAGAGTCTGATGCAGAAGCATCGGAATTAGCCAGCAATGTGGATATTTGTCCACATGTTGTGGCTAACCATAGTGAAACTCATTGACTGTTTGGTCAAATTCGGGTTTACCGAGAAGGATAGACTTCATAAATTGTTTTTTATTGAAATAAATGTGATTGTTTTATTTAATATTTAGTGATAAGATTTTTTATATAGGTGTAACTGTGAGTGAGAAGATAGGAGATTTTGTTGTTAGGATCTTTAGGGAAATTAGGAGATTCTGTTAGATATTATTAGAAAAAATGTGAGAAAAATGTAATGAACGAGAGAGTTAGAAAGGGTTGGGTTAGAGCGAGAGCTCGGATTGGTAGGAGGACAATGTTTGTCTGAAACAGTGGTTATCTTTGTGTAAGTGATTAAAAATCCTAACTCTGTTTAGTTTTTGAATATTATAAGTGCAACTGTGTTATGTATAATTGAATGAAAAAATATTGTGGGCTTAAACATTGTTGATCAGAGTAATTAATTGAGGTACTTTGATCTATGTTTCTTTTGAAAATCGTATGAATTCTGTGGTTGTTTTTAAACTTGGCGCTATCGAATTTTATGTGTTGAAAAAATTTGAAGTAGTTGAGCCTGTGCGCATGAAAGTCATTAAACCAGAAAAACTGCGAAATAAACCCTTTTCAGAACTTTGGAACGGATTTCAAATATATGTTAATTGTTTTATGATCCATCGGGTCCAGTAAGATCATCGCATCGGAGTGAAGAGGAGTTCACAAATCGCATTACATGACAATTGGAACAGATGCGAAATGTTAAAAACTTGTTTGATATGAAATCGGGTCTAGGAGATATCACCAAGGCTACAGAAGGCGACATTGAATTATAAGCGATTTCCGATTTCCGATTGGAATCGCATCGGAACTTTGGAAGGCCGAAATTGAAAGCGCATTGCAATTGTTGATTTCCGCTTTCCGATTGAATCGGATCGGAACTGTGGAACAACTAACAGGTTTTGCATCGATGATTGGAATCATATCGAATTGGAATATTGAAACCATTTTAAAAAGCGTTCAAACGCTATTATAAAAGGGTTTTAATATATAAAAGGATATATCATATTTACATTTTAAATTTATTAAAGGATTTTCGATAGAAGTATAAAGGGATTATTGGGATTGATAAATCCATTGTGGGTTTTGTTTGTAAAGTCCAACGTTGCTGCTGCATCAGATCTGCTCGTAGTAAATTTGTTGGATGTGCGTCCAATCGTCCACTTTGAGTTTGATGGATTCTGGGAGGCCTTTGCCCAAATCTACTTCAACACAAATCCTGGCACAGGTGAGCATGTTCTCTTTAGGTTCGCTTCTGTCAATGAAAGTGCCAATCGCATTCCCAATAGCCCTGACCGAATCATCCCCCCAAAAATTATTGAGCAAAACACAGCGGAAACTTAAATAAAACACTCAGACACACAGCAGAAACAAACATGAAGAAACAGAGATTTAATGTGGTTCACCCAACCAATCTGGGCTAGGTCCACCAAATAGGGGCATCGGAAATCTTATTCATCGAACAGGAGAATACAACAACAGAATTACTCATCTGCACTTCTCTTCCTCTCACCTCACATACCTCATGCTCATTTGCCTCTACGGGCTTACATTTTATAGCTAGAAGTATAAACTGAATCATAAATTCACTCACAACAAAATAGGATGCAATAACTCCACATCAGGATTAGATGGAGTCAATTTAGCAACAAATCCTATTTTTGTCACATTCATGAGATTTTCTCCAAAATTAATTTAAGAAATCTCAACAATCTCCACCTTGACAACAAATAGCCTAATACCCTATTCCATTATTATTTTTATCTTTTCTGCAAGCCAAGAGAAGCCAGACACCATCGTAGCTTCTCTAACAAAACTAGTTTCGTGAACATGTCTGCACAGTTTTCCTTTGTATGCACTTTTTCAAGAGAGACTCCCCGTTCAGTGATAACCTGTCTTACAAAATGGTACTTGATAGGTATATGCTTTGATTTACTATGATAGGCCAGATTTTTAGCCAAGTGAATTGCACTTTGACTATCACAAAATAACTTTATGTTGTCCTGCAACCTACCAAACTCACTAAACAAACCTTTCAACCAAACCGCTTCTTTGCAAGCATGTGAAGAAGCTATGTATTTTGCTTCAATAGTGGATAAAGCAACAATGTTTTGTAGCTTTGACATCTAGCTTATAGCTCCACCTGCAAGAGTAAAGACATATCCTGAAGTTGACCTTCTCTTATCCAAATCACCTGCAAAATCGGAATCAACATATCCGCAAACAAATTCACTACTTCTGTTATAAGTGATACAGTAATCACTTGTGCCTCTCAGATACCGAAGCACCCATTTCACTGCTAACCAGTGTTATTTTCCTGGATTTTCCATATACCTACTGACAACCCCAACTGCATGTGAAATATCTGGTCATGTACAAACCATCGCATACATCAAACAACCTACTACATTGGCATATGGAATTCGAGACATATATTCCTTTTCTTCATTTGTGTTAGGACATAAACTTGAAGAAAGCTTAAAATGGGAAGCTAAAGGGACTGAAATAGGCTTCACATTGTTCATACCAAACCTAAAGAGCATTTTCTCAATATACTTCTTTTGTGATAACCACAACTTACCATTGCTCCTGTCTCTGAAAATATCCATGCCCAAAATCTATCTTGCTACTCCTAGATCTTTCATATCAAACTTCCTAGCCATCTGAGCCTTTAACCTGTTGATCTCAGTTATGCTTTTGTTTTCTAAAAGCATATCGTCAACATATAACACTAAGATTATGAACATGCCATTATTCAATTTCTTAAAGTAAACACAATGATCATATTCACTTCTTATATAATTTTGACTCATCATGAAAGAATCAAATTTCTTGTACCATTGTCGAGGCGACTGCTTCAGACCATACAATGATTTCTTGAGCCTGTAGACAAATTTCTTGTTCCGATTTTGAACAAACCCTTCAAGTTGTTCCATGTAAATCTCCTCATCTAAATCTTCATGTAAAAATGCAGTTTTAACATCTAGTTGTTGTAATTCTAAATCAAGTAAAGCAATTAATGCTAACACAATCCGAATTGAAACAATTTTTACAACTGGTGAAAATATCTCATGAAAGTCAATTCTTTCTTTCTGAGAAAAACCTTCTGCGACCAGCCTTTCTTTGTACCTGTCTTCTGTATCATCAACACCCCTTTTCAATTTGTAAACCCATTTACAACCCACAGTTTTTCTGTCTTTAGGAAGTTCCACCAGATCCCATGTGGCATTCTTGTCTAATGCCTTCATCTTGTCCTTCATAGCTTCTTTCCACTTATTACTGTTAGAACCTTCTACAGCTTCCTAATAGCACAAAGGTTCATCATCATTAGTGGTTAGAGCAACTAAAGTAACATAATCATCATACCTTTTAGGAGGACATTTGATTCTCGTGGACCTCCTTAAAGATGTTTCTGGTACTTCCAAAATTTGCTGATTATTATCTGTAGGAACTTCTTCATGATCTGCATCTGAACATGTTCATGATCTACATCTGAAAATTTCTCATGATATGCGTCTGAAACTTGTTCATCTGGACTATCATCGGTATTTGAACTGGTTTCAAACTGAATGTGTTGAAACTTAGGTACATTATCCTGTTTCAATTTATCATCTACATCTGGATTTTCAAGTGAAGATTCATTAAATTTAACATCTCTGTTAATGATGATCTTGTGAGTAGTAGGATCCCAAAACCTGTATCCTTTAGTCCCATCACCATATCCAACAAAGATATATCTTTTTGAGATAGGATCTAATTTAGAACACTGATGTTTCAGAATTAGAGCATATGCATCACAACCAAAAAATTTCAGTTTAGAATAATCACATGGATGACCTTTCCATACCTCTTGAGGAATTTTGCATCCTACTGCAGTTGATGGTGATCAATTTATCAAATAACAAGCCGTAGAAACCGCTTCTGTCCAAAATTCTTTCTGCAAATTGGCATTACTAAGCATACTTCTTGCTCTCTCTAAGAGAGTCTCGTTCATGCGTTCAACAACTCCATTTTGCTGAGGAGTATATACAGTAGTTTTATATCTTTCGATCCCAACTTCCTTGCAATAATTATCAAATTCCTTTGAAGTAAACTCACCACCATTGTCAGTTCTTAAAGATTTAATGGTTCTTCTAGTGATGTTTTCTACTAATGCTCTAAATTGTTTGAAAACTGTGAATACATCAGAATTTTCTTTAACATATAGACCCACACTTTTCTAGAGAAATCATCAATAAAAGATACAAAATATGATGATCCTCCATATGAGATTGTAGGAGATGGACCCCAAACATCAGAATGGATATAATCAAGGATTCCCTTACTAGTATGTTTTCCAGTTTTAAACTTCTACTTGCTTTGTTTCCCATATAGACATTGTTTGCAGAAATCTAACTCAGAAGATTTTAAACTAGGAAGTAACTTATGATCAGATAAAAATTTTAATCCTCTTTCGCTCATATGGCCCAACCGTTGATGCCATAGACGAATAGAATTACTGTCGTTTTCAGATACTGTAGAAGCATGATTTGACTCTGTTCTTCCTTCTAACTGAAAAAGATTTCAAACCTTCTTTGCTTTCATTACTAGTAAAATTACTTTATAAACTTTCAATACTCCACCTTGAATAAAGGTTTTATATCCATTTGTGTCTAGTACTCCTAGTGAAATGAGGTTTTTTTCTGAGTTCAGGTACGTGTCTTACATAAGTTAAAATTGTATTTGTCCCATCAAACATTTTAATCTGGATGCTTCCAATTCCCACAATATTACATGAGACATCATTTCCCATGTAAACAACTCCATCATTGATTGATTTATAAGATTTAAACCACTCTCTATGAATGCACATGTGATTTGACGCACCATAATCTAACAACCAATGTTTATCATGATTAGACAAACTAACTGATAACACTTCACCACTCATACCTGAAACGGATGTCGAACCTGTATCTGTCGTGTTTGATTCTTTCTTCTCTGTCGAAGAGTCTCCTTTGGATGTTTGTTGTCTCTTCCAACAGTCATTCTTCAAATGTCCTGATTTGCCACAAAACCAACACTTTACCTTACTCTTCTTCCCTTTCAATTTTGACTGCGAGTTGTTCTGCTTTCTGAAGCTTCTTTCTTTAGAACAACCTCTAACCATCATTGCTTCTGATGTAGAGGTTTTTGAATTTGACCTCTTTCTGGTTTCTTCAGATAGCAAAGCTCCAACAACATCATCAAACTCAAGGATTTCTGATGAACTAAGACTTATAGAAGTAACAAAATGATCCCATGACTCGGGCAACGAGCATAATAAAGTTACAACTTTATCTTCTGATTCAAATTTTACTTCTATACTTTCTAACTACACTAGAAGAGTATTAAAGGTATTCAAATGATCAGTAATTGATGTACATTCCTTCATGCGCAAGCTGTACAACTGTCTCTTCAGGAGAATCCTATTGGTTAAGGATTTTGTCATGTACAACTTTTCAAGCTTTGTCCACAAACCAGCAGCAGTTTTCTTTGACACAATGTTAAACAAAACATCATCCGCCAAACACAATCGAATGCCGCTCAATGCTCTTTCATCGACGTCACTCCATTCGTTATCTGTCATGGTGTAAGGCTGTTTAGCTTTTCCCAACAACGCCTTCGCCACGCCTTGTTGCATGAGTAGATCATGCATCTTAACTTTCCCGATCTCGAAGTTGTTTTTCCCATTGAACTTCTCAATCTCAAATCGAGCACTTTGTGTTTTTGCCATTTTTAGTAGCTCGTGTCACAAAATCTCCAATCGCAAATCTTAATCAATGAAGATTTTATTTTAATCAAAAATATTAATTTTGATTAAAAAATGCCCTTCCCTTTAAAAAAAAATGCCCTTGGCTCAATATACTGGCATATTACAAATTCAAATCAATATTGCAATCCTTACAAGACCCATTTAAATCGATTAATAAAATATCGATTTACCATACAAATCGATTTAAAAAAAAACTTTTAAAACAATGAAGTGCCACATTATGACTTCATAAAGAATATATAAATCGAATTTTAAAAAGCCTCAAATCAATTTTTTTTTTTTTTTAAAAACACTTCAAATAAATTGATATAGTTGTCACTATTTCAATAAATCGACTCCTTGACTATGGCTCTTTACTAATCGATATGTAGGAATTTCATAAATCAATTTTTTGTTTTAAATGGCATTTCTGGCATTTTTAATATTCATTTTGCAAAGGACATAAAAAAAAACGATTTTAAATGGAACTTTACTCAATTCCACTGCGGCGGAAAACGCTTACCCAGCCTCCACGAAACATTCAACCGCACTCTTCAAACGTTCACTTTAGAATGCGTTGACTGGAATTTATGATGCGTTCTCAACTCACAGCAGCCCACGGTCTTCATCCTTCAAACTGTGCTCACATCCCTCGGCTTTATCACAGCTCTCGGCAGCTGTCCAACGACCAACAAATGGATCCTCCAGCAAACAGCCCGGCAGCTCACAACGTAGCTCCAAGTACTTGCATTCAACGCTACCCGATCCCTCCAGCTCACATGCTGATCTGATCTTTCAATGATACGCAGCAGAAGAAGACAACGATTAACACAGCCTTCAGCGGCTTGGCTCCAGCTTTCTTACGCTACCATAAAACAACTCTTGGATTAGGCACAACAGCGTAAAAAACAACCGACAGGCAGGCTCCGATACCAATTGTTGAGAAAAACACAGCGGAAACTTAAATAAAACACTCAGACACATAGCATAAACAAACATGAAGAGACAGAGATTTAACGTGGTTCACCCAACCAATCTGGGCTACGTCCAGCAAACAGAGGCATTGGAAATCTTATTCATCAAACAGGAGAATACAACAGCAGAATTACTCATCTGCACTTCTCTTCCTCTCACCTCACATCCCTCATGCTCATTTGCCTCTACGGGCTTACATTTTATAGCTGGAAGTAGAAACTGAATCATAAATTTACTCACAACAAAATAGGATGCAATAACTTCACATCAGGATTAGATGGAGTCAATTTAGCAACAAATCCTATTGTTGTCACATTCATGAGATTTTCTCCAAAATTAATTTAAGAAATCTCAACAACAATGCAGAGGGAGATGAGGTAGGCGCACCCAAACAAGGACAGCGTTTGGCACATCGAGTTCAGGATCAAAGTCGGGAGTCCATTTGTTGAGATAAAGGCCCCTTGAATCCATGAAATAGGGCCCATTTCTAAAGATCGGGTCTTTGTCTTCTTTAGATTTGAACTGGAAGGTAAAGTACCCCTTTCCACAGAACCTGATGGAGATTTTGCCAGCGATCTTGTCCGACCAGTTTCGTTCTATCCATCTCTGGACCGTCTTCGGAGAAGGCCAGAGCTCAGTGAACTGGCCTATGAGGCCCTTCTCTGCCAAAGAACGAGCTGACATGCGTGGAAGTACGGGAGGAAGAACAACTTCTTGCAAGCCATGAAGTTTTTTCACGAATCTTGAGATGGTGGGTCGGGGTTTAGGAGGACCCAAAGAGCTGATAAGATCAACAAAAGCCTGAGCCTGAGTTGAGGGAGCAAGCACCTCCGAGAGAGCCTCCGGAGAGCCCATGCAGAGGGAGTCTGCAGGCCAGAGCCCCTGAATCAAAGGTCAGCAGACTGCAGGGATGGTAGAGAAGGCAAACGTCATGGCGCAGGAGCAGGGGCGGGGCAGGAGGCCCAGCGCAGAGGCTCCTAGGTCTTCACCATCGGGTGAGCTCCAATCCAACGCCGATTTTGCTTATATTTACTACTTCAAAATTAAAATATTTACTTATATTTACTACTTCAAAATTAAAATATTTTAATTAATAATGATCTTTATATAATTTATTAAGTCAAAATATTTTAATAATTGTAATTAATATTTTTGTTTATGTAATATAATAAATCAAAATATTTGTATAATAACAACTCTTTCATGTGAAAAACACCACTCAACGAAAATAAAAAATAAATAAAAATAAAAATTTGAAATTTAAAAATTAAATAAACTTTAACCTACCCACCCTGAATTGCATACCACAAGCAAGCGATGATACATATTTGGGCTCGTTGGACAAATAAAAAAGAAATAAAAAAGGTTCATATGAAAATATCCCATTAAATCCCGCTCAATAAATTTATGGTCCGCTTTCTACTCATCGTTTTGCTTTTGTTTTTTTTTCCCTCCTCGTGAGCTTAAAATAGAATACATACAGTAGTATTTGTTATAGATGTTACCACATGACATTATTGGTTGATTATATATTTTATGAAAAAAATTATAAAAAAATATTTTTTATTAATATTTTGAAATTATAAAGATACGAGTAATACATTAAATGAAAATGTGTATTTTAAAAAAACTTAAATTTATTTATAATTATAGAAAATCTATGGATTTATAGAAAACATATGCTTTCTTTAAAAAATACCAGGAAAATCTATTTATTTATTATTTAATTGAGTAATACAATAATAGCGAAGTTTTGTTGCTAAAGTACCTGGGTCACTATGTCAATTCTTAGGCTCTGCACTCTTATATGTACATGTGCCTAGGTATAATATAAAAACAATAAATTAAAATGGAAAAAAACTGAGATATATGATATAAAAACGAAAAAATAATTATAATAATAAAGAGTTAAAAACACTGTTTCTTTTCATCCAAGTAATTTAATTCAAAATGTTTATAAAATAATATTTAATATGTATATTGTAATATTTTATATTACAAATTTTTGTAAATTCATATATTTATAAAACAAATATATTATTATTGTAATATATGAGTAACATTTTTATTAAGATTTAGTTAAGGTGGACCTTGTTGTAAATACTAAAAAGAAATTACTCACTCAATTTCCTAACATTAAAAATCTTATATGGAGGAGAAAACTTGCAAATGAATTTGCAGAGACAGTGCTAGCAAATAATTGGATACGGAGGCTTAAGACTTAAGACTAAATGAAATATTCTTCAAACTAAAGATAAATGTTATGTGCATTGAAATCTTAAAAGATTGCATGGCTAAATTAATCATGTGAAATTGCATGATTTATTTAACTAGAAGTTAAAGATTGCATGACTAAATTAATCGCGTGGAATTGCATGACTAAATTAATCGCGCGGAATTGCATGATTTATTTGACTAGAAGTTAAGTCAAAAAATGGTTGTCTTAAAAAATTTGTCTATCGTTTTTTTGTATGCATAAATATGGGTTAGAAAGCACAAAACCTTGCATATAGAAACATAGAGAACAATGTGCTAGTTCATGAAAATTTTTAAATGAGAATCATGTGCATAAAAGGACAAGTAGCCAAGCTTCTTGAAAAGAATGTGTGATTTTTCTTTTAATAGTTTTCTTGAAAAATGAATACATGCTAAATGCACAAAGTTAATAATTATTTTGCCAATTTTTCTCAAGAAAGAAACACTTATTTGTATGAAAAGAAAAGTTACACAGAAGGAACAATTTTGGCATTAAATTTCTTGGAAAGGAAATACACTTTGCACACAAAAAGATTAAAGAAATCATGATATTTTTCATGAAAAGAATGTATGTTAATTTTCTTATGAAAAGAGAGAAAATAATTTATTTCATTAAAGATAAGATTCAATTTTGGCATTAAATTTCTTGGAAAGAAAACACACTTTGCACACAAAAAGATTAAAGAAATCATGATATTTTTCATGAAAAGAATGTATGTTAATTTTCTTATGAAAAGAGAGAAAATAATTTATTTCATTAAAGAAAAGATTGCAATTATGAGAGAAAATTAGATTATCAATTTCCTTGGAGATATTAGCATGATTCACTCTTCATAAGAACATATGCACAATAATAATATCCATTATATTGGAATTCTTGAAATAAAATTCTATGTTAATTCTTGAAAAGAAAATATTAAAGTGAAATGTCTTTGCATACATTAGCATATTCTTGGAAAATAAAAAAGTTAATTATTAATTTTCTTGGAAGGGTTTTCATGAATCTATATGCATATAGTACCCATATTGTTTATTCCAAGAAAAGTTAATTAGATTAATTTTCTTGGAAGGGTTTTCATGAATATGTATGCATATAGTATCCATATTGTTTATTTAAAGACTGCAAGGACTTGAGTGCATAGATACTTGTATAAAGGTTTTCTGCATGAATTGATGAAAAATAAAGATTATTTTCTTAAAAGAGGCATATGAATCTTGTTCATACAAGAACAAGAACACATGCTTGTTTTATATAGAAAATGTGTCTTTTCTTGTAGATAAATAAAGTTATTGTGTTAATTTTCTTGAAAATATTGTCTCACTAGATGAATTGTGTTATTTTCATGATTTATGTGCATAAAAGGTTAAGTTAACCTTGTTATTGTTGACTGGTTTTTATGCATAAAATATAGTTATCTATGGTAATTTCTCGAAAGGGAAGCATGTGAAACTTGCATGTAGAAAGATAGAGAAACACAATTATATTAACTTCTTTTTGAGAAAGAAGTATGTATTTGTTTACATTAAAATAATAGCTAATGCTGGTAGAATTATAGAGAAGGGAATATGTGTTGCACATATTAAAGAAGAATTATTATGATAAGCTCTTGCATGCACAAAGTATGGTCATTGTGTTATAGAGATATGTTCTTTGAATGGATAGAAGAACTATTGAGTTATATTCTTTCGAAAAATTATATGTGATCTTACTTTATGCTATCATAACTATTACCTTATTTTCTTTTGGAATAATATGTATATGCATGTAAGATTTTTGTTAGCTTTGGTTTGGAAAGAATATACATTCGCATACGGGAAATGACAACATGTTGTGTCAGCTTACATTGGAAAAGATTCTTTTGGAAACTATATGCATTTGCATGCATAGGAACAATTGTTCACTGTGTTAGCTTTCTTTGCGCATTTGCATGAACCAAAAGTAATAGCTGAAGGGCTAGTTCTTTTGATAAAATTTATGTAATTGGCATGCATGAAGATCATAGCTGATGTGTTAGCTTCCTTTAAAGGAATGTCTGGACAATTGCAGTGATTTGTCTTGCAAGAACATGTGCTTGTGTAGAGGAAACATTAGTTAATGTGGTATTTATTTTATAGAAATGCTTTGATGGTTACATGATTATAACTAGCGCATATGAAATGTTGTTAAAGGAAGCATGTCACAATGTTTTTCTTGCAATTCATGAATGTACATGAATAGATGGTGAAGCATCACTAATATAGATTTGAGAATTGGTTGATTAATACTTTATGTAATCACGATATCAACATATGCTATCAAAAATAATGGCAAGAAAGGATGGTGACTTGTGCAAAGGATAGATTATGTTTAACATGGTGGCATGTAAAGAATTAATGGTCCATGCATATGAGTGCGAGCTAGAGGATGGTCCACTGAAGGAAAAACCAAGCCACAAAGATATAAAGATTGAATATTTGTGGGTAAACAATATCACGATGATTGTAATAACTTTAAGCTTGTATTTAAATGAAATTTTATTGTAATAGTTTATGACAATGGTTAAGGTATGGACTCCCTTATAATCCATTGAGTAAGGGGTGAACACTTTCATGAGCGTTTAATAATAAAATTAAACATTTGTTGGTTTTCACCCTGCGAGGTTTCGAGGGTATATTGGGGTTTAATAATGTGGTTGTATGTTGTGGATTCCTTGCATGAGCAAATGTTTATAATATCAAGTGTGTGATTAACTAATCTAGTTAAAGAAATCATGAAAATGATGGAATCATCTAGTGGATCAGTAAAATTCTTAAAATTAATAGTGCTTGAAAGTTATCGAAACCAGCGCCAAAATGAATATCTCGTCGCCCTGAATCCAATGCAACTCGTTTCACTTGAAATCGATATCGTATGCTCTCGATATCGCGTTTTGATCATTTTCTCAAACAACTAAAATTTTAAAAATTGAGTTGCATGTATGCCCAGTGAGTTATCTGTACACTGACTAGGCATATGATTGGGCAGGGTGATTATATTTTTATGGGCCAATGGTTTGTTGACAAGTGTCTCTTTTTTATTGGTTCGTGGATGGGGAAATTCTATTTGTTTATGGCTTGTTGAAGTGGTTGAATCAGAAGAGGCCACGCGAGCCAATGGTGTAGGTTTTAACCCTGTACAAAAATTATCTGCAAACGAACTCTTAAAATAGAAAATAAACAATAGAGAGAGCATAAAACTTAAAACATATATACACAGATATTTTCCCCTGGAACCCAAAATTGAGACTACCGGCTTGATTTTCATTATATTCCTTTCAATGCTACAACACATATATATACATGTCGAAGCATTCATAAACCCCTATCCATTAGCCCTGGATTAGACATAACTATAGTTCCCTTGACAATATCTACAAAATACTATGGGAAGAAAACCATCATGCCCAAAACCATGTGCAAACCCATGCACAAAACCATAGGTAGATCCACCCACTTAATATAGGGTCCAAAAAAAAATTCCCGAGATGCTACTTCGGAACTTGTGCATGGAAGCTACCGCCCCCTACAAACTTTTACACTAAAATTTGTCACCATGAATGTCAATTCAGATATCTTGCCATCCGATGGTGTCTCAAGTGAATCCCCTATAAAGGTTGAAGTAAATAATACCAGGGGCAAAAAGAATTTTGGTTTTCACTGCTTGAAACCTGTTTTTGAGCATCTGCACGGTTGTCCTGAACCAAAACCCGCGCATGCACAATTTCTTCCACTGTAAACTGCACATATCTACACAGTTTATTCCACTATAAACTATGCAAGTCTGTTCATGTAGGTAAAATTAAAAAAGTAAGTTCTATAAGCTTTGGTTGAGGAATCTTATCCAAATTAGAAACCTCGAACCACTACATACATGCACCTCATCCCTTGGTGTATCGAGCTAATATCCTTTTCTTAAGGATCATATCCCTTGAGAAGTGGAATTAAAAACCTCCTCATCCTTCCTATAAATTGAGCATAGGACTAAAGGAATGGGAGACTATTAAGACTGGGATTTGTAAACTAATGTTGTTGGTTTTGGGTTTGAAGAGCTTGTCATCAAGGGAAGGAAAGGAGACCATTGGAAGAGTCTTGTGACATCAAGGGAACCAAGTTGTAATATTTTTATCCCTTTGATTTTTAATACAAAGTAATTGTTTTTTCCTAATTGCATTTGTTGTTGATGCTATTTTTGGGATTCCTTGATCACTTCCATGGTTTATAACTTAATATTGATTCAATTATATGTTGTATGCTAGATTAAGGATAACATTTTCCTTTGATTTCATAAGCGATATGATTCGATATCTTTGAATATTTTTGTCCATGCAAATCTCTTTTGGAGCATCATGGAGAAGCTATAGAAAGCATTTGGAAAGACTTTAAAGCATTGAGGGAAACTTGGTTGTGGAAAGTGCTGAAAGGACATCTACAAGCACTTCGTTAATAGGTAAGTCATCCTTAGCATACTACATGTTTCATGTTTTGGTTATAGGCTAAGGAAAGAGCTATTGTTTTGTTTGTTTGTTTCTAGTTTTCCTTTAAGATTCTAGGGAGATCGCTCTTGTCCGCAAGAGGGATTTATCCAGGTAACAAATTGGTGACTTCGCTAGGGAACGAGAGTTCTTATTTGTGTCCTTTTGTGACCTTTGATGCCTTTAGACCCTTTTAAGAATTGAAATTTCTATTTTGAGATATTTTTTTTCTTAACTTTCTCGTTCTGCGCAGTTTTTGTTCAGAAATAGAGCGCATATCTGCACATTTTTTCTTCAACAATAGTGCGCATGTGCACTGAAATATGTTGTCTACCTGCGCAACCCTGTGAAATTTTTGAAAAGTCGAGGTTTCTCTTTTTTTAAGTCCATATTTTTTGTTTTTATGATCCTGTTAGCTTGTTTATAGTCTCATTAAGTCTCTGTTAAGTTGATTAGGTGTTTTGAGTTTTATTTTTTGAGAAATTCTTAATCTAATTTCCTTTGGTCATTACTCAAATTTTTGTCTCAATTTCTTACCAATTTTTGCATCCTTTTGCAAAAAAAATTCCCCCTCATTCGCCCGATGGGGGCTAAATTGTGTCTGAGTGTTAATCACCTTTGAGCGTTTTTACTTTTTACCTTTGGATTTTTCACCCAATTTTATTTACTTACACTTGATTGGTTCCTTAGAATACATTAGTGAAGGGAAATAGTCATGTTGTTCTTTTGCTGATTTGGAATAATCTTATGTTTGAGAATTCTCTTGCATATATTATATTTGCATAGTTAGAATTCTCATTTTCAGAATATGAACAAAAAGTGTGCATAGATTACATTTGCATAGTTTTCAAGTGAATTGTGCATAGATTACAACTGCATAGTTTACATTCTGGAAAAATGAACCGTAGATTTAGATCAGTGTATTTGATTGTCTTTTGAGGAAAATCACTTATCTTTACAGTTTTTGGGTTTTGAGTTTGTGTTGGTTTGTTGATCTACTAAAAAAGAGTCTTTCACTTATGGAATTGGTTGTGTGGATCTGTTTTCTTTCAGTGAATCTCATCATATCTTCATTTAATCTTGTTGCCAAGAGTTATTTCATCGATTGAAAAGATAGTGCTTCTCATTTAAAGATAGTATTGATTTGAATTTGCATGTTTTTATGCTTGTTTTAACTATAAAATAATTTTTTTTCTTGGAATTGATTAGCATTAGTATTTTCTTATTGAAAATTAGTGCATTAGAGAATTTTTTATATTTTCTCTTATTTATCAATTTTTTCATTATTTGAAGTGAATGGAACCTCTCTCCTTACTTTAATTAGGATTCATTGAAGTGAAAATATTACATTATCAAATTCAATTGCATTCAGTTTTGGGTCAAGTCATAAGACCACTGGTTTAATATACATTTATCCTTTGAGTAAATAACAAAAAAATTAACATAGCACTAATGAAACTTAACCTAGACATATTTATATTTTCTAGGGCTCATTACACCAATTTAGATCAGGTTTAGTGCTTTGGAATAGGGAACTACTTAACTTTTCAAAGAAAATAAAAAAACAATAGTATCTTGCGATAGGGAAAATTTCCAATTGTTGCAATTTTGCTCTAGGAATCTCTTCTAAAAGAGTCAAGCACGAGGTCATATCAGACCCAGTGGAGTAATCATACTTGCTTCATTAGTAAAGATAGAATATGTGCACACATTACAAATGGTAAACCTCAGATTAACCGTGTCGAGGAGCCTGGGATCACATGTCAGCAAACCTCAGATTTACCATGTCGAGGAGCTTTCAAGAGGATTGAGCTTTGTTACTCTACCCTTGCGTGTATATCGAGCTACAGACTATTCCCCCAGGTTTGATTGTATCATTTGGTAACCTTAGTGGCTATTATCTTAGGATTTTTCCCAAGGTGGCGATAGAGGGAAGGTCCCATTGTACCTGGAACAGACGTTGAATAAACTCACTTGGACTTTTTGGAGGGTAATATTCACCTGAGATGGCATAGTGAAGTTACTTGTACTAGACTGTTTCATTAAGCAGGTTGTCAGGGTAACTAGTTCCATCCACTATATTTTCACATTGATCTCTGTGACATTGGATTTCATCACCAACTAGTCATTTCACTGTGAAAACAAACTGTTTGTGTGTGGTTGGACTCCTAGATTTGATAACGCATGTTCATTTGTTTGTTTTTTACTTTTTAGAGACCTTAGGTGTGGATTGTGAATTTGAATTTTTACAATTTTTAAATTGTTAATAAATCACTGAAGTTGAAACTAATTGCAAAAGTTTCGACATTCACCAACCAAGGAACCCCTCTTGATGAGAATCCTAGTCCTTTTACTTTCTTTGGAAATGTTGGTCCTCCTTATATGGATATATTATCATTACCTGGATTTACAATAGGTTTAATGATATGGTTATTTTCAACTTCGTTGGGCTCAAATACTCAATTTGTTCCACCTCAACCAGATGCTTCACCTCAACAGAGTTCGCCATCTCAACCTCACCAACCTCATGTTGACCCTTTACCTTCTTCGCCCAACATGTGTTCCTCCCTTTCTTCTTCTTCGGTGGGTAAAATCCTTGATGATAGTAACCAGGTGGCTAAGAAGAAGAATAAAGGGATGAAGAAGACGAACCAAGATAAGAAATAAGTCAACCAACCAACCCTAGATGTAAGTATTGGTAATGTTGAAGAAAACTCCAACATGCATCGTAAACCCAAATACCCTTGCAGGCTTTGTAAGGGTGACTACTTCATTATCAGTTGTCCTGGTATTCCTAATGTCTTGGAAGTATGGTTAGAAAAATCTTATCAACTTACAGTTGATCCATCAACCAGTGATTGTCAGGTTCCGAGGAAAAAGGGTAAAGTTAGGTTTCCTTGTAGGTTATGCAAAGGGAGTCATCATAGTCACATTTTCCCTCACATGGATGAAGCCTCAAAATTGTTGGAAAAAGTTACTGTTCTACAACAACAACTTCCAACTGGTTACTGTAAACTTTCCCCCAACCTACCGTCAGTTGGCGAAGTGATTGATCTAATTCCAAGTACAGTCAATCCCACTCTTCCATTTTGAGAGTCAAACACATATCACTCAGGTTAATGAACCTTTAGTTGATCAAGTGGTCGACTTGATTTCACATTTGGTCGATCCCATTCTCCCTTTAGAGAGTGAAATTCATACTGCTCAAGTTCTTCTTATTACTTCATATTTTTCTACACTAGGGAACATTTCACCTGTTTCTACGGAAGCCCCTCAAAGTATTGAGGTCTTTTTCTTTGATTGGAGTAGACTGAAAAGCCTCAGCTTCCTTCTTCCACCCATTTCCAAATAATTTTTAAATCTTATGATAATAATGTGCGTCACAAAAATGTAGATGAAGGTGCTTCTATTATTATTTTATCCTCAACTTCTTGGCAAGCTTTGGGTTCCCCTCAACTTGCGCTTATTACACAAAATCTATCATCTTTTAACAAAACCATTAGTGAACCTTTAGGGATACTTCCTCAGTTTTCTATTACCTTGGAAGGTAAAACTGCCTGTATTGATATTATGGTAGTTCAAGGCCCCTTGGATTTCAATTTAATCCTTGGGTGAGACTATGTCTATGCCATGAATGTTGTCGTATCGACACTCTTTTGTGTGATGTTTTTCCCTCACAATGGAAACATTGTGACTATTGACCATCTTTCATTCGTTAATATTGAGTCTGCTACCATCAATCTGACATCCCTGAATGTTCCATATATGGAAGTGGTATCCACCCTGCCATGGGTTAATTATGTGGCAACCAGTCTCATGCTTTCAGTTACCGATGTAAGCAAGCCTCTCATTGTTTTCTCAACTTCTTTTGACTTAGACCTAGTAATTGACTTGGTAAACCCTATGGGGGTATTTGAACGTGATTTTATTATCCCTATTGAGTCCCTTGACATTTGTTCCTTCTAGAGAACTATTCTTCCATCTAATGAATACCTCTTGGAAGCCATGATCAAGGCGTGTCCCTTGACATGTGTTTCTTCCAGTTGGAAGCCATGATTAGATCCCTATGATGATAGTTCCTTTTACTGTGTCAACCTCATTAAAAAATGAAACATATCCCTGTGAGGATAGTTCCTTTTACTATGCAACCTCTTTAAAATATGAAACATGTCCTTGTGAGAATAGTTCCTTTTACTGTGTCAACCTCATTAAAAAATGAAACATGTCCCTATGAGGATAGTTCATTTTACTATGTCAACCTCTTTTAAAAAATGAAACATTTCCCTATGAGGAAAGTTCCTTTTACTATGTCAACCTCGTTAAAAAATGACACAGACCCCATGAGGATAGTTCTTTTACTATGTCAACCATGTTAAAAAATGAATCATGGAACTTTGAGGATAATTCCTTTACTATGTCAACCTCATTAAAAAATGAAACATGCCCACGAGGATAGTTCCTTTTACTGTGTCAACCTCGTTAAAAAATGAAACATGTCATTATGAGGGTAGTTCCTTTTACTGTGTCAACCTCGTTAAAAAATGAAACAGATCCTCATGAGGATAGTTCTTTTACTATGTCAAGCTCGTTAAAAAATGAAACAGGTTCCCATGAGGATGGTTCTTTTACTATGTCAACCTCGTTAAAAATGAAACATGTCACTACGAGCATAGTTCTTTTTGGTGTCAAACTCATTAAAAAATGAAACAAATCCTATCCTAATTGAATTGAGTCTTTGACTAGATCTTGTAAATGTTGAGTCGAGTCTTTCATCTGATATCGTAAATGAACCTTCATTCCATCCACCTACTAGTAACCAGTAGTCTACTTAGGTGAATGAAATGAAGCTTGGAGGGCATGTTCCCTTACAGGTTATGCTTGGGGGTCATTGAAACTTATCTCAAGCACAATTTTTTCTCTGTTTCAGGCTTGTGTAAAAATTAAACAAACTTATCTCAAGCTCAATGTTCTTTGTTTCAAGCTTCTGTAAAAATGAATCCACTTTCAAACATAGTTTTCCTTTGTTTCAAGCTTGGGTAAAAATAAAACCTATCTCAAGTCAATTTCGGTTATTATTTTCAAGACTTGTTAAACTCATGAAAATCCCGAGTTTCTTTTGCTATATTTTCATAATCATAAAATGTACATGAAAATGCCGAGTTCTTTCCATATTTTCCTGCTCGTTATTTAAACTGAAAGTTGGTAATACGAGTACACTTTTATGACTTTTTCGAACTTGTTAAAACTTACGTAAAAGTGAAACCCTAGAGTTCTCTTTTAAGCCCATTTTAGACTCTCTAAACATGAAAATATCGCTAAGTAATTGACTATTCAAACTTGTAAAAGTAAATGAACAGTCGTCTATTCAATATAAATTTACCCCTTTTCCGGACTGAACTAGAATATTTAAGAAGAAGGTATATGTTGACCAAGAATGGTCAATAGAGTTCTCTCCTGCATTATTTTATCCTTTTGCGGGCTTGAGGGACTAAATTTATGAAAAAGAACACTATGGAGTTTACTTATTTTTTCTCCTAACTCCCTAAAATTGAAAAACACCAAGTTTTACTTTCTCCAGGCTTGTTAAAAAAATTTGTTGAAAGAACTAAATGAGTTTTCTTTTTGTGTATTTTCAAACTCTTTAAACATTAAAACCACATCGATTTACCCCTACATTGGACTTGTAAAACTTAAACAGTGCAGGACACATCGATTAAAATATGACTAAACCACTCCTTCCTAGGGGTTGTTAAAAATAACTTCAGAGGACTCATCTAAAGGATGAGCTTATATGAAAAGCATATGTTATCCTTCTTAATCTTGTGTAAAAATAAATAGGTACTTGTCAATAATGGTGGGGGGAAATTGGGAAAGAACAATAATTTTTGTATTATTAAAGGCATTATATCACTCTTGAACATGACACTCCATCACATTTGTGTTCGGGTTGGGAAATTTGTTTGTCTCATAGTTAATCAAACCTCATTGAAAGTCTTCAGTTAGTTTTGGGTATTATCGTTGAGTCAAATGTTTCCAAGTCATATGTCGTGTCACGAATATGTTCAAGAGAAGTATAACCTTAGTCAAAATTACCTTGAAAGTCATAACCTTCAATCCCGTCGGTCATCCCTGAGTCAGTCCTCAATTACTTCAATATTGTTCTTCAAAACTTGACATGAAGTTTCGTGTTGTAGGCCCTCCTATGATGGATCGCTTCATATCGACTTCAACCCACTATCTAGGAAGTTGATCTAGAAACTCTTTCCAGTACCTTGAGGCCTGCATGCCTTAATGGCATGTTTCTCAATTTCGATGATAAGTTCTCATCATTGGCCTTCGATTGAATGATTCTATGAGTGTTTGAATTCAAAAAAATTAATCACACTTCGTATATTGTACTGGAGTACCTTGAGGACCATTGACATTAATGGTGGTTTCTCTTGCACTTGTTAACGATTCACATCATTGACCGGTAATCAAGTGGTCTCTACCATGTTCAACTTCGATACATTCACTCACATGCTTAGATTCATACATCGATAGAGATGGAGATCAAGACCCTGGATATAGTTTCATTTATCCAGGTTGCGTGGATTTATTAAATATTCATGATTGTGAATATATATCCATTGATAGCTATGTCCATACTTTGTCTATTGTTGACATGGATATTTGTGTATATCCCTATTGGTTCATCAAGTTATGCTTACTATGAGTATGGGAATGTCTACCTCAATGATGTTTATATGAAAGCATGATATGGTAATCTTGGATTGTTTGTTTAAGGTCCTCAACCAATTGGTCTCTGATCTGAACCTTTGACATGATAAAGCACTTCAGTCATCAAACATATTTTTCTGACTTTAGGGGGCAATCCGTTACACTAAAAATTTTCACCATGACTGTCGATTCGGATATCTTGCCATCCGATGGAGTGTCTCAAGTGAATCCCCTATGAAGCTTGAAGTAATTAATACCAGGGGAAAAAGGAATTTTGGGTTTCATTGCTTAAAACTTCTTTTTGAGCATCTGTGCAGTTTTCCTGAACAAAAATTGTGCGTGCGCAATTTCTTCCATTGTAAACTGCGTAGATCTATGCAGTTTATTCCACTATAAACTGCGTAGTTTGTTCATGTAGGTAAAAATAAAAAAAGTAAGTTCTAGAAGCTTTGGTTTATGAATCTTATCCAAATTAGAAACCTTGAACCACTACATACCTATGCCTCATCCCTTGGTATATGGAACTAATCTCCTTTTCTTAAGGATCGTATCCCTTGAGAAGTGGAACTAGAAACCTCCTCATCCTTCCTGTAAATTAAGCATAGGAATAAAGGAATGGGAGACTCTTAAGATTGGGATTTGTAAACTCATGCTGGTGGTTTTGGGTCTGAAGAGCTTGTCATCAAGGGAAGGAAAGGAGACCATTGGAAGAGGCTTGTGACATCAAGGAAACCATGTTGTAAGCATGTTCTCCCTTTGATTTTTAATACAAAATAATTGTTATTTCCTAATTACATATGTTGTTGATGTTATTTATGGGATTCCTTGATCACTCGCATGGTTTATAACTGATTATTGATTCAATTATATGTTGTATTCTAGATTAAGGATAACATTTACGTTTTTTTTCATATGTGATATGCTTTGATCTCTTTGAATGTTTTTGTCCATGTAGGTCTCTTTTGGAGCATCATGGATAAATTGTAGAAAGAATTTGGAAAGACTTTAAAGCATTGAGGGAAAGTTGGTTATGGAAAGTGCTGAAAGGACTTATACAAGCACTTCATCAATAAGTAAATGATCCTTTGCATACTACATGTTTCATGGTTTGGTTATAGGCTAAGGAAAGAGCTATTGTTTTTTTTTTGTTTCTAGTTTTCCTTTAGGATTCTAGGGAGATCGCTCTTGTCCACAAGAGGGATTTATCCAAGCAACAAAAACCCACCTGTGACACCACTATAAGGAAAAGAACCTCTAGCAGAGGTTATAAAGGAGGTTTTTAGTGTTATAAAAGTGGCAAAATTTTTCAAAAAAACATTTGCTACAACATTTTTTTTTGGTAACAAAGGTTTTGACAGAGCTTATAACGAAACTTCAACACAACTAAAAAAAACTTGGCAGCCAGAGGTTTTTACGGATGTATTTCTTATCAGCACATGCTTCATGTGTGAACGCATCAGTGGATTTTAACCTGTACACACCAGTACTGTAAACATACCAAGCATTGGGATGGAAAACAAATTTCGGAAGTCCCGGGGCGTTTAGCAATGTCCCGGAGCGTGTCACCCACAAATACGCACCGGGCCGATAGAAGGTGCATGCACCAACGCCATTAAGGTGTAAAAACGCATCAGACTGTTAAGGTGTAAAAACACACCAGGAAAATAAGTTATAAAAATGCACGGGTGCGTTAAAGGAAAACCATATCGGTGCATGCAATGCCTATCCACCTGGGTTGTAGTCGTGGCATAGTGTCCTAGCTCATGATAATGAAAACATTTAATCATCGATAAGTCCTTCTTCTTTCCCGCCTGACTAGAATCTCCTCTGGATTGGAATCTATTTCCTTTCCCTTTCTTTGCCTTTCCATCCAAGTCATAATTCTCCTCATCATCATACTTGGATGAGGTTCCATATCTGGTGTTTCACCTTATCTTTTCTTGCACCAAGACGAACCACAAACACTCCCACTCTAGTAGTTTTTTGCTCTCATTCACTGAATTTTGGTAGTTGTGCCAACTCTTGGGAGGGCCTAAAAGTGCTAGGCTGACCAGATCATCTTCAACAACTGTAACACCAACACTCCTAATCTCATCTACTCTACCAATTGCAGAAGCAATTAAACGATCATGAAATCACGAAACATACAAGAGAAAGAATTGAATCACACATTACACAGTGATTTCTTGGGGAAAACCACAACCAAAAACCCTTGCTATATGTATACTACATTAGTCATAAAATATGAGAATATTACAATGTTTTTCTTAAGCCCGTGCAACCTCTGCATTATCTCTATCTATCTCACTACTTCCTAGACAAACCTTGGCCAAAAGTTAACCAAATTTTGGCTTGCCCAAGTCCCTATTCCTTGAGAATCAACCCCTATTAATTAAGGAAATTTCTCATCCACAAATACACAATACATCATAGGCCTTCTTCTGACTGCATGCATCACCTATACAATTCGTATAATTATACAACTGATAGTACACTTCCCTTGAATGCCAATTTCAACTGGGTAACTCTTATATATGACATGCATGAGTTATTTGTGAGTGAATCATCAATTAACTGGTTGAGCACATGAAGCAACACCCCATTTTCCAACCTCCTACTAGCTCCTCCAATAGTTAGAACTAGTTTAGCCGACTTTAACTCATTTAAACTGAATTAATTAATTACAACTCAAAATAAACTCAATCAAGGATCTTGTAAAGTAGGAGCCACTCTACATGACTGAAGTTATACCTTCAACTCGAATTAACTGAACCAACTAAGTCAAACTAACTTAGTTAACTCGTACAAGTTGTCATGTGATGTGGAATTAAAATTTTCTTCTAATTTAATTCAAGGGAAAATTAAATTAGAATCTTTCTTCGTGCCATTTTCAACATTTTTGAGATCTAGTTCCCTCCCCTAACTAGTTTTTTTTGTTTCCATTTTTTTCATTGAACTGAATGCCTTTTTGTTGGTTTCCCCTATTTATGATTTCCTTTTTTGCTACTGTCGATGATGTATCTCTTCTCTCTATTGATTGATGATTTGACAACAAAATAGATTATGTCATGAGACATATGCTAGTGGAACAAACTTACTCTTGTGTGCAGTCTATCTTGTAAAGAATTGTGAATCTATAAAACTTCTCTTTATTGAATGGAAGTTGTGTTTTTTACCTCTGCAAAAAAAGAAACAATAACCACTTGAAACTCTACACCTCAAGATTTCAAGGCCTACGTATTACATCACCCGAGCATTACAAAACTTTACTTCTTTATTTTCAATGCAACATCTCTTAAAGACCTATGCATGCCATCATTTGAGCAAAATAGAGTTGTATATTCTTTATTTTATGTGTAAATGTACATGTCGTAATTTGCAGATGAGAGTTATTGTATTCTAATCTTTCTTATGATTGAATCGAGGACATTTAAGACAACTTTAGAATCTTAGCTAAGTATAAGTACATGTAGTAATTTGCAGATGAGAATCACTATAGTTTTATCTTTTATGATCAAAACATCAAAATTGTAGACACCCATCTAGTTGAGGGAGCTAATTATTTATGCTCCACTTGCAAAATTTCCAAAGTCATTAGAGTTGAAGTACCTATAAAATCTTGTAGAAATAAATACGTCTAGAGCAATGTTACCAAAAAATATTATCTGCTATCTTTGAAATATATAGACCTAAGGAGCAACGAATTGCAAAGATTGTGGTAGTGTGAATCTTAGGTAAATGTCATTTCTTCTCTCCTTCTCTTTAAGGTTAATTCATTCATGCTATGAATTGATTTTCTTTAATGAATTCAATTTGTGTTCACTTGTATTTTTTGTAAGCCATGGTGCCATTGAATGATATTTCTTCAAATCAAAGTTTGATTCTAAACATACTTTGTGTCATGGTATAATTGGTTTGCATTTTTTGGAGTGCTTCGTATTTAATATCACATTTTTCCTAAAAATAGGTGAGTGCCACTCATACTGCGCTCACTAAGTATTAACGTCACTCCACGGTCCCATGTAGGACTCAAATTTCTATTTTTTTTTTATATGGTGGTAAAACCTATCATAACTCAGTTTTCAAACTAGCAGCGAAGACAACCATCTCTAGTTGTTATCCGTGAATGCAGCTTGACTCATCACCGTTATTCAAGGAAAACCACGCCACTTGGAATAACCTGCTGGTGGTCCGTAAGGGGACAACCTTTCACTCTTGCCAAATGCCTATGGGTCTTGGGTCGTTAACTTGTTTCCTTACGTCTAAGAAAGACGAGCTCTTAGCCAAGTAAAAACAATTTTAAGACATACTCCATGCCCTCTCAAATTTCTAACTTGATACATCTAACATACCTAATAAAATTCTATAAAAATATTTAAAATAATAATAATAATAAAATATCTACACCTAAAAGTCATTTAATACAGGAAATTTTTTAAACAATATACGATCAACTTAATACAAGAAACTGATTATATATATCCCAAAAACATAACCAATAACTTTATCATGAATGGACACTTATGCATATAGAAGACCGAGTCCAATAAGGGAGAAAAAAATATGATTATTTACTTTATGTTAACATGTAGTGGAATGCCGTTTTAGAAAAAAATAAAAATAAATTATACATTTAGAAAAAAGCGTTTGGACATTTTGTATAAATTAATTAATAATTTATTTATTTTTTTAAAAAATTTTATAAATAACAAAATTTTATATTTATTTAAATTTAAATTTTATAAATATTTTATTAATTTTTTAATTATAAATTTAATATATTAATTGCAATATCATAAAATTTTATTTCAGTAATAGCATTGACATTATTTCAAGTCTATACTCTTATGGTGGTCTATGCAATTTTGTAATTTGATGCAGGGGTATGTCATGGTTTTTAAATATGTTGGGTAAGGTAATGTTATAGTTTGGTTTTTTTTAATTGGATGTCAGTTAGTAGTGACGGTTTGTAAGTAAATATTAATAGAAATTTATTCTGAGGTGAGTTTAGTGACATTTTTATCAATACTTATTTGGAGATCAATGTCGAGGGATGTTCATTTATTGAGTTTTATTACAATGGGTTAATATTAATTAATTAATATGTATATCTTTTTTATTTTTTATTTTATAATTTTTTAAAGTAAATAACATGTTCTTAACTCTTAAAAATATTTAAGTTTGCAATTAATTTTATGTATTGTAGTTGTGAGAAGGGCTTTACAACTCAATATTAAAGAGATATGTATTAAGGAGATATGTAAATCTTAAATGTAATGTAAGAAATATTGTATGTCAATACTTTTTAAATATTTGAGTTTAATTTAATTTTATAACACTTTTTAAATTAAATGTAAATGCAAAAAGGAATTAGGGAGATGTAGTGGTTTAAAAAATGATTTTGTAGTCATATTTAATTTTAATTAATAAGCACATAAAAACTTATTTTTTACCTTACAACTGGAGTTAAAGACTTTGCATATTATTCATTGGAGTTGTCTTTAAGTGAGATTTTTTGGAGTTTGTCGTGGATTTCTGGCCAAAATTCGGTGAAAAAACTTGTGGTAAATTCTTGATTTGTGTTGTTTATGGATTCAACACCCTAAAAAACCCATGGGGCACTTCGATTTGTGCAAACTTCACCCATCAAACTTGTGATTTCAATGAATCCTCAGGGGATTCTAAACAAATCAGATCGGAAAATAAAGCCGAAAACTTTTCAAAAAATCACACTTAAAACAACTCCTTATTAACTTGCAAATAGATTTTTTTACAATACCTATGAGCCAATACCATGGCTTATTAATACCACATGCCCAAAAACCATAACTTATTTCAAAATCAAAATATTTTATATATATCTTATTTTATTGTTACCTTCTATCTTCTAAATTGAATCTGAAAGCAAACATCTATTAATGTTCGTAAACATTTTCTCTGGCTAAATAAAACTAGCAATTGCACCACATGTTGCAAAATAAACGTCGTAAGGCAATATCATAGGAAGGAGTAGCCTAGAAGAAATAAGTTGTTGCAGAGAAGGAGCCATTGTGAAGGAATGAAAGGAAATTTTTGCTTCCATGGAAGCAGGTTGTGGAGGTTTCAAAAATATTGATGATAAGAGTTAACAACCAAAAAATTTTGTTATAGATACTGAAATAGGAAATTGTGGGTGAAAACATATATATAAACAAACGTAATCTATTCACATATAAAAAAAATTTGTTATAGATATTGAAATAGGAAATTGGGGGTGAAAATCCTTTGGTGATTAATAATCCTCTGAAACAAGCATGAAATCAGCATGTAACTCAAATAAGATATTTTAAATACATTCAAGTACAATCTATCTAGCATAGATGTAAATAAAGAGATTTTTTATTAACAGAAATAGATTTTACTCCAAGTTCATCTACATATCCTAGCCCTAATTTCATGCTCGTCAGAAATTGTATATTGTATATGAATAACAATAGTCATGGTATATAAGAAAGTGAATGTCATTTTAATATGGAGACATTTTTGGAAGGAGATATTGTTCTTTATGTTATGGTTTATTTTCTTAACTCCAAACTTGGTCTATTCTTTCTCTATATACATAAGAAGCAAAAAAAACAAAGTAATTTCACAATTTTAAGTTATATTTTTATATTTTATAATTACAAATCTAGTTTCTTATTAAACTATTTTACACACATTTATTTATTCAAATAAATTATATTGTGAATATATTTTCTCCTATTATTTGGTTACAAAATTATTGTACTCCCTACGAAGTAAAACAACTTTATTAATAAAGAATTGAATGCCAAATTGAAAGATTGCTAAAGTGAGAACTACTATAATATATAGAACTGATTTTTTAATTTGTTTTATATGTTGTTGAATTTCCATTACCTAATATCTTCAAACCCCATGGGGATGTAATGAACATGGGAGCTAACTTTAGGTAAATAAACATTCACATTGTCAACCTGGAAAAAAGAAATTATAATCCTAAAATTCTCTTCCCTAAACATATTTTTAAATATATATAATTGAGCTCCATCTATTAAAAACAAAAGCAATATTAAGAACCTCCTAGAGTTATAAAAGGTAATTGACATGAAAAATAAAAAATCTCCTCATGACAAAATACAAATGTTAATCTTAATTGAATCATTAAAAAACTAAAAAGGGATAATAGACAGTATCACAATTTTCTTATCATAAAAAATGCTCCTATATGAAACAATAATGGCTTTCATCAGTTCAAGAGCAGTAAAAACAAGTTTACTAAGAAAACAACTATAACACTGAGAGATATTTGGAAGAAATTATTGAATTAGTGAACATGTATTGCTCTAGGGTGTTGGATATTGGGCATAGGAAATTATTGAATTGGTGAACATGTCTTGATCTTGTATACAAGACCGCAAATTTGCATGTAGCTTATACTACATTAACCATGAGACTATCAACATTTAGAGCACACTTGCCATCACATTTGCAAAGAAAATTACAATAGAGCGTCACATTTTTCTTATCATATCTAAATGTTCCTATATGCAACAACTACCTTGTGCCTCATAGTTTAAATTTGTGCAGGAGGAGGAGAGGAGTGTCAAGGTGCAAGCTAGAATAAGAAGAGAAAGAATAATCTTGTTTGGGACATGAGAATCTCGTTTGGGACTTGAGATAGATTCATTCTCTGCACATCTAGACTCAAAGCTTAATAAAACAAAACTCACCATACTTGAATTTTTAAAATAAATATCTTAAAAATTAGAATATCAATTTAATATATTTTACTCAATTACACATTTAGAAATATTCACTTTAAAAAATACAAATATAAATTACTATTTTAAATAAAAATAGTACAAAGAATCACATTAATTACCATGGCCCTTGTGTACCTGCCTCTTATTACTTTTTAAATACCTTTTAAAGTACCTAATGTTTGTAACTTATTCTTAATCACATAGTATCAATTTTGTAAAACTATAATCTACAAGTCTCACTTTTTATAGCTTTGGTGGAAGGACAGAGTATCTAGATTCCCTTACCCTTTGAGAAGCATCCTCAATTATTGTACCACCCACCTCCCACCTCGGCATCCAATCTAGACATCTTAGGTTATTCTAAATTGATCAAGAGTACTAAAATTTCCATGATGTCCATCACTATGTATGGGGTTGGTTGCAACCTTGGATATATTCTCTGAGTTGTTGTGATTCTTTTTCTTGTGGATAAAACTTATTTTTGGTTGTCATCTAGTTATCATGATTCAAAACATTGTTATCATCTCATATCCTTGTAGTTACAAACTATTACAATTAAGTAATTAAAGGTAAATTTAGTGTTATTTAGGAAATGAGAATAAAACCATGTCTTTTTGGAATAATATATTAGTTGTAACAAAAATAATATAGAACAAGAAATACTATGTATATTTGGATTTATGAAAATTTAGATACATTTTATTAAGTAAACTTTTAAAAGAATAATGGTTATAAACAATTAAAAATAATTTTATTAAGTAGTTAGTTTAGATCAATATTATTTATGAGAAGGATCAATTTTTTTTCACTCTGAAAGAGGTTTTCATATGAAGACATTTTATATTATGTCAATCTTTTTATTTAATTTACTTTTATTTTTATTTTTGTGTAATTTGACATAGTCAAAATGTTAAACCTGACATTACAACATTTTTATTATACACCTAAAATCAATCTAACTTATTAAAAAGAAAAAAGAAAAAAGAAAATAATATTATAAAACAAATATAAAACTATTTAGTTGTGGATCTAATGGCCTAAAACATTTCAATCGTCTAACATTTGATCTAATGGCTCAAACATGGACACATTGGCAGGTAGGAAAGTTGTTTTCAAATAAAAAAGTCTTACGACGTAGTAAAACATAATTTAAATTAAAAAATAAAGTAAAAAATTAATAATTATAATGATCAATACAACAGTTTCTTGGTCAAATTGCACAAAATTAAAAATTAAAATAAAATAAAAATTACTAACCAATATTACTAACATTTTGACTAAGTCAAATTACATTAAAATAAAAATTAAATAAAATTAAATAAAAAGATTAATATAACCCTATAAAAATAAAATAAAACTAAAAATAAAAGTGGTCCATGTTATTGACGTATCGTATACAGGCTGAATATAGCATAAAATTAAAACAGCGTAAATCTATCTTAACTCAGAATCTAGAGAGATCAAATTTCTTTTGTTACAAACTTATTTTAGAGTGCAAAAAATAATGTGTAATTTTTAACTGTTTAAATTACATTTTTGAATGTTATAAAGATTACATAACATGTCTATTAAGCTATTTTATATTAATTCATGTTAAAATATTTTAATGATAAGTCATATTGGATATTTTATCTCTGTATAATTATATTTAAATATTTTATTACTTGAAAGGTGAAACTGAAATGTCAACAATGAGTTAATTATTTTGTAAATAGATTTAATTGTTTATTTATATGATTATTTAAAAAATATATTTTTTAAAAATGGCATACTTAGACTCAATAATGTCCTAGAACGTTCATTCTACATTTTCAAAAACAGATTACCGTTTTTGTTGGCTACCTGATATCAAATCGGTGACCGTGGCCATCTCGGCGTCCTCTCGTCTTCGGAAAAAGGCAAAGCGTATTTCTATTTCCAGTCCCACCATGTTCTCGTCCAAAAAGTATAACCGACTTTCATGTTCATACACGGTGTGATAGTGATAGTTACAAGTATAGATTTGGAATTTATCTCTAATAACAAATTTTTAGTACTACAAACCCCTAATGGCTCTAGCCCACCAATTTCCTAAAGATTTAGAATTTATCTGGAAGAACAAGGCTTTAAGGACTAGTTGAACGTCGAAACCCCATGAAGTTCGCAACTAATAAAATAAACAAAGTAACGGACTTCGATGAAAGCTTGGAATCAATAAAAGGGCGTCAATTTTCACATTACGAATGACAGAGTAGTATATACAGTGATGGATAGGAAATGTTTTAAAATTAATAAACGCAGAATTTTCATGTTAAGGTTAACTTAGAGTCGAGAGATGGAATTTGACCGGCATCATGGGAATGATTTATTATTTTAAAAATTCAAAATCAGGAATTTGATAAAACTAAAGAAAATCACTCATATATTCCACACAAAGGTGTATGCGATCAACACACATGCTAAATACATTCAGATTACTCTATTAAATAGAGTTTTCCAGATCTAACTTATTCCTAAGTTAGAAGGAGAGGTTGAGAGAATTTCTCAACCATCACAAACCAACATCTCAAATATAGGATGTAAGCATTAGTCCAACATCTCCTCTTAATGCTTACATTACATAAATTTATTGAAAACACAATCATTCTTTAAGTTCTCAGTATAGGCTCCATCAAGTTGCTTCATAACCCTTGTAAAGGTGTAGTCAACAAGTTGGATTCTCGAGTTCGACTACTAAACTCCCGAATCAAGGACCTCTCGAAGTCAATTACCAGAAATCGTCCCAATCTGTCACATAACCTCATTAGGATACCACTCCACATCTACGACCAATGAGGGATCCTTCTCTAGATCCGCCACTGCCATACTATCTCGACAACCATCCATGTTGAGCCTTACTGCCACTTGATCTCTTCAAACACAATTGATTACATGTTTGCAATCGCTGAACTCCTAGTCATTCTATGGACAAGCTCACATCCACCGAAATACATGGGTGTTAACCACTATACTCGCCGGTTATCTAGAGAAGCCATCTAGATACTGAATGTATCTAGAATCAATTATTGCATCATAAAGTTTCTATGAAATTAATCATAACTTAATTTACAAAACTAATATATATTAATAAAAATAATTATAACTCTAGCTCAACGCTATGGACACATCATTCTCCTCCAACTCGGCTTCGAAGCTCTTGGTGGTAACCTCGGAGTTAGCAAGGGAATGTATCACTACCCACGACTTGAACTTCGCCTCCAGGCCAAGTTTTTCGGTAACTAAGAATTTGGACTACGATTGTACGATGCGTGGCCTCGATCCATATGACCACCGGTGTAAAAATATTTGTGGGATCTGCACATGGCATATTTTATCGCCTTCCAAGGTGGAGTTGTCTAAAAACATTCGGAGGGAGGAGGTGTCTATGACTTCAAAAACTCGCGTAGATTTTTTCAACTTGGCGGAGGCTGAGGTTCAATCTCTCGTCGAAGTGTAGCTTTTGTTTTTCAAGCTGGAACATTGACATTGACAGCGTGCTATTGGGTGAACAAAGCAATGCCTGATCACACAAGATATTGGATACCTAGTTTATGTCGATTTCTCTCAAGCTGGAACATTGACATTGACAGCGTGCTGTTGGGTGAACAAAGCAATGCCTGATCACACAAGACATTGGATACCTAGTTTATGTCGATTTCTCTCTGGAAAGCAGAGGCGCTATGGAATTGAGCGGCATGGGCTGCAATGGTGGCAAATCCAACTGCACATAAAAAAAAATTCTGCTTCATCTTCTGCACCTAAATATCTCCCCAATCCCAGCCTTATACGACGAGCCCATTTCATTCATTTCCGGCTCTACGTTCCCGTTTCCATCCACGTCAAACCAAGAAGAATTTGTATTTCCGGTAGAAGAATATTATTCATTCATAGTAATGAAATTACCAAGTAATGTGATAGGTCATTGGTCATTCGATTAAGGTGAACAACGTGAACGGAGGGAGGTCGGTCATACTTTGGCAACAAAATATTGACAGGAAATCCGCAAGCTAGAGTCACAATTCACAGAAATCGCACACTTGCCGTCAACATCCAGGGCTCCATAGAGTCAATCCGTTTGAACCCTGCCTGGTACACCAACAAACATGAGTTGCAAAAAATCATATAAAAAAATATTTTACTATCTTTCACAATCCCAAATCCAGTACGAGCCTCAAGCTCTGATACCATAGTGAAACAAATAAAATCACTCATATAATCCACACAAAAGTGTATGCGATCAACTGAATACATTCAGATTATTCTATTAAATAGAGTTTTCTAGATCTAACTTATTCTTAAGTTAGAAAGAGAGGTTGAGAGAATTCTCAACCATCACAAACCAACATCTCAAATATAGGATGTAAGCATTAGTCCAACAGGAATTATAAAAATGGATTAGAGATGTTGATCTGTTTTAAAATGCATGGGAATGATTTATTATTTAAAAAATTACAAAAAATCGTCAATATCAAGAATTCTTAAAACCGTCATGATCACGAATTATTAAAATGGATTAGAGATGTTGGTCTGTTTTGAAATTCTAATCCTGTTGAAACTTATTTAGAATTCGCTTTCCACCACTATTCACCAAAAATAATTTAAAGCAAGTAACGTTATTATCCTAAGAGAAAATATATTATAATACATGCTTAAGGGGGTAATACTATAAAGGGTTTATGCCGACATAAATGATGTTAATTATAAATGTCATGCCATGGTAGAGTTGCAGTTTGTTATTTAAGTGGTTTGGAATTAAATGAGAGATTTTTATTATATTTTTAGGTTTAACATAATTTTATATGAATATGAATATGTTAGATGGGTTAACTAAACTTTTAGTTTGGGTAGGGTTTTAATATTGATGAATTTTAATAAAAGTTAAGAAGATATATGTTTTTTTTTTATTAAACATATTATTATGATTTGGTGGACATTTTGAACCAACTAATGTGGTTTATCCTTAGGATAAGGTGAAAAAGCTAAATCGATCATCATGAATAAATAGTAAGAATGCAACATTGGCTGGATATAGCCATTGAAAACTAGTCGTTAGAAAACTAGCCTTTATAGAGTTAGTTAGTTAATTAGTCGTTAAGGAGATTATTTAAATATTTAAGAAATTTGGAGACATGAAATCTTATATTTAGTAGATTTTTATCTTTTTAATTTCATTATAATGAATCAAATAAATATAAAGAAAAAAAAAAAAGAATGTAAAATTTATATCTCACTCACTTCAATTACTATATTAAACTTATAATATATAAAATCCTTAATAATAATAAAGATAACTTATATAAATGATCCCGATTTATGCATGAACACAATAAAATACAGAAATAGACATAAATACAAAGATGCAACGGAAATTAAACTTCATTTCATTAATATCAAATAACAGAAATATGCTTACAGACATAATGGAAATAAACTAGCTAGGGCGCTGGTAACGTATTTCTAAGAAGAGATGTGGCAGCTACATGCCTCTGAACTGTGTTAAAATGAGCTTTAAAGGCCTATTTATTGTTGAGAAATAATAAAAAAACCTAAACATCCAAAAACCTAACCGTAGGAGATGAAGCGCCAAAACTATGGGCCCCGTTTGGGTAAATTGGTGTTTCAACTTCCCTGGGACGTAACTTTGGCATATGATCTCCGTTTGACGCACACCATACCTCGTTAGAAATATTTATTTGAGGAATACAACTTTTGATGTAGGAAAAATTGTTCCATGGACCCATGTTGCTCCCAATTTTCCCAAAAAACGTTGTTTAGGGCCTCAAAACGACTCTCAAAGTCCAGGACCCGAAAAAATGCTAAAAATAGTAAGTTGTGCCGAAATTGAACAATTGAAAGAACCGATGGTGGGAGTTCAAATGGAATAGGTGGGTGGCCACCAATATACACCTATATCATTAGGGCCTCCAAACGGCTCCGGAAGTTCAGGACCTGAAAACCTGCTAAAAATAGTAAGTTGTGTTGAAACTGAAAAATTTAAAGAACTGATGGTGTGGGTTGAAATGAAATAGGTGGGTGGCCACCAATATCCATCTGGATCATTCCTCCCTGCTTAGGAAGAAATGGTCCCCATTGTATTAAGTTCCTCCATGAGAGTCAAATTATGTTGAACTTGGTATTGGATTTGTCCAGGATGTCTTGGACCTACTGGCGGACGTGCTGGATGTGTTCAATAAATTTTCTTTCCTTAGACAATACATGTGTGGATTCTGTTTGTGTAATCGCATGAGGTATGGAAATATCAAGTGGCGATGCATCGGGGGTCAGATCGATGGAGTGTTTGTCTTGACAATGTAGAGGAACCTCTATGGGTGAGGAGAAAATGTCCTCGTATTCCTCCATGATTTTATCCATCTGTTGTAGTCGTGCAGGGGAGCCCCGTTTCGAGGCTGTGGGTACAATCTTCTTCTTTCCCTGTGAGCGAGTTGTAAGGAAAATAAATTTCTTGATTTGGGAAATAGTCTTAATGCATCATTTTGTAATAGTCAAGGAGATGGCAAGAGGCGGTACTACCTCTAGTGTCCTGTACAATTCATTTCCCGAAGTAATAACAACAAAACGAGGCATAGACTCATACATAGCATGTCACCTCCATAAGTATGGTTGGCCCAATAATACATCATCTACATTAAGAGGAGCAACATCACATAATACCTCATCCGTGAATGGCTTGATGTTGTACGAAATGCAGCATTATTAGTGGACGCGGAGATCTCTCCCTAGGTGAAGCCACCTGATGGTATACAGCTGTGGGTGTGCTATGGTCAGTAAGTTGACCCGCTTCACGACCTTTGCTGAAATGAGGTTCTTTTGGCTTCCTCTATCGACAATAAATTGCAATGGAGAACCCTTCACCCACATCTGCGAATGGAAGAGGCGCTCCCCCTCCTCTGGATCCTCGGGATCCTCCCTCTAGAGCTTGGTGGTGGCAACAATGGCACTCGAGTCTGCATTAATGATCTCCTTCCCTTTTTCATCTCCCTTGTCTAGTTTTGGCTCTGGCTCAGGATCAAAACATGCATCTAATTCGGGTGCCTTCAATTCGACCACCAACAATTCTTTGGCTCGACACTCGTTTGTGCTGCGAGTGGGGTTGTTATCAAATTTACACCACTTCCCCGTGTCCTTCTTTGTATTTTTGGTGGTGTTTTGAGTCGCCCCACTTTGGCTCTTCCCCTTGTTCTGTTGATTGAGGGCGCCTTTCCTTGGCTTCATATTCGTGGATCCAAAGTCTCGCTTCTTCTGCTTAAATTTTTGCTTAATCTTGGTGGCATAGTGATATGCCATGCCAAAAGAGGTAATGTCTAGGAACTCCATTTCTTTCTAAATGTGTCTGTGCAGACAACTGCGATACTTGGGCACCAAATGTCTATACGAATCTTTAATACCCAACTTTGTGCGCAGGGTATGGAACAAATTCGTCAATTCATGCACATCTTGATCCCTTTGTTGCTGCAATGTGGTCCACTAGATGTACCTGTCCTCATAGCTCCCCACGGGGTAATATTGTTCCTTGATGTCATCTCGGAATGAATTCCAAGTGGTTGCGACTGAGAATAGAGAGGATTCCCCCTCGTCCTTTTTCTCACAATAGGTTTCCCACCAGTCCTTGACATGGGGGGTGATTTTGAGGAGTGCAAAAATAATATTTTCTCGATCGAAGAAATCATGGACTGAGAAATACCCTTCTAGCAAATTCAACCATCTATCGACGACGTCTGCATCTATCTGGCCTTCAAATACTGGAATGCCAAAGTTTACCTGTACCTTGAAGGGAGTGGCACCTCCAGAGTGGTTGTTGGATGCAGATGCATTGTAGGTGGGTAGTCGTTGAAGGATCTGAACAAATTTATCCATCATCGCGTTCCTTTTTTTCTTGAGGGCCTCCTCAAGAAATATTTTGATAGGATCTCCTGCTCCCTCGTCTTTCTTTTCTTCCGCCATGGGAATTTGTTGGGGTTTGCGAGGCTGATCTTGCAAGGGTTCAACTAGATCGAGCCCTAACTCCTTATACCTTGACCACGTTGGGGACATGCAAAGAAAAACAGAGAAAGAGCAGACCGCTCTGATACCACTAATCTAGATTTATGCAGGAACGCAATAAAATACAAAAATAGACATAAACACAGAGATGCAGCAGAAATTAAACTTCATTTCATTAATATCAAATAACTTAAACATGCTTACAGACATAATGGAAATAAACTAGCTAGGGCACTGGTAGTGTATCTCTAAGAAGAGATATGACGGCTACGAGCCTCTGAACTGTGTTACAATGAGGCTCAAAGGCCTATTTATTGTTGAGAAACAATAGAAAACCCTAAACATCCAAAAACCTAATGGTAGGAGATGAAGCACCAAAACTATGTGCCTGGTTTGGGTAAATTGGTGTTTCAACTTCCCGAGGACGTAACTTTGGCATATGATCTCCTTTTGACGCACATCATACCTCGTTAGAAATATCTATCTAAGGAGTAAAACTTTTGGTGTCAACAACATCGGTCCATGGACCCATGTTGCTCTCATTTTTCCCAAAAAACGTTGTTTAGGGCCTCAAAACGACTCTAGAAGTCCAGGACCCGAAAAACTGCTAAAAATAGTAAGTTGTGCCGAAACTGAAAACAGCTAAAAGAACCGATGGTGGGGGTTCAAATGGAATAGGTGGGTGGCCACTGATATCCACTTGGATCATTAGGGCTTTCAAATGGCTTCAGAAGTTCAGGACCCGAAAAATTGCTAAAAATAGTAAGTTGTGATGAAACTGAAAAACTGAAAGAACTTATGGTGCAGGTCCAAATGGAATAGGTGGGTGGCCACCAATATCCACTTGGATCAATAAATTAAACTCACATTAGAAATCAATCAATAATAAACATCAAAGCACTTATTTCCTAATATATCTCAAGTCGTTAAAAAAGAAAATCTTAAAATTAACTAGTTAGTTTTATGTTTATTTATTTATTTTTAACAACTTGAGATATATTAGGTAATAAGTGCTTTGATGTTTATTATGGATTGATGTTTCATTTTTTTTTCCCAGCAGTGGATTTTCAGATGACAATCATAGATTTCATAAAGTTGGTGTGTCTGTAGAATGAGTAATCTGAACCATGTTGCTTTAGAAACGTTTATGAAAAAGTTTTATTTGATGCCTTATGATCTTGGGATCGACACATTCCTTTGTTTGGTAGGAAGAAGGGAGATGTTTTCTGGGAAGATCTATACAAATTGATCTAGTCAAACTGGACTACTGAATGTGATATTTAATTATGCTTGAGGGGGTTTTTTATTATTCACCCTACATCAAAAAAATATTAGAAATTTTTTGAGGAAGGACTGTGGTTATGGGGAAAAGCAGTATTAATCATCACACCCTAGCTCTGAGAATTTGATGTATCAATAATGGAGGTAACAAAAATGTTTGCTACCCAATCTCCCGCTTCCCTTTTGGCACCATCAAGTTCTTAAAGACATTGGGAATGATTTTATAAAAATAGGTAAAGAGAGAATAACAAAGGGAGCTCTTCACATATGCTCACATTTGTGTGGAGATCAACCTCAACAAGGGGTCGTCATATCATATTCGACTAATCAATGGAAAATTCTAGTGAACAAAAAGCTTAGATTATGAAGACACAAACTTTAGATGTCATGTATGAAACCAAAAAAGGCACCTACAATATAACTTCTCTTTGGCTAAAAAATTAGCAAATAAGAGGAAGAGGCATAAGCCCAATTCAAAGCATTGGCAAACATATGAGCCCCTCCTCCTGATGCAGAAGAAGAGGTGGATCTAAAGGACCCACTAGGTAAATAAAAATAAAAAGCAAATGAAAGAACAATATCGACTGGAAAAACCTCCAAAGTAAACAAAAGTCAATCAAAATGTGGATATGGCACTTTTACATATTTTTGCAGAAAATGAAATAGCAACAACAAAGAGTGAAGGGATTCAAGGAATAAAAAATGGATAACTTTTCCAATCAATAATTGTTTGTGTTGTTTTGTGATGGATCCTTAATGGTTTTTTTTCTTTTCTTAATGTACCATAGTGAATTTGCAACATGTAATTTTGTTTTCATTAATAAATTTATGATTTTTCCTTGGGAAAAAACATATATACATTTTAAAAGTCATGGAACAAGATTCTTATTCATGGAGATTTAAATCCACTTCACCCTGGATATTCTTAATTAGTAAATAGACTTTGTTATAATATTATGGGCCAATGCCATGATTTATCATTAGCACATGCCCAAAATAACCATAAGGACTTTTCCATATGACATTTTTTAATTAATTAATGGCATTAAAAGAACAAAAAAAACATAACTACCTTGTAAAAAAATTTAAACCTTTAATTTGTATATATTATTAAGAATATTCTATGGAGATTAAATTTCTACCTTCCACTTAGTAATTATCAATAATTAAATTAAAATTTTGAAAACCCTATTTTAAAATACACATAATTGAATTTAGGCCTTTGTGATCCATATCATGGAAAACAAGAAATTTTTTAGTGAAAATCACATTATTAAAGTTTTGGCGACGTTCCTCACATCACCAGTTAGATTTGACTAGATAAATATTATTTATTAATAAATAATATTTTAATATAAGGAAATAATTGTTAGAATATAGTTGTTAATATTGAATTAAGGAAAATAATTAATAAAATGAAAATAAAGAATATTTGGGTCAAACCTAAATAATCAAAACACTAAAATAAATAATATGTGAGTCAAACTTAAATAATCAAAACAATTAATTTTAAAAGCTTAAAAATAAATAAATAAATAAGTAAAATAAAATAAAATTAATAAATTAATTAATAATGAAGAAAATAAAGTAATTAATTGTGTTTATTAGTAGTAAAAAAATATAAATAAATAATAATAAATAAAAATCAAGAAATTAGGAGGAAAGAAAAAAATGATATATATATATATATATATATAACAAATAAATAAATAAATAAAAACTTAAGAGGAAATGGTAGGGATCCAACAACTGCTAAATTTCTAGTCATTGTCTTTATTTAGACTGCTTGGACTCCTTTCAATCTCTATAGTCTCCCTAAATTTACAGTGATGGGAATGATATATCCTACAATGACCCGGGCATCTTCAATGCAGATGTGGTGTTTTTTCTTTTTTTCATGTTCTGCTAATGCCAAGGAGCGGATCCTTCCATGTTTGATGTATGTCACATGTTCTTGAATCCTATGATTTATTGAGTGGCCAATTTCACCAACATAGGGTGTCCCACATGAACAAGGGATTACATAAACACTTTTCATGTTTTGAGGGTCCACAATGTCTTTTACATATCTTAGGGAACTTTGAATGGTGATAAGGAGCCTAAAAGTAGAGGGAACCTTGTTCTTTCTTAGGATCCTTGCAATCTCGTCAGTGGTCCCTTAGATAAGAGGAAGGTTGTTAAATTTAGATAACCATGGTATGTTCTATGCTTAATGAAAATTTACTTCAATCTTTCTTAGGCCCGATTAAAATTAGCAATCACATAAACATGAAAGTAAAATGCTAATATAACACAATAATAGATCAAAAGAAGATAAGCCAATAACATAGATCAGATTTTACAATTCTTCTTGTCCAACAAAGATATAAGATAGTGTGTGTTACGATAGTCAACAAGATGCTTCAACCAAAAAAGTCTTTCTTAGATTAGCCAACCCTCCAAGTGTCACACACACAACCCTCAAAGAAAGCTGATCAAAATTCAATGTTGGTCAACCTAAGTCAATGCAGGACAGTCAACACAAAAAGTCAATGCTACAAATTGAGGGCTTTGGTCAAAATGCTCATTTTCCTCGATTTTTGTGCCCAGTTGTACAACCTAAAAAAATTTGATTTCCAACAAATATTGGAGGTCAAATGGTCAAGGGTTGACCACGGTCAACACTGGTCAATGCACAACAAACAACCCTAAAATAGATCCGCAAATTTTCCCCATCTTTGGCTCTGCACGTGTGGAGGAAAGAGGCTGCCAAAGGCTACTGAACCAATCATATCACAATGAGAGAATGTGTGATGAGTTGATGAGTAAATTACCTCCAAGTCTCTCCAGTATATATCCATCAGTGAGGGTGTGTGACACATCTATTAGGCTTATGAGCCTACATTACAAATCTGGATGACCTTGCACATGTGTGGAAAATAAAATCAAAATATATGTTATGCTCATCCAAACAAGATGATATTTAAATCAATATTACACCTCTCTGAAAGAGGAATCCAACAAAAATATGATCATCATCATATCAGCAGTGCATCATGGAGTTTGGACCTAGTTGCCCAAAATTAACACTCCCTCTCAACTAGGGAGAACTCCATTTGTCCACATGTGACATCCACAGATCAGTACCATCGTGTACCATCATATAGCATCATGCGTCATCTTGTTGTAACTTTCTTTGCTAGGTCTTCTTCGCAAAAAGGTGAGTCACAAAGACATCACGCTCAGCTGGCCCGAAGTCAGCTTAGAGGTTAAAACCTCTCTTGGACTCAAAAATAGACTCATACTAATCCGAAGTTAGTTTACTGACCTGAAGTCAGTTTAGAGGTAAGAACCTCATCATACTTGATCCCAGAACAAGGTGTTGGACACATGCCATCCTAGACATAGAGAGTACGACAATATTTGATGCATCCATCGGTCTTGTTATTGGTCTCTATCCACATTTCCCACCTCATTGGCCAAATGAGATGTACTTCCCATGAGTCTAAAACTCCAAGGGTAGGATGTGGGTGGGGCATAGATCAAAGAGAAGTGAATCAACTCAATATCATAACGGTGGGGCAGAAGCACAACAAGGTTCGACAAGCCGAGCCCCGTGTGTGCTTATAGCTCCAAGAAGTTATCCCCAAGCCCCTTGGAGCTCCCAGAGCTCATAGTCAAACTCAAGAAGGACCCTCATAATAGGGTCTTTCCATGATTCCAAGCTTATCATGGAAGGTTAAGAACTTGATCTTCCCTAGGCGCTTTGTGAGAATATCCGCGACCTGCTCATCAGTTCCTATATGATTGAGCCTTACGGCACCTCGTTGTACCATATCCCAGATAAAGTGGTACCTGATATCAATATGCTTAGATCAATCATGGAACACGGGATTCTCAGAAAGACGAATCCCACTCTATTTATCACAAAGGAGAACGATGGTATCTAGCACATACCCAAACAACTCACTGAAGAGATTTCGCAACCAAATAGCTTCACAACAGGCCATACTTGTTGCAATGTATTCGGCCCCAACGGTGCTCAAAGCCACTGACTTCCGCTTCCCGCTCATCTGAGATATTGAAGCAAAACCCAAGGTGAAGCAATATCTAGATGTGCTCTTGCGATCCACCACACTTCCAGCCCAATTGGAATCAGTATATCCATGGAGTCTCAAACTTCTGGCAGTGTATCTCATCCCATGGTTGATTGTGCCCTGAAGATATCTCAATATATTCTTGGCATCAATCCAATGATTTTGATGAGGATAAAAAATATGTTGACTCAAAGTGTTCACAGAAAAACATATGTTCAGATTGTACAATTGTACTCATGGCTACTAGATACCCTTGGTATCTATTCAACTTCTTGCTTTCACAGAATGTCCACTTTGGGGCAATATGTCTCTCGTCATCTGCAAGAGTATCCCTAAGCCATGAGGATATTCTCTTATTTAAAGGAGGTGGATCAATAGGATCCATAGGTCCTTCAACATTGGGCATTGGTTCATCCTTCGGCTCTTCCTGCTTCCTTGCTTCTTTATCTTCTTTTTCTTCCTTGGAGCTAGGAAGATTTCTCAGTTTCTTGAGGGAAACATCTTCATCGAAGGTGACATCGTGACATATCTCCACCTCTCTTTGACCAGGCACATAGATTCTATATTCCTACGAAGTTTCATAGTAGCCCACAAACATTCCCTTCTTTCCTAAAGAATACATCTTGCTTCTCTTTTCTTTCAACACATGAAAGTAAACAACATAGCTAAAAACTCTAAAGTGAGAAACATCAGGTTTCTTACCAGAGAAGACTTCTTCGGGAGTTTTGGAGTCCAGAGCGGAATGCGAGCATCTATTTTTAATGTACACAGCAATGTTCGCAACTTCTCCCTATAGAAACTCCAAAATACCTTGGTCACATAGCATGGCGCGGGAAGCTTCTAGAATGGTCCTTCTATTTCTTTCAGCAACACTATTTTTCTCAGGAGTATACGTAGTTGTGGTCTCCCTCTTAATTCCATCTTCTCTGCAAAAGTCATTGAATTCATTTGACTCATACTCGGTCCCATTTTTGGTCCTCAAAACTTTGATTCTCTTCTCGGTTTGATTTTTCACCAAGGCCTTGAAGGTACGAAACCATTTGAATGCTTCGTCCTTCTTCTTCAGTAAATATATCTAGGTCTTACAGGAGAAGTCATCTATAAAAGTCATGCAATAGGAACATCCTCCCAAGGATGTCATGGGCAGCATACCAGATAAATCAGAATGTATCAGCTGCAAGACTATTGGTCGCTTTAATTGTTTTAACAATTCAAGCTCCACATAAATTGTCAACCCGAGGAAGTCTGTTTATTCCAAAGACAATCACACACTGGAAATGCTAAATTCCAAAAGCAAGAATAATGTTGTAGTGAAAAGTCACACAATTATTAATCATACAAATCTAATTATTCACACCCTGTTTAATCAAAGCTGAAGTTTACTTATGTTATAATGAAAACAATTCCTCTATTAGGTTTTAAGAATCCAAATAAAAAGGAAATCGTGCAGGAAAGCAATCAACCATAACGAGAACAGGACCCTATTCCTTTAAATAGGAACATTTTCTTTGCTGACACCTAATCTTTCTGTGAAAAATCATCAGAAAACAGGACCCTATTCGCGACGGGAACCTTAGGCACCCCACCATCCTGTTCTGTCCTAACACAAGGGAAAAAGAAAGGCAATCAAGGGAGCAGTTCTTTATTCCTTTGTACAGGAATCTTCAACTTGCACCTTCCCAACATCAATCATACATTCAAACAAATAATATGAAAAAGAGGATCATAGCCTTCCCAAATTGGATATCTTGAACACATGCGGCAGTAAAGGAAAGCAGTACTCGATAAACCTACAAGGCTGATATGGCGGTAGCAGGCAAGCAAGAGATTAAAGTAAAGTGCAAATATCATAAAGAAATCTAACAAACTACAGGAACAGTTGGGTGAATCTTGTGAGGAAGGCGGGCCCTTTCCTTCTCACAGGATTCCCCAGGGAAAAGATTAAATTGAAGCGCTCAAAAGGAAATTTTATTCATCTGTCAAAAGAAATGATACATTACAAATGGAGTCTAGCTCCTGTCCTCTCAAACACAATGTTCTCCTATAGTTTCGAGCTCCCTCTAATGATGATGTCTCCTCTTTTTAAAGAGGAGACATCTCTTACAATTACAGTAGAGCAAATCTATATTTATCCCTAAATCTGTTCTTCTTTCTTAAAACAGGGCTATTTTGTTCTTCCATAAAAAGATATCGTTACAACAGATACAAAAAGAGTACTATCTTCAGAATAATCTGTGTAACCACGTCTTCATGTTGTTGCCATTGTTCCAAGAAATACTCTTCCAGAATCGCAAATTACGAATAGTGACGGAATTTGCGTGCCTGCTGGCTGTTTCAGCAACGAAGTCGACTGTTTCAGCAAGGGAGTCGACTGTTTCAGCAATGACCGATTATTCCAGCACACCATATAATTTATCTGCGATCTTTTAGACTTATGTTAGCAACAATCTACTTCGATTAATGATGAAATATAAGAGTAATATGGAATTATATGTAAACAGATTAAATATATAATAAAGAAGAGGATTTTATATACCTTTGGATAAAGTAAATGAAAATGATGATGGAATCCTTTTTAAACATGGTTATAAAGGTAAGGTGGTGTCAAAATATATAGTAAAAAGTGGTACATAGTGAGGTCCTAACATCCCCCCCAGCTGAAAGGGTTGCATGTCCTCAGGCAACTCCTAGTCTGAGTCAGAGTCTGAGTACTGACTCTGTGCATGCAAGTTGCTCAAACAGTAGCTAAAGAAGGTGGCTTTTGTCGAAGCTCGAAATCCTCGATTGTTCTGCAATTGCTTCCATGCTACAGCCTCATCCCTGTCAGCCAATTGGTAGTGACACTGGTATTTTTCTGTAGGCATCCATAGAATTGGAAAATGAAAATGGTAACCAATCCAGTTTTCTCCACAATGTCGAATGCATCTGATGTAGTTAGGTACCCTGGAGAGTGCAGCTTGAAGATTATCAGGGCTAAAAGGGTGATATTCTTGTCTTTCCTTACATGACTGCTTCCAGAACATAATGTTGGCCTTCAATGCAGCAGTTTCCTTCACTTTGATTAGCTGTAGACACTTTAGAAGTGTTAAGGCTTGCAGTTGTTGTATGTAGCGGTGCATTCGTGGCTTCTGCAAGAATCGGTGATATTCTTCTACAAACCTGGCAGGATTTGAAGGTTCCGGTCTAATCCAAAGGAGCCTATTCTCCTCATTATGCCTACTTGCAATAAACGCAGTTTGCCAGGTGAGTTGATTGGCCAAGAATGAAATGAATGCCCTTATTTGTACATCACCTACAATTGGAGTGAGATTGACTTTTCTATTCTCGGGCATGGCCTCGTTATGGAGATAAAGTTCACACAACAAATGTTGATCTTGTATACATCGTTTAAGTACCTTCTCAAGATTTTGTAATGCATCCTCAAAAGACACACCATAAGGAGTAAAATCATCCATAAATATTTCCATAGAGTCATTCAGCATATCAGAAAAAATTCCTATAACAGCCCTCTGAAAAGTTGCTGGTGCATTACATAGCCCAAATGGAAGAACTCTATAAGCAAAATTTCCCCAAGGGCTAGTGAAAGTGGTCTTGTCCTGGTCTTGGGGTGCAATTCTAATCTGATTATACCCACTGAATCCATCTAGAAAAGAAAATAATTTCTTCCTTGACAGACTATCCAACACCTGATCAATGAAAGGTAAAGGAAAGTGATCCTTTTGAGTAGCTTTGTTCAAGGCTCTATAATCAACACATACTCTCCATTTCCCGTTTTTCTTAGGGACAATTACCAATGGGGAAACCCATTCACTGTCAGATATGGGGTATATAAATCTTGCATTAAGCAATTTCTAAAGTTCTTCTTTAACAATTTCTCGTAAATTAGGGTTCATTCATCTTTGGGGTTGACAGACTGGTCGGCATCCCTCTTTAATGTAAATTCGGTGAGTACATAGTTCAGAAGAGATCCCTTTCATATCTGTGTAATCCCATGCAAATGCTTCCTTATTTTCATGCAATAACTTCATTAACTACTGTGTTTCAGCAACTGTTAGATCGGGATTTATGTTTAATGTCTTGCCAGGTTCAATTTCAACTGTTATGCTTTTAGATGAGATGGTGGTTAATGTCTGAGATAAGTCTTCAGATTCAATCTTTTCTTGGGTATCTGTTTCAAAAATTGCAGTCAATTGATTGTGTGTCTCAACAATTACAGAGGAAGGTTCACAAATAAAATTATTAATTATTTCATCCCCTGTATTGTCTTTAAGAGTTAAGGCTTGTCCAATAGTTAGAATGGGCTGAACAGCATTATCATCATAATCCATCCACATAGAATCTTCATTATTAATTATGGGTGTAGCATGAGGATAAAGAGTAAGCTGTTTGGTTTCATAACCATTAGAAATTTTCATTGAACCAGATCTACAACTGATAAAGGCATCAGCTGTGGCCAGCCATGGCCTCCCTAGAATTAAGGGGTGTCCCCCCAGCTTTGTTTTAGTCTGCAATACAACAAAATCAGCTGGGTAATTCCAGGATTCAACTGAGATAAGTAGATCTTCAACAACTCCTTCAGGTTTAATTGTAGAACGGTCAGCCAACTCTAGAATGGTAGGTGTATCTCTGATTGTGTTATTCAGCTGTAACAACTGTGAAGTTTCAAGGGTCATTATGTTTATTGCAGCACCTAAATCTACCTGAACTTGAGGAATCATTGTTTTACCAATTTGAACTGTCACGGTAGGATGGCCGAGGTCACCATATTTCACAGGAGGGGTTTTTCCGGACATTAATGCAGATAAATCACCCATCACATGTACTGTAAGGGGATCTTTAGTTTTCCTACCAGGTTTCTTAACACAAATATCCCTTATTGTTCTGGCATAAATTGGTACATCTCTTATGCTTGTAAAAGTGGAATTTTAACATACAAGTTTTGCAATTCCCCTAAAATATTAAAAGCAGGTGTTTCAGGCGTTCTAGTTAAAACTAAACGCTCGGGGAATGGTGGTTCTGTTATTTCAATTCCCTTGTTAGAGGGTGGTTGTGCTTTCTTATGTTTCTCAGTTTCCTCTTTATCAGAATCAGAAGAAGTTATGTCATCAATAATAGGCTCTACTATTTTCCCGGATCTTAAATGAATATCATTACATTGCATAGTAGGAAATATGGACTGATTCTGAATATCAATGACTTACACAACTTTATTATTGGGGTTAGGATTTGGTTGCACGGGTAGCTGGGGTCTCATTTGGTTATTTGGCGGAGCATTTGATGGCAGAGGAAGTGGTTGTTGAAATTGAGGAAATTGATTTGGATACGGGAGTTGTTGGCTTCTCCAATTTGAATTCCAAGGGTTAAAAGAAGATGGATGTTGTGGGGGCCAAGGAGTCCACATTGTAGGATCAACAAAGGGAGGGTTTGATTGTTGCATGGGTGGGAAATTCATTTGATTAAAGGGTGGGTATTTCATTTGATTAAAGGGAGGGTAATTTGTTTGACTGAAAGCAGAATAATTATTCCAACGATTAAATGGCATACTAGAATTCATACATTGTCCTTTTGGTTTCCATTGTCTTCTTTGAGTTAGCAGGTAAACTACTTCAGCTTCTTCTTCCGTTGGCTACAATGTTGCCTTTATTCCTGGTAGAGATGGACATTGTTGTGTTTCATGATCTTTCTCACAAAGGGTGCAGATTGGTATTTTGTCCAAGGGGCACTCCCTTAGTGGATGTTTGTCTCTGCACTTCGGGCAAAAGACAGCCAAAGTTGCTTCTGCTTCAACCTGCTTCTTTTTAACCTGCAAAGTGTCAATTTGTGAAGCAAAAGAACTTAACATCTCAGTTTTAAATTCTTCAAGTAAATTACCTATTTCAGCTCTTGTTGCTCCCCCACTGGCTGATTTCTGCACTCTTGAATAGGTGGGATCTCTATTACTTACTTTGTTCCTTGTAGCTCCCCTTGAACATCTCTTACAAAGTTCAACAATCTCATCATATGATTCTTTAGATATATCTCCCTTACCAAGCATATTTAACATGTCTAAAAAATCATCCCTTAATCCTCTAAGTAATATTGTTTTGCGAATTTCCTTACTTATATTCGGATGATCAGATCTCTGTATGTTATACTGCAGCTTTTCTACGTAGTCCTCCAGATTCTCGTCCGGCTTTTGTGCCATATTGAATAGTTCATCCTTCTTTTCTCTCGTCCGACAGTAGTCTTGATATTTAAGCAGAAATTTCTGTTTCATCTGTTCCCATGTTGTGATTACCTGACTCCCAAGGCTCATGAACCATCTTAAAGCATTTCCTTTCAATGTTGCTGGAAACAGTTTCAACTTTTGATCATTAGTAACATAATCATAACTTCTGCATAATATATCAAATTCAAAAAGAAATTCATCTGGATCTTCAGAGGATAGACCATGGAAGTTAGGTAAAGCTGACAATGGAATATTCTTCATAGGAATTGTTCCTCTAGGGAGATCATTGATAGGAAATCCCAAGGTAGAGAGAGAATTTTCATCCTTCCCTTCTCCTTCAGGATCTACACGTCCTCCACCAAAGAAGCCTTCGTTGTTTCCTTCCATTGGCTGTTCTCCTACTGCACTTGCTCGATCGTCAAGATATTCTACTGGTTTCTCGATGTTTTCCACTGGTCGTCCAACACTCTCTATTATTTCCTCAACGTGCTCTGCTGATTCGCTAGCACTTTCTTCTGACTCTCCAGCACTGACTGCTGGTTCTTTAATCACTGGCTCCTCTATATTTTCAGGACCCACAACTTCCTCTGTTTTGTAATCTGATTGAGGGGAGTGCTGAAGTTTTGGTCTTCGAGAACTTAATCTCTGTGATGATTCAGCCTTTGATACAATCTCGTCAATAAAAGTCTTTCTTCCTCCCCTTCCTTTGCCTTTGCCACCTGTGGGGTTATTTTTCTTCTGGTTTCCGCGTCCTCTCATACAATATGCACATCTAGAAAGAAAATATTAATGCTTTTGAAATCTATAATTGCCTTCCCCGGCAACGGCACCAAAATTTTGGTTGCTTTAATTGTTTTAACAATTCAAGCTCCACATAAATTGTCAACCCGAGGAAGTCTGTTTATTCCAAAGACAATCACACACTGGAAATGCTCATTTCCAAAAGCAAGAATAATGTTGTAGTGAAAAGTCACACAATTATTAATCATACAAATCTAATTATTCACACCCTGTTTAATCAAAGCTGAAGTTTACTTATGTTATAGTAGAAGAAATTCCTCTATTGCAGTTTTTAAGAATCCAAATAAAAGGAAATCATTCTGCAAGAAAGGAAACCAATCAACCATAACAGGGAACAGGACCCTATTCCTTTAAATAGGAACTTCAGCACCTGCTGCCTGACACTAATCACTCTGTAGAAAAGATAAGCTCAAGAGAACAGGACCCTATTCCCATGAACAAGAACCTTCAGCACCTGTCTCCTGTTTCTAATCACACTGCAGGAAAAAGAAAGGAAATCACTGGGAACATGACCCTATTCCTTTGTACAGGAATCTTCAGCACCTGCTTCCCAGCATCAATCATACATTCAAACAAATAATAGAAAAGGATCCCTTAACTTCTTAAAATTGAATGTACTGAACACATGCAACATTAAAGGAAACAGAATGCTCAATAAACTACAGAACTGTGTAACTGGTGCTTCAGCAAACAGAATTAAAGTAAAGTGCAAATATCATAAAGAAATCTAACAAACTACAGGAACAGTCGGGTGAATCTTGTGAGGAAGGCGGGCCCTTTCCTTCTCACAAGATTCCCCAGAAAAAGGATTAAATTGAGGCGCTCAAAAGGAACTTTTATTCATCTGTCAAAAGAAATGATACATTACAAATGGAGTCTAGCTCCTGTCCTCTCAAACACAATGTTCTCCTGTAGTTTTCGAAATCCCCTCTAATGATGATGTCTCCTCTTTTTAAAGAGGAGACATCTCTTACAATTACATTAGAGCAAATCTATGTTTATCCCAAATCTGTTCTTCTTTCTTAAAATAGGGCTATTCTATTCTTCCATAAAAAGATATTGTTACAATAGATACAAAAAGAGTACTATCTTCCGCATAATCCGTGTAACCACGTCTTCATGTTGTTTCCATTGTTCCAAGAAATACTCTTCCAGAATCGCAAATTACGGATAGTGACGGAATTTGCGTGCCTGCTAACTGTTTCGGCAATGGAGTCGACTGTTTCAGCAACGGATTCGGCTGTTTCAGCAACAGAGTTTGACTGTTTCAGCAACGGCCGATTGTTCCAGCACAGCACATAAATTATCTGCGATCTTTTAGACTTATGTTAGCAACAATCTACCTTCGATAAATGATGAAATATAAGAGTAATATGGAATTATATGTAAACAGATTAAATATATAGTAAAGAAGAGGATTTTATATACCTTTGGATAAAGTGAATGAAAATGATGATGGAATCCTTTTTAAACATGGTTATAAAGGTAAGGTGGTGTCAAAATATATAGTAAAAAGTGGTACATAGTGAGGTCCTAACAAAGACATTAGTTGTCTTTTTGACACTTGAGGGGAATGGTCCCCTTGAATGCTTCCCTTCGGTACAAACCTGACATATACCTTCATGATCATATTTAAATTTGAGCATTCCTGTTACCACCTTTGTCACTTCGAGAAGGGCTTGGTAATCAAGGTGTGCAAACCTCCAGTGCCATAACTCTGTTTGAAGAGTTGTATCACATTACATAGCCCCCAATGGACTTCCTCCAACCTGATAGAGTGTATCAAATCTAAAACCAATAGTAAGAGCTTCCTTGAAGTTCTTCTTCCAGATGTGTACCTTTCCATCAACAAATGCCACCTCGAACCCTTTGTCTTCCATTGTCGGAATAGACACAAGGTTCTTCTTCGAATCAGGTACACACAACACATCTTGTAAACAGAGGACTTGACCTTGAGATAGATGAAGGGTCACAGTCCTTGTCCCTTTCACGGGATAGGTGGCATTATCTCTGAGGACGATTTCTAGATTTGTATCCCTCTCAATCAAATCAGAGAGGGCTTCTTTATATTCAGTGAGGTGCCTTGAAGCACCACTACCAATCAACCAGACATCCAAGGTGTCGGGAGGAGATGCAATAGAGAGGGCAGATACAAGAATAAATTCATTTCTCTTATTATCAACAACATTAGACTCATCGTACCCGGAATTTCTTGACCTCTTTAAAGGTTTCCCATTTCCACTACGATCAGAGGGAGCCTTCCTTTTTCCTTTGAACCTGTTGTTCCATTTATGTCCATCCCCCTTGAGTTGTTGTCATCATCCCTGGGAGAGTGCCTTCTATTAGGGCACTCTCTTGCATAGTGACCAAACTTGTTACAAGTGTAACATCTTCCCTTCCTTCCTTTGGGCCCCAAACTTCCATGGTTTTGTTTTCTCAGACCTCCATAGTTCCTCTTATTTGCATGAGCGATGAAGGCAGTAGGGTCACCTCCATTTCCTTTAGAGGGATGATATCTCTCCATCATTCTTGTCTCCTCTTGAGTGCATCTTGTCAATATTTCATCAAAATCAGGATTCACATTATTATTAAGAATAGTGGTATTGAATACATACCAATCACGGGGGAGACCTCCAAGCACAATGAGAACCACCTCTTGATCACATATTTCTTCTCCAATAGCTAGAATATTGTTCCTGATTTTAGTGAGCCTCATAAAATAGGATTGAATGGATTCATCTTTTCCCTTCTTGATATTCTTCAATTAATTCTTGAATAAAATAACTTGATTAGCATTTCTATCCCTAAACATACTAACCATCTTATCACACATCTCTTTAGATGTGCTCAGCTCAAAAATGTAAGCAACCAAGTGCTTATGAATAGAATCCCAAATAATCAGCTTTTATTTGATTTCCCCTTTTCTATACTTCGACTTTGTGGCAGTTGGTGCATTTGATGGAGGCTCTTGAATCTTCCCTTGCACATAGTCCATGAAATCTTGATCTTCTAATGCCAAATCCAAGGGCATATTCCATGCATGATAATCAAACTTATCTGTTAGGTCCCTATATTACTAGTATAGTCCCTTATTGTTGTTATTGTAACCCCCTTATTGTTATTATTGTACCTTTGTAACCCCCATATTTTTATTATTGTGCCCTTAAATTATTATTTTTAGGTCAGCTAGGATTACATTGTGGCCCCACTAGGATTACATTATGGCCCCATGGACTCCTATATATAAAAAGGATGTTTTGTAATTTGAATCATCCCATAAATGTTCATTCATGTAATGTATTGGAGGTTTCCCCCTCGAAGTGGCTTATTTCTAAGGCTTTGATATCTCTTTTCTTCTCTTTTTGGAGCTGGTTTCACAACATTTGGTATCAGAGCTTTGAGATTATAGGGTTTCGCTGCTCCAAATAGGTCAGCGTGGCATTTTCGCTATAACGTTTTTTATATGAAGGTTCATAAGCTAAAATTTTTAGAGTGCGAAGCCACAATCCCGAGGAACATCGTCAAAAAATTTTAGATATTGGTTCGCAATATTTTCGGAGATATGATATGTGGAAGTTAGGGCTTTTTGAGGCTTTTGAATTTCATCTCAAAGAGGTGATCGTGGGAAAATATTCATAGCTCTCTCTCTGAGCATCGGATTGGAATGTTGTAAAAAGTGGCCGCAAGTGCACAGACTGTATTTTTCAGTCTATCAATTTCAGAGCCAAAGGAGGAAACAGTGACACATGGCAAGTCGTACAAGTTTGCTCTACTGAACCAGTCCAAAATTGGGTCATTGTGGGAGATTAGACATAACTTTGCCTTGAAGAATGCAAATTAGATCAAACCTGTGGAATTTGAAAGAAGCTTCAGAGGGATACTACAGGGCTTAATTTTAGATATTTAGGATCCGCAATTATAGAGATAATTCAATTTCAATATCGAGCTCCTCAAAAGGAAGTAAAAGGTGTGTATTTTTTTTTCGAATTGCATAAGTCTTGTTTGAAGAATCAAGTTGAATTCATTACAAGGGAATATTGTAGAATAGATATCAGTATTGGATTCTAAAATGGCCCCTAAAAATAATTCAACACCCATTAAGCCTTTATAAAGCTCTACTATGACTCATGAAGACGATGAATGGCAACATGACATATCAAAATTACAAGAACAAGTGCAACAAATTTCGCTCTCGCAAAGAGCAACAAAAAATGACATGAAAGTTTTGAAGAAAGGCATCGAAACTAAGATGGATGGTTTGAAGAAAGGCGTGGAATCTAATATGGATGGTTTGAAGAATGGCATGGAATCTAAGATAGATGGCATGGAATCTGGCATGGAATCTAAAATGGAAAACATGAAGAATGATCTAAAAGCAGACATGGAGGTTTGACAAAGTTGATACAGGAAATGTTTCCTAATGGTGAAAAGATAGTAGAGGAAACTCATGATGAGAACAAAATAAATGTTAATCATGGTTTCATAAAATCTAATGTTGGCGGGAAGAACCACCATATTCCAAAAATGGATATGAGGAAGTTTGATGGAAATGATCTTGTAACATGGATACTATAGATGGAGCAATATTTTGATCTCCATAATGTGCAAAACACACAAAAGGTACGCATTGCAACTTTACATTTAGAACAAAATACATTTGTATGGTATCGATGGCTTTGCTCCCGTAAAAAAATTGTCACTTGGTCAATTTTTATGGAGAAAATGATAGCACATTATGAGGATACAAAGAGAAACACTTTCTTTAGCCAATTGATAAATCTCAAACAAAAGGGTTTAATGGGGGAGCACATTGAGGACTTCCAAAAATTGAATATAAGGGTAACTGATATTCCAGAGGAACATAGGATTGATCTCTTCATAGGTACTTTAAAGGATAACATGCTATTCGTGATCATGATCATGCTATTCATTTGATTCCAGCAAGTGTTCCTCCAAACATTAGGCCTTATAGATATCCTTATGTCCAAAAGAGCGAAATTGAATGTATGAATACAGAAATGTTAGCGGCGGGTATAATTCAACCTAGTCAAAGTTCTTTCTCTACTCCTGTAGTATTGGTACACAAGAAGGATGGATCATGGCGCATGTGTCTAGATTATAGGGAGCTCAATAAGCTCACCATTTAAGATAAATTTCCCATTCCTGTGATTGATGAATTATTGGATGAATTACATGGAGCAATTTATTTTACCAAGTTGGATCTTCGTTCAGGATATCATCAAATTAGAATGAAGACTAAAGATATTCCAAAAACAACATTTCGAACTCATGAGGGTCATTATGAATTTTTGGTCATGCCTTTTAGCCTTACCAATGCACCTTCTACATTTCAAGGGTTGATGAATTCCATTTGCAAACCCTTCCTTAGAAAATTTGTGCTAGTATTTTTTGATGATATACTAATCTATAGCAGGTCTTGGAAGGATCATGTTGAACATGTTGACAGGGTGCTCAAACTATTGCAGGAAAAACAATTATATGCAAAAACATCCAAATGTTTCTTTGGAGTACAAGAGGTGGAATATCTGGGTCATATTGTATCTCATGAGGGTGTTAAGGTAGACCCTAACAAAATTAAAGCCATTAAGGAATGGAAAGTCCCCACAACCATAAAGTAGTTGCGAGGATTTCTCGGGTTAACAAGGTATTCTCGAAATTTTGTTAAGAATTATGGGAGAATAGCAGCACCTCTAACAACATTATTGAAGAAAGATGCATTTTCATGTACTCCTGAAGCAACTAAGGCCTTTGAACATCTTAAAGAGGAAATGTGCCTAGCACTAGTCTTAGCTACGCCAGACTTCACAAAAACCTTTATTGTGGAATGTGATGCCTCAGGAAATGGAATTGTTGCTGTTTTAATGCAAGAAGACCCATTGTTTTTTAAAGTCGTCCAGTCAAAGGAAAGTATTTATAGAAACCTATTTATGAGAAGGAAATGTTAGCAATACTGCATGCACTAAAGAAATTGAGAACTTACCTAATGGGAAGACACTTCAAGGTAAAAACTGAAGCGTTCCGAAAACAAGAACTCGACAGCTATGGAATCGATCAATTTCAGAGTATCTCATCAAGTGGAAGAACTTACCCACTGAAGATTCTACATGGGAGGATGAAAATTTTATACAGAAGTACTCAGAGCTACTCAAGCATTGAGGACAACACTTTTTTGAAGGAAAGGGGCATGTTAGGTCCCTATATTACTAGTATAGTCCCTTATTGTTGTTAGTGTAACCCCCTTATTGTTATTATTTTACCCTTGTAACCCCCATATTTTTATTATTGTGCCCTTAAATTATTATTGCTAGGTCAGCTAGGATTACATTGTGGCCCCACTAGGATTACATTATGGCCCCATGGACTCTTATATATAGAAAGGAGATTTTGTAATTTGAATTATCTAAGAATTGTTCATTCATGTAATGTATTGGAGGTTTCCCCCTCAAAGTGGCTTATTTCTAAGGCGTTGATATCTCTTTTCTTCTCTTTTTGGAGCTGGCTTCACAACATTATCAGTCAATTTATCATTAAACTTGAAACCCTTATAGGTTGAGGATGCCATTGGTCCTTGATAGGATTTCTTATTTGGTGATTGATTTTCACACTAGCTTGGGCTTTTTCTTCACCTCAGCTCTGATACCATGTTAAATTTAGATAACCATGGTGTGTTTTATGCTTAATGCAAATTTACTTCAATATTCTTTGGCATGATTCAATTTAGAAATCACATAAACATGAAAGTAATATACTGATAGAAAACAATAATATATCAACAAAAGACAAGCCAATAATATAGATCATATTTTACAATTCTTCTTGTCTAGCAAAGATATAGGATAATGTGCATTACAACAATCAATAGGATGCTTCAGCCAACAAATTCTTTCTTATATCAGCCAACCCTCCAAGTGTCACACACACAGCCCTCAAAGACAGCTCATCAAAAGTCAACATTGGTCAACAAAAGTCAACACAGAAAAGTCAATGCATGACAATCAACACAAAAATTCAATGCTACAGATTTAGGGCTTTAGTCAAACTGCTCCTTTTTCCTCGATTTTTGTGCCCAGTTGTATGGCCTACAAAAATCTAATTTCCATCAAATATTGGAGGTCAAACGGTCAAGGTTTGACCATTGTCAATGCTGGTAAACACACAACAAACACTCCTAAAACAAATCCACAGATTTTCCCCAGCTTCAGCTTTGCATGTGTGGAGGAAAGAGGCCTCCAAAGGCTATCGAACCAATCAGATCACAATGAGAGAATGTGTGATGAGTTGATGAGTAAATGACCTCCAAGTCTCTCCAATTTATATCCATCAATGAGGGTGTGTGACACATCTATTAGGCTTGTGAGCCTACATTACAAATCTGGCCGACCTTGCACATGTGTGGAAATAAAATCAAAATATATGTTCTGCTCATCCAAACAAGATGATCTTTAGATCAATCTTGCACCTCTCTGAAAGAGGAATCCAACAAAAATATGATCATCATCATATGAGCAGTGCATCATGAAGTTTGAACCTGGTTGCCCAAAATTAACAGCCAACCCTCCAAGTATCACACACACAGCCCTCAAAGACATCTCATCAAAAGTCAACACTGGTCAACCAAAGTCAACATAGAAAAGTCAGCGCTGCAGATTTAGGGCTTCGGTTAAACTGCTCCTTTTTCCTCGATTTTTGTGCCCAACTGTACGGCTTACAAAAATTGGATTTCTAGCAAATATTGGAGGTAAAATGGTCAAGGGTTGGCCATAGTCAACGTTGGTCAATGCACAATAAGCAACCCTAAAACAGATCTGCAGTTTTTCCCCAGCTTCAGCTCCACACGTGTGGAGGAAAGAGGTCTCCAAAGGCTATAAAGCCAATCAAATCACAATGACAGAATGTGTGATGATTTTATGAGCAAATGACCTCCAAGTCTCTCCAATTTATATTCATCAATGAGGGTGTGTGACGCATCTATTAGGCTTGTGAGCCTACATTACAAATCTGGCCAACCTTGCACATGTGTGGAAAATAAAATCAAAATATATGTTCTGCTCATCCAAACAAGATGATCTTTAGATCAATCTTGCACCTCTCCGAAAGAGGAATCCAACAAAAATATGATGATCATCATATGAGTAGTGCATCATGGAGTTTGGACCTAGTTGCCCAAAATTAACACTCCCTCTCAACTAGGGAGAACTCCATCTATCCACATGTGCCATCCAAAGATTACCCCAAAAAACCAATCATTGGGATATTTATTAATCTTAGAACCCTTGCCAGCTTTAAGGAAATCCCTAAGAAATTGAAGCTTCTTATAACCATTATTTTTTAAAACCTTAAGAAGAAGGGTTTTCTCATCTTCAAGGTGACTTTCATCTAAAACTCTAAAAGTAGGAGTGGCTAAAGAGTCTAGAACACCCAAATTTTGAGCAGGGAAATGATGGGACCTAGCATGAAGACACTGCTTCATGTGAGTTTTATTCCAAAAGACCTGGTGTGAGAATGATCCATCGTCCTTCTTTGAAATAAGGATGTTAGGAAAATGCAGGCTCCCATTGATTTCACATTCCATACTAATATTTATGGAGCTATAATGATTATTAATATGCTGGAGAAAGAGATCAAACTTATCCCAACCATGAGGCCAATTGACATAGGTGTCATCCAAAAATCTCTTCCAAAGCTTTGGTTTGTATTGAGCAGAGGAAAAATATTTGGATTCAAAGTCCTCCATGAAAATATTAGCTACAACAGGGGGAAAAGGAGAGCCCATGGAACACATTTGTTCATAGAATTCCCCTTTAAAGATGAAGTGTAATATCCCAAAACCGGGATTTTCTACAACAATAAGAATTCATTAAGGTATTCCAAAGTTGGAGAGTAGAAAGTCATCAACTCATGTAGTGTATTTAAACACATAGCCTTCATAGAACAATCACAACAACAAACTATGCCTTTATACAATGTCACCAAGTGGGGAAAAGCATCAGTTTTGGCCCCAAAAATGTTATTTTCAGAATATTGAGTTATAAAAGTGAAAAATAATGGTTGTGTCCCTTAGAATAGACAATATAGGACATGCATGAAAAATGGTTTCAGAAACAAATTCCTTTAGCCTAGTTAAACAGGCCTCCCATGCTCAAAACAGCGTAAAATTGACAAAACCTCAAGACTGCAACACACAGAAATTGATGCATAAGAGACTGCGCAGTCTAATGGAGGTCAAACTCAGAAAATAGAAATATCAATCAGATATTCTTATTATATTACTCAATGAGGCATAAAAAAATAGATCTAATCTCTTTTATACAGATCCAAGAAGACCCAGTAAGGGTTTCTTGACAGAAATGATATACATGAAAGAGCTACTGCAGATCTGTGGCTGAATCACACTATGTAGCTGAAACTCTACATAAAAATGGTTTAACATGCAAAGAAATTTCTGTAGATGATTCCTCTAGCTTTCCCAAAGAAAGGCTGATCCTCCTGTTAGGAAACTAGCTCCTCAAAATGGGGTTTTGACCCCTCCCACTGCACACCTTAAGAAATAACACAGTTTTCTAAAGGGAATGCATTTTTTCTGAAGTTAGGTGCTTAGCCCAACACCAGGTAGTGGAAAATTCAGATCAGAAACCTCCTCTTAGATTTCTTAGACAAGATCTCCAAGAAAGAGTAGGGAATCCCCACCCGGGAAAACCCTTGCACTAAGCAGTGCAGCAACTTAGCTAAACAACCAAGTATGCAGGAAGTCTAAGTAGACCACATAAAATATAATCTCAAATATCCCATATGCTTTCCATCTCCTCAATTATATAATTGATGAGCTTCCTCACCAAGGGTCCCACCCACTAGGAGGTTGCTTCCATGCAAATATTCCTCCATCACAATTACGTTGTCTCCATTAGTGAGGGTAATCCTTTTACAGTGCAGTTTGATTTAGTCAAGCTTGACTGGATCAATCTTGATAGGGTCATCCTTGACTGAGTCTTCATGCCTAGTCTCCTTTCACACTCAAGGTGTCTTCATTTTAGCTAACTAGCTTGATTTTCATTCACATTGAGCTGTCTTTATTTAGGATCCACTCTTTGAGGATAAATCATGTTGACTTGGTCAAACTTGACCTTTTCCACATAGTTTAGATCTTGTTCACACATGTGGATGCTTGATTTGGTTATCCCATGACCCCTTTTCACATTATGAGGGATTTTTATTCATACTTGAGCAAATTATGAGCCTCCTTGCCCATTTATTCATCCATCTAATTTTTAAGGGAAAATTTAATATTCCCATTAGCTGAAGCTAATTTAGGATTATTACAGTCTCCCCATCCCAAATGTTTCTTGTCCTCAAGAAACTGCAAGGGTGCTGCAAAATCTCCCCTTCTTCTCTTGTGGCCCCCTCATCCAATAGTCTCCACCATTGTTTCAGAATTTCTGCAAAAATTCCATCTCCCAATGGCTCCTCCCAAGTGTGCAAGTTGGCCTTTGATGAATAACCCCAAGGGCCTTCCTTAGAAAAGAATGGAAGGTCTATGTGGAAACCTCCTTGCTGTTCCATGGCCTTCTCAAGATAGAAGTGATGACAATCATGGGGAATTCCATCATCAATGAGGGTCTCCCTCCTCCATGCTATCATCCAAATAAAATGAATCACCTTCCAGCTTGGTAATTCATAGAAAAGTTCCTCCCAACTGCTCATGAGAGGCATTCCCCAAATGCTCCAACCAATCATATGGTCCATATCATAAATAAAAAAGTGGTATACAATGGTGGCCATATAGTTCCCCATGCTCCCCTTAGAACATGTAGTGCAGAAAATGTAAGGGCTTTCTTCCCCCAAGGACACATCCAACAAGTGTGCCTCTCCTCCAACCATGCCCCCAACAAAGATAATAGCATCTTCAAAATGTGGGATCATAAGTAAGATCATGCTAGCTTCCATATGCAATAAGGGAGAAGGACAATGGTCCCTCATGTGCAACTAGCGCAGTTTTCCTCCTAACTGCCATAGGATATGATATGACAAGCATTCTCCCCAACACTTGTTTGCTGCCCCATCCTTCTTGCATGCTTGAAGAATGTGTATGATGGTTGGTGTTAAATAATCACACCATTAAGAGTAAATCACCTCTCCAGGATATCCCAAGGAATGGCTAGCATCACCATTGTTCATGGCCCAAAGTGGCTCATGAAGCCCATCAGAAAAGTGCCCCTTCTTGGAGCCAAGACCTGCACATGAGTGTTAAGAAAATGCAAGTATATAATAAATACATCATGAGGTTTAGCAATACAATGTTTATCATACACTTTTTTAAAATCAGCAAGGTAGCTCATGGATGAGCTCCTTCTCACACTCAATGAATAAGAGGTGATAGTGCTAACTCTTCCCAAGAGCTATGTTCCTCCTCAACCAACAAATGATCCATGCACTTACTCATATGAGGGTGCATCTCATCTTTTAAATCTTCCCACATGAATCCATCTAAGATAGTATGATATGTTCTAATGAAACTAGTGGGGTTTGAAAGCAAGACCCCATAGGTTGTGTTAAGTAGTTTATTCTTGAGTTTGGAATCTTTAGTTAAGTAGATCTGATCATGAACATAAATGATCCCATCAACTACCTTATACTTCCCATCCATTGCTTGCCCATCAATAACCTTACATGTGAATAGGTCCTTGGAATATTCTATCAAGAGTTGGGACTCCCAATAAGGGTCTAGGCTCCCCAACATTGACAACATTGTAGAAGTATGAAATGATGCATTTGTCATATGATGGCTCTCCTCCTTGACATGCTTGATGTCAAAGTCACATGTTGGATTCTTCCCAACTTTCTTATGTTGCCTCTCTTGAAGCTAATCTTGCTCAAGACAAGATTGAAGTTTAGGACAGTCACCCTCCTTTTGAAAGGTTCTCTTTCTCCAAAACTTCCACAATTTTTCTCGTGCATTCAAAAATGAAAATATATTTTTGTTATGTTCAGAAATTTTCATTATATATTGGAGTATTCTTTGCTGCTCCAAAGCTATGGAGTAGCCTTTTGATACTATGCTCATATCAACATAGATTCCTGAATCAATCCCCTCCAACGCAAATAGATGAATGGAAGATAGCAAGGTCAATATAAGAAATTTGCTTAGCCTTCCATCAATGATTCTTAGCACTGTAGTGGCTCCTTCCAAGGTTCCCTCTCTAAACAAATATGTTGCTGCTGCATATAGTTTAGAGAGCACTTTATTTTTCCTCCAATTAGGGGGTCTTCCTGGTGAAATGCCTCCTTGCAAAGAGGCATCAAGGCATAGAGTAGGATGTGGATGTAGGTGGACAGATTTGCCCCTACCTTTATTGCATAGGTCCTCTTGCCTTCTTTTTCTTTTCAAACCTTGAAATAGAGAAGGGTACATGCTCTTCATCTTGTGATGCCATTCCTCCTCTTTTCCTCCTTCTATCCTCAAGATCTCATCATTTGACAATGATGGTACATGCTGCTGATGTGTTATGCCAAGAGCTCTATGTGTGAGACCTTTTGGAACTCCTTGAAAGAGTGCAAGAGTTTCTTTCCTTGGAGCAAGTGCTCCATCCTCCTCTTCATGAGGTGCCTTTGTTATGACTTCATTATCCTCTCCTGCCTTCCCTTTCTCCTCTTCAATAGTTGAAGTTTCCTTATCCTCAACAAGATACCTTAGATCTTGGTCTTCTTTTGAAGAAGGAATCTTCATGTCTTCCTTTTGAGAAGAAAGCTCTTAATTTAATGGAGATATTGCCCTTGGAAAGGTATCAGACAAGTTTAAATCCTCTTCAATAGTTCCCAGAAATGGAGTTGGATTTATAGATCCTCCCAACCCATGCAACAGTTTTGTTTGACATGGTTTGATAACCTCTAGAGAAAGTGTTCTACATGATTCTCCATCAAACCTTTCTACTATTATTTTAATGAACTATGCATAAGTATATGTATTTGCATTTTTCAAGGAAAAATATTCAAACAACCACCAAGCATAAGCCTTACCCTCAAAATGCAGTGCTGCTACTTTGATGGCCTCATTTTCTGAAACTTGATGTTGTTGCACATAGGTGTCTAGCTCCTTCACCCAAACCCTAGATGGACATAGAGGTGATCCATCAAAAATAGATAGAGAGAATCTACCCTCACCATACTTCTTTCTCCTTGTGCTCCTTTCCTCCTTAATTTGGCAAAGCCCTTGAAAGTTTAATTGATCTTTGAACTCCTTAGATTGAGCTTCATAATCCTGCAAATAATCACCAAGAGTATCTCTTTTTGGCACATCTCCTTTCTTCCTCTTCATGAAGAAGTTGCCAATAGGACGTGGTAGATCTGATGATATGGTTGAGTTCTCATATCCATAAGATGAGGATTTAGAATCTTCCTCTTGTATATATCTTGTTGAGGGATTTTCAGGTTTCTCCCTCCTCATTTCTTTGATGCCCTTGCTTCCACCCTGCAGATTTGGAAAGAGAAGTTTTGAGAACCTCATTTCTCTAGACAACAAGGGTTTGCTCTAATTTCTTCTACAAATATCCTCCTCCCCATGAGAAGGCTCCTTAATGCTTGAAGCTCACAGGCTGAGCCAAGATTGTTGCTCTGATACCACTGTAATATCCCAAAACTGGGATTTTCTACAACAATAAGAATACCTTAAGGTATTCCAAAGTTTGAGAGCAGCAAGTCATCAAATCATGTAGTGTATTTAAACACATATCCTTCATAGAACAATCACAACAACAAACTATGCCTTTATACAATGTCACCAAGTGGGGAAAAACAGCAATTTTGGCCCCAAAAACGTTATTTTCTGAATATTGATTTATAACAGTGAAAAATAATGGTTGTGTCCCTTAGAATGGAAAATATAGGACATGCATGCAAAAAGGTTTTAGAAAAAAATTCCTTTAGCCTAGTTAAACAGGCCTCCCATGCTCAAAACAACTTAAAATTGACAAAACCCCAAGACTACAACACACAGAAATTGTTGCATAAGAGACTGCGCAGTCTAATGGAGGTCAAACTCAGAAAATAGAAAGAGAAATCAGATATTCTTATTAGATTACTCAATGAGGCATAAAAAAATATATTTAATCTCTTTTATACAGATCCAAGAAGACCCAGCAAGGGTTTCTTGACAGAAATGATATACATGAAAGAGCTGCTGCAGATCTATGGCTTAATCATGCTGTGTAGCTGAAGCTCTGCATAAAAATGGCTGAACTGTTGGAAATACTGAGAGGGGGGGGTGAATCAGTATTCCTTTCAATTAGAGCATTAATTAATCTTCAATTATTATCAATGTTTGTACAATGATAGTAGCAAACAAGAGGAACAAAAATGCACACAGTTTTTAAGGTGGAAACCCACTCCGGGACAAAAACCACCTAATGCTTTTCTAATAATTCTTTAATATTCAACTCCAATTGAAAATAAAGCTCCAACTTCTTAGAATCTAGAAAAGCATTCTTCTCCATCTCCCACTGGATGGACACTTCAACGCCCGAGATTCTTCAGTAGTCAACTGAATGGATGCCCCAACACCCAATGAGCTACAACTCACCCTAGCACCACCCTACCACCCTATAGAAGAATAGAATAAGAATGGACTCCCGTACTAGGGAAAATGGTCCACTTTACAATGATATAGAATGATGTAGAAGAAGAATATATACTAGACCATAACCCAAACTTTGACACAACCACCTAATGATGATCCTAGACCTCCCAACACTGCCTCTTCAACCCTTGGCAGAAAGATACTAGTACAATTTTTACAATAATGTATTTACAATGACTTAGTACAATGATACCTTTACAATGATTGTATGCAGTGCTGCCCACTTGAAGAATTCATAGGATGAACTTCTTGCTGTTGGTATGCACCTTAGTTGATTCTCTTTTCATGCTACCCTCTGCTACACCTTGTTTTGCTTTGCTGCCCTAGAAATTCTGGTCCTTTGCAACCCTTGACAACACATGATCTAACTTTTTCTTTGCCTTCTAGGAGCTCGATATTGAATCTAGTGTATCTTTATTATTTCAGATCCTAAATATCTGATTTTTGGTTCTGTAGTAGTCCTCTGATTCATCTTTCCAATGCCATAGGTCTGACCCAATTTGGATTCTTCAAGAGAGAGTTATACCCAATCTGTCACAATACCCTCATTATGGACTATTTCAGCAGAGCGTACTTGTACAGCATGCCACGTGTCATTGTTTATTCATTTGGCTCTAAACTTGATAGAGAAAAAATTACAGACTTTGCACTATCTTCCACATTTTACAGAATTCCAATCCGATACTCAGAGAGAGAGTTATGACAAATTTACCAAGGTCACTTCTTTGAGATGAATTTCAGGAGCCTGCAAAAACCTTGACTTCCACAGATCATATCTCCAAAAATGTTGTGTACCTTGATCTGAGCTTTTTACAGAAGCTTCCTTAGGATTTCAGCTTCACCTAATAAAAATTTCAGCTTCTTAACCTTCGTAGAAAAAAAGTTAGAGCACAAATTCCACGATGACCTGTTTCAGATGGCGAAATCCCTTGCCTAAGGAGGAAATGAAGATCACAATTTATATAAATGCTTAGGTTGAGAGGGGCTTCAACAAGTGAGTGTGGAAGGGATTTTAGGAGCTTAAAAAATATTAATTATGACTTTTCAATGACCCATGCTCCAACCCCATGGGGTTTTAGCCCACTAACTGGGGGTACAAACTTCAAACATGAATATCTCTCAAATCGTGAAGAATTACATGGCGTGCCATATATCAACGGAAACATCTCGACAAGTAGAAAAAATAAAAAGAACTATTGACCTAGAATATATTAATTTGGTAGATCAAAATTCCCATGCAATATTGGGTTAGCCCTTGGTGCTTCTTGGGTTGACATCAATGACAACTGCTGATCAACAATCTCCCCCTTTGGCATTGATGGAAACACAAGTACTCCCCCTGTGATCATGAAACCTCTTCCTACAACATTCTCTCCCCCTTTGACATCAATGGCAAAGGGTAACTCCCCCTGAAACACAACCATCTTGTGGACCTGTACACACTTCCACTCCCCCTGACACACAACCGTCCTGCAGACCTGTAATCTACTTCCACTCCCCCTTTATATTTTGAAAAAGGAAAATATAATGAGAACTTGGGAGAATCCCAAGCTTCTAGTGAAGATATTCCAATGTTGGCGAATATTTAATATGTGATTCTTTTGGTGTTGCTTGGAATCTTGCTACTTGTCCAACTGCTTGCATAACATCTTGTCGGGAGGCTGTTACATATAGAAGACTACTAATCATAAATATGTACAACCTTTGATCCACATCCTTAGATGAGTCGTCTATGCTCAATTTGCAACCTGTTACCATTGGAGTAAGGATGGGTTTGCAATCTTCCATTTTAAATTTCTTGAGAATTTCCTTGATGTACTTTGCTTGACATATAAATATTACTTTCTCTTGCTGAGATATTTGAAGCCCTAAGAAGTATGTCAGCTCACCAAGTAAAGATATCTCGAAATCACTTTGCACCTTTGTAGCAAACTTCTTACTTAGTCGATCATCATTGCTACCAATTATTGTATCATCCTCTTTAGCTATTAGACATGCTTTAGTTGCTTCATCCAGAACATATATGTCATTTGGAGCTCGACTTTTTGTAGCCACAATTTCACCATACACGCCTTTCCTGATTTTACATTTTGTGGAGTTGAATAGTATTATGTGTCCTTGATCACACATTTGTCCATCACTAAGCAGATTGTGATTCATGTTTTCAACCAATAGAACATTCTTGGCTAGAGAATATTTGCTTCCGAGAGTGACACTACCTGATCCTATAACATTTGAAGATCCATCATTTCCAAAGGACACGGTTCCATCCTTCTTCTCTTTCAGAGATACAAATATATTTCTATCTCCAGTCATATGCGTTGAGAAACAGCTATCAACATACCACACATCTTTGTTCTTTTGAGCCTTGAAAGTGAGAGCACAATTATCATTCTTCTTCTTCTTCCATGTTCGTTCATTCTGTGGCTTCAAAGATTATTTTGGAGGATTTTCAAGTCTGCAGTCTTTGGCTATGTGTCCAAAGTTTCAACATTTGTAACATTCAATATTATTTCTTAAATGTTAAAATCTATTGATGTTTCGTTGAGCCCTGGGAGGTTCATATTTGACAGATCTCCTGCAATTGTATTCGTTCCTAAGGTACGTGTGACATTCTATAGCTTTATGACCAAATTTTCCACATGAATGACAGTAGCCATAAAAAATATGTTGGTACCTGGATGGAAATTTTTGTCGAGGAATTGTCTTCCAAGGTTGTTCTTGCGAATCTTGTCCAATGAAGTCTACATGCAGGTCAGATCTCATAGGTTCATTGTATTTTGTTGTAGAAGGTCCTGCTTCTTCTTCTTTGTAACTGATGCTAGTTTTGTCGTTGTAAGATCGTTGATTGTTGATGAGTTCTTCCAATGCCCTTGAGCTGTTGGCATAGTTTTGGATAGTTTTTCTTTTCTTCACTTCCTCACACAGCAAGACTACTTCGGCTTCTAATTCTTCCCTTTCTTGGTTTCTTTTTCCAACTTCTTTTGAAGTGACTCTTCAATGCATTTGTGTTCTTCAACTTCAATTTTGAGACCTTGAACTTGTTCTTCAAGAGTATTGGAATGGATATTCTCCGCCTTGAGATATTTTATAAGCTTGATTGCTTCCTCATAAAATTATTCTATGGTCCATCCTTCTTCTTCGTTGTTTGATACCTCTTGTTTATTGTGCTTGGGTTTATTGTGCTTGGCCATAAACAATACTCTCTCATTGGCTTCTTCTTCATTGTCATTGTCTTCATCGGATGATGAGCTATCTTCTTTAGAGAGAAAGTTCCTTTTGGATCCTTGCTTGTTGAATTTATTAAAGCCTTTCTTTCCTTTTGAGTTGCCATTACTTCTGTTTGGACATATTTCTGCAAAATTCCCAACCTCATTACAGCTGAAACATATCAATGGAAGTTTACCTTTGAATTGTCCCTTACCAATTTTTATTTTTCTCGTGAAGTAAGCATATTCTTCATCTGAAAGACCTTCTTCATCATCTCCCTTTTCTTCACACTTGCGGGTGCATGTATTTTCAATTGAAGGTTGTTTATCCTTATTGGTTTTCTTAGATGCAACGAACGCAATTTCTAGATGCGAAGTACCCTCTTCTTCATCAAGTCTCATTTCATATGCTATGAGAACTCCATGTAATTCCTCTTTGCTGAGTTTGTCTAGATTTGCACTGTATTCTAAGATCGATACCTTTGGGTTGAATCTCCCTGGTAATGTTCTAAGAATCTTCCGTATAATAGTCTTCTCGTCAATTGGCTCTCCCAATCCTTCCAGAGTATTGGTTATTTCATCAACGTATTGGAAGTATGCAGCAATGTTGCAATCTTCTTTCATTCTGAGTTGCTCAAATTTTTCTCTATAGATTTGAAGCTTTGCTTCTTTGACATTTGAGTCACCTGCATATATATTCTCAAGCTTGTCCCATAAATTTTTGGCCGTTTTACAACCCAAAACCTTATGATAAGCAGATTCAATAAGTCCACCGATAATAATATTCTTTTCTTTTGCATCATTTACCAAATTCTTCTTACCTTGTTCATCCGCGGTTTATGTAAATCCATTTTGAATAGTGTCCCATACTTCGTAACCTCGCGCCAAGAGATAGACCTCCATTCTTCCTTTCCAGAGTGCATAATTATTTTCATTGAATAGAGATACACCATTCTTGGTATGCTCCATGACCTCCTTCCATTTTTTAAACTGTTATTGAAGGAACCAAGCTCTAATACCAATTGTTGGAAATACTGAGGGGGGGGGGAAGGGGAGTGGGGGTGAATCAGTATTCCTTTCAATTAGAGCATTATTTAATCTTCAATTATTATCAATGTTTTTACAATGATAGTAGCAAACAAGAGGAACACAAATGCACATATTTTTTAAGGTGGAAACCCACTCTGGGACAAAAACCACCTAATGCTTTTCTAATAATTCTTTAATATTCAACTCCAATTGAAAATAAAGCTCCAACTTCCTAGAATCTAGAAAAGCATTCTTCTCCAGCTCCCACTGGATGGATGCTCCAACGCTCGAGATTCTTCAATAGTCAACTGAACAGATTCCCCAACACCCAATGAGCTACAACTCACCCTAGCACCACCCTACCACCCTATAGAAGAATAGAATAAGAATGGACTCCCGTACCAGGGAAAATGGTCCATTTTGCAATGATATAGAATGATGTAGAAGAAGAATATATACTAGACCATAACCCCAACTTTGACACAACCACCTAATGATGATCCTAGACCTCCCAACACTGCCTCTTCAACCCTTGGCAGAAAGATACTAGTACAATTTTTACAATAATGTATTTACAATGACTTAGTACAATGATACCTTTACAATGATTATATGCATTGCTGCCCACTTGAAGACTTCATAGGATGAAATTCTTGCTGCTATTATGCACCTTATTTGATGCCCTTTTCATGCTACCCTCTGCTGCACCTTGCTTTGCTTTGTTGCCCTAGAAAGTCTGGTCCTTTGCAACCCTTGACAACACATGATCTAGCTTTTTCTTTTCCTTCTAGGAGCTCGATATTGAATCTAGTGTATCTCTGTTATTTCAGATCCTCAATATCTGATTTTCGATTCTATAGTAGTCCTCTAAGTCGTCTTTCCAATGCCATAGGTCTGACCCAATTTGGATTCTTCAAGAGAGAGTTATACCCAATCTCTCACAATACCCTAATTATGGACTGTTTCATCATAGCGCACTTGTACGGCATGCCACGTGTCACTGTTTCTTCATTTGGCTCTAAAATTGATAAAGAGAAAATTAAAGACTATGCACTATCTACCACATTTTAAAGAAATCCAATCCAATACTCAGAGAGAGATTTATGACTAATTTACCAAAGTCACTTCTTTGAGATGAATTTCAGGAGCCTGCAAAAACCCTGACTTCCACAGATCATATCTCCAAAAATATTGCGCACTTTGATCTGAAATTTTTACAGTAGCTTCCTCAGGATTTCAGCTTTGCCTCATAAAATTTTCAGCTTCTGAACCTTCATAGAAAAAACGTTAGAGCGCAAATTTCATGATGACCTATTTCAAATGGTGAAATCCCTTGCCTAAGGAGGAAATGAAGATCACAATTTATATAAATTCTTAGGTTGAGAGGGGCTTCAACAAGTGAACGTGGGAGGGATTTTAGGAGCTTAAAAAATATTAATTATGACTTTTCAATGACCCATGCCCCAACCTAATGGGGTTTTAGCCCACTAACTGGGGGTACAAACTTCAAACATGATTATCTCTCAAACCGTGAAGAATTACATGGTGTGCCATATATCAACGGAAACATATCGACAAGTAGAAAACATCAAAAGAATTTTTGACCCAGAATATATTAATTTGGTAGGTAAAAATTCCCATGCAATATTGGGTTAGCCCTTGGTGCTGCTTGGGTTGACGTCAATGACAACCACTGATCAACATGAACATGCAAAGAAATGGCTATAGATGGTTCCTCTAGCTTTCCTAAAGAAAGGATGATCCTCCTCTTAGGAAACTAGCTCCTCAAAATGGGGTTTTGACCCCTCCCACTGCACACCTTAAGAAATAACATAGTTTTCTGAAGGGATTGCGTTTTTTCTGAAGGTAGGTGCTTGCCCCAACACCAGGTAGTGGAAAATTCAGATCAGAAACCTCCTCTTAGATTTCTTAGACAAGATCTCCAAGAAAGAGTAGGGAATCCCCACCTGAGAAAACCCTTGCACTAAGCAGTGCAGAAACTTAGCTAAACAACCAAGTATGCATGAATTCTAAGCAGACCAAATAAAATATAATCTCCAATATCCCATATGCTTGCCCTCTCCTCCATTATATAATTGATGAGCTTCCTCACCAAGGGTCCCACCCACTAGGAGGTTGCTTCCGTGCAAAGATTCCTCCATCACAATTACGATGTCTCCATTAGTGAGGGTAATCCTTTTACAACACAGTTTGATTTAGTCAAGCTTAACTAGATCAATCTTGATAGGGTCATCCTTAACTGAGTCTTCATGCCTAGTCTCCTTTCACACTCAAGGTGTCTTCATTTTAGCTAACTAGCTTGATTTTCATTCACATTGAGCTGTCTTTATTTAGGATTGATGGCAGGCTCACCCTGCCAAAACCACATTCTCATTCACAAGCTATGCATATAAAAATGCATCCACATAATTGCCCCAAATAAACTCTAAGTCTGGGCAAATTCACAAACTTTGAATTGAGGAAGCTCCTTTTTAAAAATAAATCATTTCACTATGATTATAAAGCCATTACATAAGCGGAAGCTTTCTCCTTCATTTATATCCTCATGTTTATATGAAAAAATTCATAATTAAACCCAAATTTCTCTTTACATTTAAAACCAAACAACTTCCATACCCAAGGTTTGTTTCACAAACGAAATTCTTTTTCAAAGGTCTTACAAAAAGAATTTCATTAAACCCCAATCAGTTTTATTTCTAAAACCCAGACCTTATAACTAAACCCGAGGCTTATCATAGCATTTGATCCATGCGAACATTCGATTCAAAAGTTGAACTTGGTTAATTAAATCCCAAGGCATATGAATATATTCAATTACATCAAAATTTACGCCTTAATTAAATGCCATCGCATATTTGACCTTCAACCATACATGAATTCAGATTTTTGATAAAATTAAACCAACGCATCAACATTAATATTGCATCTGAGCCCAACGCATATCCATTGAATTCACATTTAATAAAAACTAATTGGCCCCAGCATTTAACTTACCATTCTCCATCCATTTCATTGCACGACTTGTATTTTTCTGCAGTTTGAATCGATGATCTAATGACCATTGCACAACTAAAATGCACGAGACTTAAGCCTCAAAAATTACGCGATAAAAATGGTTTTTCTAATACCATCTTTGCCATGTGTCTGTCAATGACCCTAATCGCGTTCCATTTTGCAAAACAACTTACCAGTCTTGTGATTGCGCGATACTGCTTGTTTTGATTTTTGAAAACCGCCTTCAGGATCACATGCACAGTTCCGACTTCAATTCATGATTCCGCCATCAAACTCTGTATCTTTACTCGAGTTTTGAACATGATTTAACTTAGAATTTGTTCTCTATTCACATATAACCATTCCTCACGATGATTCAACTGCCCAATTGCAATGCAATTGTTCACGACATCTCAAATGTTGTAGATTGATTTCAAAAACATTCACGACATCTCAATTGCTACAAATAAATTAAATCATCGACCTTCCATGGCATGTTCGGGGTTCTAAAATCCATCTTCTTGCGTTAATTTTGTGCCTACATGCAATTCAGGTTTCATTCCTTTTATTGATTGAACAGATCCAACGAGACTTCATATAGTCCCTTTTAACTGCGCCATTGCTTAACGCTGCAATTTTAACTCACCATTCTTCATTGACCAAGGTCTAGAACTTTCCACGAAGAATTAAATTCTCTGTTGATTTACTGTATGGTGGCTTAACACAAAATTTGATATTGATTTATACAAATCGAATCCTTTCCTCTCTGTATGTAACTTCATGGGACGGATCAATTAACAGATTAAACCTCATCAATTTGAAACAGAGTTCCATTCAACTCAACTACAGAATCAAGAATTACCTTGATTCTTCTTCATTGTGCATACAAATCCACTGCGCCTTCATTCGATCTCATAATTCTCCTTCATCTATAGCTTTCACATTCTACTTTGTGGTTTCAACGAGCATCATTTTTCCATCGCATCTTATGAGCTCCATTCAACTGTGTGAATATTCACAGTTCAGATTTGTGTTCTTTTCAACATGTGAAAACCTTTATTTCATTCTATTCAAAACATAAAATTGACATTAAATAATATCGATCCTTCCCTCATATGCAGACCCTGATATATTACAAAGTTTATCATATGCATAAACTCAGAAACTCAAACATTTCTCATACAAAATTTGATCAAGAATACATATACATTTCACCAGATTCACCATTTCAATTCTTAACATAGAACTTCATCATGCACATAATTCAAAATAATTTCCTTCATAAATAAACATAAAATCAATACAAAACTCTTCTTGATTCTAGCCATATATTCAAGTTAATGAACCTGTTTTACATTTGCTCAGAGACTTGACAAACAAAACTCTGTTTGTCCTCTTTTAATCCTTGTCTCCTACCTCCCTAATTTTTCCTTCTAAGCTTATTAATTTATAAAAATTATGTTGAACGAATTTAGGTTCAAATCCTCAAATATCTCAACCAAATCCTCAAAATCTTCAAACCCCTACAATCTAGATTTATCCCTAAAATCTTGAAACCGAATCTATCTTAGGCTTCATAATCAATTCTTAAATATGTCAAATCTAATTTCCCTCATGTTCTCCAATCATTTGGGAACATTTACAAATCCTCACAATAATTAATTAAAATCACTAAAAAATCCCATTAATATTTACATAAAATCAATATTCTCTCAAAAACATAAGACCCCCTATGTTTAATAAAATACAAGGTATTTTTTCGAATCTAATGCCCCTGCATCAAGGATCCACTCTTTGAGGATAAATAATGTTGACTTGGTCAAACTTGACCTTGTCCACATAGTTTAGATCTTGTTCACACATGTGGATGCTTGATCTGGTTATCCCAAGACCCCTTTTCACATTATGAGGGATTGTTATTCATACTTGAGCAAATTATGAGCCTTCTTGCCCATTTATTCATCCATCTAATTTTTAAGAGAAAAATTAATATTCCCATTGGCTGAAGCTAATTTAGGAATATTACATGAAGAAAGTAGATGCAAGAAAAATATCAACCAATTTAGCAGTATCATGATCTATGATGTGATTGATGACCTCAATGGCCTCATTAATGGGGATATTAGTGTAAAGGGAGACCACGTTGAAACTTACAAGAAGGTTCCTATGATCAAACCTTATCTCCTTTAACTCATTGACAAATGATGAAGAATCTTTGACAAAGGACTCTGTAAGGCCACCAAGGGGTCACGACAAGGAGGGAAAGTGTTAGTATGAATTCTTCGTCGAAGTGTACGAAAAAGAACCACTTTAGCTACGCATAACTAATAGCCCTAACAACAATAGAGGCTGCAAAACATCTTCAGATCTGCGATTACTAGTTAAAGTGCTGCAACAAACAGATCTATAAATGGAAAGACATTAAGCAGTAAAGTAAAGAGTTTGCTCCATGCATCCAACAGACAAGACAAGAACACGATTTTTGAATGAATTTTTATATTACAGGGCACCTGGGAGGAAACAAGAAGGTGTATCCAGATTTCCTCAATGGGATGGGTTCTTTGTAGTCCTCAGCACTTCAGATCTAAGCTTTCTCTCTCTTGTAGATGTAGAAAACCCAATGTAGAAGATAGAGCTCAATGGGAGCAAAATGGTAGAAATGAGACCAAGTGTATAGACCAGAGTGATCTAATGGGCAACAAAAGGTGAAGAATGATGGGGAAAACCCTCCTATTTATAACAAAATATTGGGTCATTCTAGATCTTGGTGCATGATTAAAATAATGTTAATCAAATCTAGATCCACCTCTATGGAATATTTTATTATTATTTGTTGGATGGAAAGGGTGTTTGACTTGGGTCAAATCCCTTGATTAGTGAAAAATAAATAAATAAATGATTTATTTATCTTTTTAAGGAAGTGGTTGGGATATAATCAAATAAATAATGATTTAGTTGATTAATGGTGGTTGATTTGGTCACATTTAACAAGGAATATTATTTAAATAATTATTCCTAGAAAATAATAAGATAACTATGGGTTTATCTCATTAATTTCTTTGTTTTTGGGTTAAACATGACTGGGAATAATAATTAAATTATGGCTTAATTAATTATTCCTTTTGGGGTTTCCTAATTAACATAGTGAAAGCAGTTTTACTTGGGGTAAAACTGGTCTTACATGGTGTACTTGGGTCCATCTAATGATGAAAGGTTAGATGACCAAAAAATGGTGTAACAGATTGCCCCCCAGCCTGCGAGTGTCAGGAGCAAATCGTATGACCGAAGTACGTTGTAAGAATACAATCACCAGACAACAAAAGGGGATGTCAGAGAGAGAAGTGTGAGGTAGATAGTGTGCTGAAGGACTAGACCCTGAGGAGACGAGACTCACAGGTGCAACAAGTCTCTGTTATGAGAGGGTACCTGTGCTGAAGGCGGCGGGGGAGGCATACCTATGCCCGCTGTGACAAAGTACAAAAGAATAGTGTGTCCAGTAAACAAGGGACCGAACCATAGAGTACAGCTGGCATAATCAAGGGCCAGATAAAAATACAATGAAGAGTCTCACATACATGCTGTGCCTGGGATAACAGCCAGGACTAGTACAATAATATCTGAGTACATGAGATAAATACAACCCAAATGCCCCCTGTAAGTGGGGAGGGGCTCACAAAATCTGACCGATACATGCAAATCATAGAGGTGCTGCAAGTGGCTAAGGCCAACATCATCAAAATATGGAGCGGCATCACAGGCTGCAAGGAAGAGGTCATCCGGGCATGTGGGGGGCTACCTGCAGGGCCACCCCCTCATGAGGGCTGAGACATCTCACACACGCCCGGGAATCATCAAGAGCTGCTGCTGAGTCACTGGACTGTCCAGTATACGCATCTCGATCATGCTGAAAGGAGCTGGAGAAGCAATCAAGTCAAAGGGAAGTGAGAGATCCCCCTGCCTGATCCGAGGCACCGAACAAGAGTGGAAGCTGGAACCAAGGTACACCGCCCTCTAGACCTTGATTCTGGAATAAATGTGCTGATGTCGACAGAAGGAGGTCCGCCGTAGGTGAGGCAATGAGAGATCCTCAACTAAGGCACGAGAGAAGAACACTAGAGCGACAGACAGACTGACACCAATGATGATAGTGGAAAGGGGAAGGATGGAGTGGCGAATGGACGACTTCCCTTGTTAGAGCATAAAGGGCATGAATGACATGGCAGCGACTGACACAATATCGAAAGGGATAGGGGACAGTGGGACTGAAGGTCATGATATGCGACACAAGGGAGGAACCAAGCAAAGAAGGATGGAGGGCTATAGTGGGGTGCACAAGGACGCAGGATAGACTCCATGAATGCAATGATGACTCGACTTGGATGCTCTAAACAAGGGCGACTGTAGAGTGCTGCCACACAGTAAAGGCCCCAATGGGGGTCATAGAAACATGAGTACAAAGTGGGCACTCATGACGAAAATCAACACGAACATGGACAAGTAAGGGGGCGATGTGGTGCCCCAAGTACAAGTGTCGTAAGTGAGGAAATTCGATTTTAAGGAGCGGTGAAGTGACCCTTCGTGGAAAAATGTGTCCGGGTGAAGTATCAAATCACCAAAAACTAAGTAAAACCCATTTGAGAGCTCGGTGAGATCTATCCAGCGGTGCTGACGGTTCGTCGAACGAGGCTACGGTGTGGTCGCAGCAGTCGAAAGAAGAAACAGGGGTTCTCTTTTAATGAGGCGGTTTTCCCTCCAAAATCATTCATTTTCTATTGTTGCTGTGGTGAATGTGGAGAGGAGAGAAGGCCCTAAATCTTGCGGCGAATGTAGAGGACAAACCGACCGTTGGATTCGAGATCTGTCAGTTGGAGGTAAGAGGCCTAACCTTGCTCTTGCATTTTGATGGATTAGATTTGCAGTTTAGGGCCCAACACCCCAGAAACAGCCCCTCCCTCCTCTCTACGGCCGGGTCGCACTTTTTGGGGCAAAAAGTGCGACCCAGGACGCAGGTTTGAGGGCAAAAAGTGCGACCTGGTCCAGAAACTGGCAGAAAACTGCGACCTGGGAGATGAGGGGGGCTTGGTGCTGTTTGATGGCTGGGAGTTGGATTTTGGTGTGTGGTTATGGTTTTCCCGATCTATACCCTGACAAAAAGGATGTGTTTGTGCAGGTATGGCAGAGTTGCGGGTCAACTGGAGAGAGAGGGATCTGGGAACACTTCGGGCAGAGATCCAGGCGGATCAGGGCGTTCGTCGTGTATTGGCCAGATTTGGGGTTCTTAAGTTTGTGGAGAACCCGTTGATGAGAGCAGGGGAACCATTACTGGCCCGGATTATCAGTTATTGGGATCCAGATCAAGAGATCTTTGTAGTGCAAGGGCACAGGATCGAACTGACGGTCCAGGATGTGTACTTCCTGACCGGCCTCCCACCACTGGGGATCGTGGGAGACACGCAGCCAGTGCTGCCGCGGGGGCGGCATATCATGGAGTTCGTGGAATGCCATTGTCGACCGGGTCTTCAAGTCAAGGGGACTTGAATATCGGTCGGGGATCTAGAGAGGCTAGAAACTCGTGCAGTGGCTGCAGCTGTGCTGCGAATCCTGGGCAGCCAGGCGTTCCATCACATCACCGGTGGGCAGATGATGATAGTGGAGAGTGTGTTGGGTGGGACCTACTTTGGGTGGGCCCAAATGATGTTGGTGGCGCTAAAGCGACAGTTGTCGCTATGCAGGCGGCAGGTGAATCATGATTGCTCATATGGGACTTTATTGTGCGTCTTCTTCCTTGAGAAGATCCCGACCTTGAGGCCTCGTGTGCAGCTTCCAGATGGGGGCCCGAGAGAGCCCAGGATGCGTCGTTGGGGACGACTACTCTGCAGAGGAGGAGGAGGGGCGGTCGGGCGAGTGTTTCGACCAGAGTTTTTTGCCCATTGGGATCAGATGTCGTTGTACATAGACGACTACCCGTATAGTGGGATGAGCTACTGTGGGGATCCGGATCTGCCACTTCCGTCTGGTCGAGTCTGGGGGCCCGATGGTAAGTGACAAATTGCTATTCTTATATGGGCATGTTAAAGTTTTGAATAGTAAATCATGATACTGATGCAGAGACTTTTGGTATGCAGATATAGCACCGGTAAAACCGGCCGGATATATGGGACGACCGGCAGCGACTGGAGCTACAGGTCCGAGTGGGTCGAGTACGAAATGAGGGTGCACCCGCCTCACCGGGACAGCGATCCGCCGAGATGTGAGCAGCCGCTGACCGAGTACTGAGCGTTGGGCAGTGGATTTAGAAGACCAAGGACAGAGCCATGTGTTGGTCTCCCCTGAGAGTGGCGAGGTGGGGTCATGCGGCGATGGCGATGGCCGGACAGGTCAAGCCATGCGTGATCTACATGCCGGCAGTGAGCGTCAGTCTGAGCCTGATAGTGGATTAGGGCATATGGTGCTCCTCTCTCGATGTATGTAGGGGCAGGTGCCCCTGTGATGTATGGAGGGCATATGGTGCCCTGCTTTGAATTTGTTTGTAATGATGCTACAAGCATGTCATATGAGTATAAAGTGAAGTATAGGCCTCATGGGAACATGCGTGGGTAATGATGTATCAGAGTAGATGGACTCATCAATATATGGTTTGCGACACATATTATGGATATGCGTCGTCTTTTGGTGGTTGATTTAATGTTATTGTCTTGTATGAATTGTGTGTGATAAATGCCAATCTAGAACATGGTTTGCAATACTATCTACGTAGTGATTCTGGTCTCTGGGTACATGGTTGAAAGTGATGGTTTCAAACGCATGTATTAAGACTTGCACTCGTAAATAGCGTCTAAACAGCACAGGGTTATGCACACGATAAACACCATTTAGTTGCATTACAAGAAGCAGGGAATCCAAACGAACGTGCAGATGGCGGATGCGATGCAACAGGGCATCAGCTAATAGGCCACGCACCGCATCATATTCGGCCTGATTGTTGGTGGCAGAACCAATGCATACCCCATTAGACAGAACGAGGTCATGCAAGGGGGTGAAGATGGCCCACCCTGCCGAGGCAAGATTCCTGGAGTAGCGACTTGCACCATCGGCGTAACCGATAAAGGGTGTGGACGGGGGGTCCTGCAAAATGGTGTGACAAGACAATAAATGAGGGGGTGAAAGGAAATGACGGCAGCGTGAGGGTACAAAAGTCATCGAGCGGTAATGGCAGGAGGGAGGGGCAGGATGATCAAGACTCAAACAAGGTGGTGTATGAGAGCTATCGAAAACATGGCGAGGACTCGGGCTGCGGAGGTCAACAGAGACACAAGTGGAGTGATCTCGAGTATCAAAAGACACAACAGGGGAGGTTGCGGGCGGGCTAGGCTCCGAGTGTCGTGCAGAGGAGGATAGGTAAAGAATGGTGACTATAGACTCCGTCATCTGAACATCAGGGGGGGGGATGTGGATCGGAGCGGAGGGATCCTCAGGCTGGCCTGAAGCATACTGCGTGAGAATGGGAGAGGCGGATTGATTTTGTTCAACCTCATACTCGCGGATCACCTCAAGAGAGGCACGGTAATGCGTCAGGTGAGGACAATAATGGGAGTAGTAGCCATGGATCCCGCACAAAGCACAGGGCTTGTTGGTGCGGAGAGTCTTGGGGTTCTTAGGGACGGTCGAAGAAGGAGTGGGAGTTTCAGGGACCGTAGTGTCGGGGAACGCGACGTTTACCATGGGTCGGATACGAGGTAACTCGAGACAAGCATGGGTGGCATGACCAATGACATCACATAAGGCACAAGGCTTCGCGGGCGGAGAAGGAGCCGGGTTGGTCGTGGTGGTTTGGTCTTTGGTGGCCCCTTTGCGGGCTTTGCCTTTCTTCCCGGGAGCCGTCACAACAGGAGAAGGGTCCTGTGGAGGTGCTGGGGGCACAGTGGCTACGGAGGAAGCGAGGGGGACCGGTTGGACCGGTGTCAAAGCCATGTAAGGTTTGGGGTGGCCAGGGGGGGTGGCGGCTGGGGGATCAAGGTACCAAACCGGAATTCCCAAGGTCAAGTTAGGGAGGGAGAGGGTGGCCATGACGGGGACAGAATATACTCCGGGAGGGGGAGCTAAGAAAGGGATCTGCCCAGCAGGGAAATGACCAGGAGGGACGGCTCCAAGATGGTTAAGGCCAGGGGGAACTGATCCGGGAGGATAAAGGGGTTCAGGGATACTAGCTGTAGGGGAAGGGCCAGAAGGAGGAGGTCCGGCTGGCTGAGATGAATGGCTAGGAGTTGGTTGCAGAGGGCGGGGGGGAGGTTGTTGACTAGCCGAGGCAGGCCGCTTATGGGCAGCCTGAGACGATTGCATCATGCAAACATTCGACAAGCTGGGATCAGTGACCGAAGGAGGGGGAAGATGAGGGAAAGTACCAAGCAAGGTGGAATCTTTGTAGACGCCGGGGGAGACAATGGTCAGAGAATCGACGATTTGCTTGTTGGCTACAGAAGAGATGGTCGTCTCGGAGGAGGTCTGAGACGGCGGCTCATGATAAGATAGCTGGTCAATAGTGACTATCTTCCCATTGTGTGGGAAAGACATCTTGCGGAAAACCGCGGATGGGACAGCAGACATGGCGTAGGTGTAGCTTCGCCCCAATAGAATGTTGTAGTCTAGAGGGGCATCAATGACTTCGTCATCAACGCAAACGGTCTTACCGGCGAGGGTGATGGGACAGTTACGAAACAGGCCAATAGGCTGGGAGGCATGACCGTCCCACGCTCGAAAGGTGATCGTGGAAGGGGCCAGCTCAGGGGATCCGAGTTGTTTCCAAACCGAAGCGGACATCACACAGGTGGATGCCCCCTCATCAATTATACACCGGGATACAGTGGCGTTCCGGATTTTGACTGGGATTTGGAAAGCAACGGAAGGAGGAAGAGGAGGGTGGTCCGATTGAGTGGCGTCGAAAACAATCATTTGGTCATCGGCAGGATCAACAGCGCCCACGGCAGATAGTAGAGCCTTCTTTTGAGAAGGGCACGACTGGAGGAGTTCCAGTGTGGAAATGGCAGCAGGGGATTGCGCCAAATCATCTACTATACTATACGATTGAGCGGCTCGACCGGAAGCAGCATTTCGGCGTAATGGGCCCTTTGGAATATTTGGATGAACCTCAACTTTGGGTTGAGGGATGTGTAAGGGGCCACTGGATGTCGAAAGAGGCTCTGTAGAACCTGAAGATGGAGGCTCGGGAGCAGACTGAGCAGGAGGCTTGGGGTACTGGCGAGACCGAGTTTGAAGGTGAAGGTCAACGGAAGGGGACGAATCGGAGCGCATCATAAGGATCTGGTAGTCAGAGGAACCAGAAATGGACGAGGGTGTGGCTGCATGGCTGTCGGGGGGTTGGGTAGCCGCGAATCCCTGTTGAGGGAAAGGATCAGTGAACACAGCTGGCGGGGTAGTGGCCACATTAGGAGGAGCGTGAGGGGAGGCGTGCTGTCCGCGCAATGTGGCTTGAGACTCCCACATCTGTCGCATCTGGGGTAAGAGAGGACAATCGTGAGTGTAGTGACCGTAATCACTGCAACACGAACAAGGCTTGTTTGTGCGAAGCGGCCTGTCCGGCCTGGGCGGAATGCCCTGAGGCTGGTTGCTAGTGTTAGGGTCCATACCAGAATTGGGTACTCTAAGCACGGGGGCGTATGTGTTCTCGGTTGCCTCCGCCTTCTCTTGAAGAAGGGGAAAGGGGGATTAATCGCACTCGCCGTGCAACACGCCTGCCCCCGGGAGGGGCTGTAAGTGTCGCGGGTTGGGAAAGGCAAGGGAGGCGGAAGCGCATATGCTGGAGGAGTTGGCGCACCAGGCTGCGGATAAAAGTAAGGGTTGGGCTGGGCAGCATTGAGGTAAGCAGGAGGTTGGGCAAAAGGAGGAGGCATGCCGTATCCTAGATACATGTTGCCGGGAGGGGGCAGAGTGCTAGAGGTGCTGGCCCCTCCCTGAGGGAGGCCATGGCTCATAGGAGGGTGAGCAGAGGGGTGGGAAAGAGATCCAACAATACCGTCGGCGGAATGAGATGCCCCGGGGGCGTTAGCGCCACCGGGCCTGGGGATGTCAGGAAGAACGGTATAAACATAACCAGATTGGGCGTAGATCAGGTCATATTTTAAAGCTATTTGGAGGGCGGCTTCTTCAGATTGAGGAAAGGGAGAGGCGACATCTTTGCCGATGGGAGATGGGAGGGTGCGAAGGAACCAGTCCATGTAAACCCGATCTTCAAAGGGAGGGGCTCGACATAAGCTCCGTCTTCGTCGCCATTCCTGAACATGGGCAGAAGGGCGTGTGGAAGAGGATTGCTTAAATGAAGTCAAGAGCTCCGTGCCAGTGTCGTATCGGAGAGGGAGCTGGAAGTACGACAAAAAGGCTTGGGCAAGAGTCTCGAACGTGGTATGGGAGGAAGTGGACTGTTCGACATACCATTTAGAAGCTTCGCCGGTAAGCGTGCGTTGGAACAAACGAAGACGGATGGAGTCATCGGTAATGGAATTTGAGGAACACCACATGTGGAAAGACCGGACGTGATTGGTTGGATCTTCTCCATTAAGGCCCTCGAACTTAGGGATATCGGAGGGCAGCTTGGTGGGCATAGCGGGCCAGGTAGCATTGTGGTGAATGGGATCATTAATCAACTGATGGAAATCGGGGAGGCTGAGGCCTGCAATATACGGCAGCACGGGGGTGGCCGGGGTAGTGGTTGTGACGGTTCCGCTAGAAGTAGGGCCGGCATTGGGGCCGGGAGAACCGCTAGCGTTAGGCCCTGGGCCAGACATGGTGGAGGGGGCAGGAGAACTGGGAGGGGAAGGAGGACCCGAGGAATCAGGGGAGGAGTCGGAGTGCGGACTCGAAGGTGGACTGGCTCGACGACGGTGGTGCGGAGCAGGTCGATCAACCGGAAACTGAGGGTGAAGGCCAAGAAGTCTCCGGGAAAGGCGCCTTGGGGGCGCAATGATGACAGGAAGAAGGAAACCGACAGGGGCAACAAGGGGACAGAATCAATTACGGTCAAGGGCAGAAAAGGTGCAGTGACAATTGATTTTAAAGTCTTTGCCGGGCGGTGTTAACCAGGCGCTTCTTCACTTAGGGTCAGTGTGTGGCGTGCGTTAATTTTAATTTTTAAACCCTTTCCGTTGCTGAGAGCAAGAAAAAGTGTGCTGCGTAGCTGAAAATAAACCTACAGAGAACAGAATAAAATGCTAAAATAACAGAGAAATAACAGCTACGTATGCATCTATCTAACCCAAGAAGGTGGGTCTCTCACAACTATGCTGAAAAGAAAGGGAAAAACTAAGGAAACACACACAAAGGAAGCTCAACAGATCTAGGGTCAAAGGGGACAGAGATCTGGAGGATAAAGCTGCAGACAAGGGGTGCAGATCACAGCCAAGAGACAGAGGCAAGGTGGCTGGAAAAGGGAAATCAGCAAAAAACCGGGGGGGCAAGGCAGAGGCCTTCAGAGGAGGTCCAAAAAAAACGACAAGAGGTGATTTGAAAGGAAAAGAGGCTGATTTCAAAGGATCTGAAAGTGAGGTAACAGATCTGGAAAAGAGGGGGCTGAAGCTCTGAAACCGACGGCTGAAACAGCTAAAACTCTTCCACAAAAAGTGGAGGGTACTAAAGCCCTAAGGGGCTGGGTTCCCACTTAGATGAGTAAAAACAGATCAGATCTTGGTCAAGGCGGGTTGAGACAGAGGCTGGAAGACCCTGACAGAAGCTGCAGCAGAACCCAGAAAAATTGCAGAAAAAATGCTGGAAAAAAGGCAGGTCGCAGTTTCTGACCTGATCTGAGTGCAGGTCGCAGAAAACAGGCTGAAAAGTGCGACCTGGAGGTCCAGGTCGCAGGTTTAGGGCCAAAAAGTGCGACCCCCATGTTCCGGTTGTCTCGGCGGCAGATTTTCAGAAAAGGCTGCCTCTTACTATATACTGGTGTCGCTTACTCCAGCAAGAATAGCTGCAAACACACTAGTTAGAAATTTTGAGCTTTAGCTTTGGTGAGAAAAATGATATAAAAGAGGAAAAACTACAAATGTACTCTCCTAGGGCCTGAAGTAGCTGGATATGCAAGAATATGAAAAACGACAGCGGTCGTAATTTAAAACCCGTGTGGAGTCGCCATTTGTTAGTATGAATTCTTCGTCGAAGTGTACGAAAAAGAACCACTTTAGCTACGCATAACTAATAGCTCTAACAACAATAGAGGCTGCAAAACATCTTCAGATCTGCAATTAGTAGTTAAAATGCTGCAACAAACAGATCTATAAATGGAAAGACATTAAGCAGAAAAGTAAAGAGTTTGCTCCATGCATCCAACAGACAAGACAAGAACACGATTTTTGAATGAATTTTTATATTATAGGGCACCTGGGAGGAAACAAGAAGGTGTATCCAGATCTCCTCAATGGGATGGGTTCTTTGTAGTCCTCAGCACTTCAGATCTAAGCTTTCTTTCTCTTGTAGATGTAGAAAACCCAATGTAGAAGGTAGAGCTCAATGGGAGCAACAATGGCAGAAAATGAGACCGAGTGTATAGATCCAGAGTGATCTAGTATGCAACAAAAGGTGAAGAATGAAGGGGAAAACCCTCCTATTTATAACAAGATATTGGGTCATTCTAGATCTTGGTGCATGATTAAAATAATGTTAACCAAATCTAGATCCACCTCTATGGAATATTTTATTATTATTTGTTGGAGGGAAAGGGTGTTTGACTTGGGTCAAATCCCTTGATTAGTGAAAAATAAATAAATAAATGATTTATTTATCTCTTTAAGGAAGTGGTTGGGATATAATCAAATAAATAATGATTTATTTGATTAATGGTGGTTGATTTGGTCATATTTAACAAGGAATATTATTTAAATAATAATTCCTAGAAAATAATAAGATAACTATGGGTTTATCTCATTAATTTCTTTGTTTTTGGGTTAAACATGACTGGGAATAATAATTAAATTATGGTTTAATTAATTATTCCTTTTGGGGTTTCCTAATTAACATAGTGAAAGCAGTTTTACTTGGGGTAAAACTGGTCTTACATGGTGTACTTGGGTCCATCTAATGATAAAAGGTTAGATGACCAAAAAATGGTGTAACAGAAAGAAGAGGAATCAACGACAACAGATACGCTGGAGGGAAGAGGGCTATGAGAAATGGTAACAATGATGGAATATGGGTGAGGATGAGAGGGAAGGGATAAAGAAAGATCACCATTGTTACACAAAATTTTGTCACTGTCCCTGCAATCCCCAAACTCGCACATTGGAGGGTCATTTCTGTGACTAATAGGAAGTGTCATGCCTTGCAAAGACCATCATTGCATCCCTTTACATGAGAGAAATATTCCTCCTGTTGACAATTCCCTGAGCAGAACTGTAAAAACTCTTGTTTTTGCCTTGCCACGAGTAGCTAGTTACACTCCCGCGCCGATTGGGAAAATTAATGCTGAGCTCATGCCAATTGGCGCTCTGTCCCAGTTAAGCAACCACGCTAAGCTGTTTATGGAATGTTTTTTAAAAATAGAGGCAAATATTCCACCTCAACAACTTCGAGGATGAGCCATTGGGAGTGGTTGAACTAAATAACCACAGACTCCCACCTTTAGTTTATGGTTTTCCACCTCCCATGAGAACCTCGTAAAGGATAGACCTCCCTCCCACCATTATAGGGATCCCAACCTCCTCTTTTTCCTCTATAAAAGAAGCTATCTCTCTTTACATCAACTAGCTGAACTTGGAGAATTGATACTATAGCTGAATAACTGTGTATAGATTGAAGAGTTGCATTGTGAAAGAGATAGAGCAAGGAGGAACTTCGTTGAGAGAGCTTGAGTCCATGCCCTCATCCCGTCTGAATCCCTTGACAAGTACTGAGACACGCTTTGGCTGAACCCCGCTGGAGGAGACTGCGACGTCAAAGCATCAGTTGTACCTCTTCCTTCTACTTATATATACATGAATAGTGTTTGGGTTCCCGTTTTGTGTTATTTTTGTTTGATTTAACGCAACATGCTTATCCCTCTTTGACTGGTTAGTGATTGCGAATGAAATTATTATGTTGTATGCTTCTCCTGTGTACTATGTTATGTGCAGTTAACCAATCGTGACTGTGAGCGGATTGTGACTTGCCAAGGCAGGAGCGAGAGGTCACCACCATTACAACTGCAACAATAGCGTTGGACCCCTGGTAGGTCGATCTACCGTGTCCTCTTTCATTATGTGGTTAGGAACCTACATTCTAGCATGTATCTTTGTTTCCAGACACACCCTAGGGCTAGAGGGATAGTCTTTGTCCGCAGAGAGGATTTACCTGCATAAAAAATTGGCGACTCCACTGAAGATCAGTGTGAGTTTGTCGTCTTAGCTTGTTGGGTCATTTTTTGGTTGATTGGTTTTCTTGTTTGTATTTTTCTGGTTTTCCATCTTGCTTGCCATCCTCTGTTCAGCTCCAGAGTGTCAGGATTGACCTCTACTCATTGGATTTGCACTCTTTCTATAGTTATCTAGCTTGGCACTCTTTTCATTTGACCAGTCATGCCGATTGGTGCAGGTTGCTCTTGGTGCAGTCGTGCCAACCCCTGTTTGGCGCTGAATACAACCTCACAATCACGCCCATTCTTGTAGACTTAGGTTTACCCTTTTTTGATGAGTTTTTGGTCAATTTTTCTTGCCTCTAGGTTATTTATTGTGTGTAATGAAGCCTTTGAGATTGTTTTCACCACTGTAGACTTTTTTTTCTCAGTCGTTTGTCCATCTTCCTATCGGTGCAGTTTAAGGCCTTAGGGTTTCTACGTGTCTTTTTGCGCTGAGCCTTCTGCTTGAAGATCAAGTCTCTTTGATTGCTGTCAATCTCGTTTTGGGTCGATTGCGCTGAGTTTTCGTGATCCTTTTTGAGTATTTATTTTGGTTGAATGGTCTTTTCGTTTTATCGATTGATCCTTCCCATTATTTCTTCAGGCATCGATTACATTACTTGTGTTGGGTCGTTTTGGAAAACTCTCTCTTTTTTATTGAAAGATTCCAACATTTGTTTGAGTGTTCTCTTGTGTTTGTTTTGTATTTGATAGAGCCATTCAATTCCAATTCCTACATTCGCATACTCAAGCTCATGCTTATTTTTCATTGAATTAGTGCATTGTGTGCTTTGTTTCATTTGGAAAATTAAAAAAAATGTTTTGCATTCTTTTTTTGCATAGAAATTGAAATGTTATTTTGCATAACTAGCATTTGTTAAATCTACGAAAGATTTTTTCGATTAATTGCATTAGATGCATTAGAAGTTTTCTTCATATACTTTCATTGCTTGTTATTGTTTGAAAGATTTCTATCCTTCTCATAACTAGCATTCATCGAATTGAAAATGATGTTCATTTACATATAGTTTGCATCTAGGAAGTTGAGCTCCAAATTCGATAGGGCCTTAAAATTGAAACATAATCCATGATCAACTGTTAAAATTCACTCAATGAACCTAAGGCAATATTGAAACCTAATGTAACATTTCTAGTGGTCTAGGCTAGAGACGTGTTCCGGTGTCTTCAAACCTAGTAGCTGTCATTCACCTTTTGGCTTTAGACAGCACTAGTACGAACTTGTGCTCCCCGTACCATCGTGTATATAAAGGGAGACCCCTCTAGTTTGTAATCCTTTTATCCATAGGAAGCCGAGTCTTCCGCCTTGTAATCATGATACACCGAACACAACATTCGTGGAGACTACTTGCACGTACGTTAAGTCCTTGTTCATTTCTCTTTCTTTTGATCACCAAGGTGTATATGGTAGTTCACGAAAACCTGGTACACCCTTTTGCTTAGAGTACCTGAGTAGTCATTTCGATCTTTTCGTGACTCTTTAAACAAGAGAAGAGATCATCGAGCACTTGTCCTTTCACGCTTGTTTCAAATCGAAAGTGACTAGAGTCATCTTTTGCATGTTTCTCGAATCTTAAAACATGAAACAATGAATTTTGGTTTCAGTGTCATAAAAATAAATCACCTACGATTACATGCCCATTAAAAGTTTTGTTACTTGGCATGTTCTTGTTTTCCTTAGTTTTGATCTTGGAGCCTTTGATTGGTTACCTCTTTTCCTTCCTGTTTTGATATAAAGTCAAAGTGGCGGAACCTACAGTTTCGTCGTCTTCACTGCCTCCTAGTGGTGGTTCTTTTCCAGACGTTTCTTTTGAAACCCCTCAGTCCACTAGGTCTGTTGAGTTTTCACAGCCTATTCTCCCATATTTCTAGCCTCTTGCTACTCGATCTCCGATTGACGAGCCAGTTGAGTTTAATTGGCCTCCTTTAAGTGCTTGGTCTGGTTTTTGGGAAGAAGGAGAATTCCCTCCTCTTACGTTAGGATCACCATTTATTGCTGTTGCGATACCTCCTAGTCTCCATAGTCTTTTCAAAGATCTTACGGCAGAGTCAGATATGGATTCCTTGAGTCTAGTTGGTAGTGAAGCAATGCTTGTTTCCTCAAGATAATATCACCTTTCTCCTGAAGATCTTCCTCGTGTCTCTATCCAATCTTCTCCACCATCGGTGTCACTTCCGCTTGGATATAGGTCGTTGAGTCAGATTATGTCTGGTGTTGCTTCCATAACACAATCCAGCACAGTAACTCCTCCTCCGAGTTCGGTCCTCCATTCGTTGAGATTTTCACCTTCGGCATCAAATCCGTCGTTTACTGTTACGTCTGTCCCACTTCAACCTATTGTCTGTGTGGCTTCATCTACACCAATTGTTACATTTGAGTCGTCTGGATATTTTCACACTCGCAGGTCCATTTTTTTCAATCCCACGTGGCCCATTAATCTCGACCCTGGCAGATCACAACCCCACGCCGCAGAAACCCTACTTTCTTCTACCATGCCTATGGTTTCTACCTATGTTTGACGAGGAGATGTTATATATTCACTGACATTATGCTCCCTCCACGGAGGCTATGCCTGCTTCTAGTGTTGTTTCCACTACCCCCGTGATTCCTGGCGGCCTTACTTTTGAAGAGTATCTATTGGTTGTTCAGCAGCAGAGCTCTCAGGGTTCTCAGTAGTCCCAGACTCCTGGTAATCCTCTTTTTCATCACTATGATGCTGTTGGTAACCATGTTTATTCATTTCCACTTCATTATGATGAGTGTGGTAATATTGTCTATTTTCCTCCTACTGATCCTTATCAAACCGTTTCTCAGTTTAGACCTACCTTGCTTGTGAAACCCTCTGGTTTGCAAGGACAACCCTCTATGGGACAACCTTTAGCTCAACAGGGCCCTACCTTTGGTCCACAGGGGAAACCATACGGTCCACAAGGGAAACCTTTACAAGGACAAGCTTTATAAGGACAACCTTTGGTCCAACATGGACAACCCTCCGGTCTTTCGGGTCAACCTCTGAATCAACCAGGATCATCTTTTGGTCTGGGGGGGCAAATTTATCCACCACAGGGACAACCTATTGCACCTCAATCACAGCCACACGTTCAGTATGGCCCAAATATTATGCAACTAGGACAACCCTACAGTCCGTCTCTGGGTCAACCTAGTTATCAGGGACAACCTGGTCCGTTGCAACCATCAGGCCAACCTTTATCGCAAGGACAAGCTCATGGTCCCCAATATCCGGTTCAGTAGCCAGCTTAACCATTTCAACATCCAGTTCAACCAACTTAGCAGCCATTTCAACCTACCTATTTACCCAACTCAGCCAGGTCCACCTGCTCAGTAGCCTGCTAACCCTGCTCTACAAGGTCAACCTCAACCGCAGGGTGCTTACTACCCTCAAGTTTCATATCAACTGATATATAGTGCGCCCCAGATTCCTTACCCTCAAAATCAACTTGTATATCATTGACCTCAAAGCCATGCTTACATTCCATAGCAGAACCCTTATGCTACTTAGCAAGGACCTCCGTGGTCTACTTCGACTCAATATCCTGGTCCTCAACCCCAGTATCAACCGAATTATACTGCTTCTAATCCCTGTGATCCGAATCCTTTGAGACAAAATGTATGGGGACATAATCTTGCTCGAACTGTGTGGAATGTACACACAGGTCCTTATCAAAGACCTCCGATGAATTTTAATACTCAATTACCATTTCTTGCTACGTTGGAACTATCCGATGTGTCAAAGTTGACAAATGATCCTATTCTTCATAACACATATTGGCCTCTGGTTCTGACCAAGATTTTGGGTGATTGTCCTAAATTTGAGGGTAAGCCTGGCAAAGACCCCCAAACACATGTTATGACTTACTACTTGTGGTGTTCCTCTAACTCTTGGGTTGATGATTCTATTAGACTCCGTCTTTTCCAGCGAACTCTTACTGGTGCCGCTGTAAAGTGGTACATTGAGCTGTCTCGTGGAGTTTTTCAACATTTCAATTCCTTAGCCATGACATTCCTTACACATTTTCAGTTACGATCCGCTATGAGACTGGGACGCATCTCCTCACTTCATTGAAACAGGATCGAGCTACTCAAATCTCGGATCATATTCATGAGTGGCGGCATCATCGTCGCATGATCAAATTTGAAATTTAGGATGAGCTTCTGACTCATTGGTTCAATACCTCCTTTGTCAATCAGATTGCAAAAGATATAGCTATGGGGGCATGTGTAACCGAGGAACAAGCCATTGCTTATGCCCAATACCTTGATCTTGTGCACTCTCAGTCCGACACATTATGTGATATCTTGCCTAATTCTCCTTGACCTGGAACTTCTAAACCACCAGCGCCTCCATCCATCGATGGTATTATTGGTTCCGTATCTCAGAATTCTCAGAAGTCTTCTTCATCCAACTCTGGGAAGCAGAAGTCTACTTCTTCCAATAATGTTGCTTCTCAGCCAACTTCGAAATCTGGTAAACCCACAGAGGTGAATGTCGTTCAGGCCAATCCTACGGATAATGCTTCTAAAGGTAAGAAAAAGGGTAAAGGTAAGGCCAAAGCTGATACCCCGAAACAGGATTCTCTGAAACCTCGTACTATTGATAGTTCTCAACGTAAACTGAAGTATCCTTGTTTGATTTTTGATGAAGAGCACTTCACCAAATACTGTCCTCGATGGTCTGAGGTGAGCCGATTGCTCAAAGGCACCCAAGGAGCTCCAACCATTCTTAAAGAACCTTTCCCGTCTCAACAAACCCAGATGGTAGAGCAACCTCAGTCCTGTGCCCCATTTGGCTCTCAGGTGTTCATGATAAACGGTTCTGCACTCATTTCCATTGCTACTTGATTGAAAGATTATTCTGGCTCACGTCAGGCAGTGGGGAAGGAGATCGTTGATGGTCCTCCTCCTCCACCTGCTTCTGGCCCTCTTGAGATTGAATGACGTAGCGCCGAATCTATTGTACGGTCACCTTCCAAAGGTGTACTCTGTAAGTCTTCTTACAATCCTAATGCTCGTTCTGCTCAACATTACAGTATTGTTGAGGATTTGGCTAAGGCGTTGATCTGAAATTGTGAGAATAAACTATTTCCTTTTCAGAGATGGACTGAAGGGGCATTCACTGGACATGTCACCTCTAAAGAGAGGATGAGTTCCAGAGGCTACCTGGCCCTCTTCAGACTCTGTCTAAGGAAATAATATATAAACACTAATAACAGAATCAATGAAAGTATTTAATTTGTAAATTCAAAGTGTTCATTGTTCTGTTTTGAATGTGAATAAGCAAGTGTATATGATCTGCAATAGTTGTGTAGAGGTTTGAAGTTAAAACAACAAGTTTTGATTACTGTATAAACTTGTTTATGGAAAGCATGCTTATGAAATTTCATTGTTTAAACTATCAAATTCTGGAAATAAACAGCCATAAAACACAGATGAACAGCAGATGTTTTTTTAAGCGGTTCACCCCTCTTCTGGGCTACCTCCGCTGGTCCAAAAGCCTCTAATTAGTTTCAGTCCTTTTTTGATTAAATGCTTCAAATGAAATTACATCTGTATAAAGTTCTCCAATGAGAAAATGGACTGCTAAAACAGACTCAGAACATCCAAATCAGTAGAAATAGACTACAAATTCACCTCCATTGGAGGAAGGTAGCCCAATGCAGCAATCTTTCCCCTTGGCCCTGATGGCTTCTCTGTCAAAAGCGCTGTAAAATTCGCAGATACAATGCCCTGATGGCTCTGCAGACACCTCCAACAGCTCCAGAATGCTCTCTACCCCCAAAATCAAAAAAAAATTCGTCTTCAAAAGCCTTCCCAATCAAAAGTTATGGCACATTTACTGAACTGCCTCTTACTCCTTAGGAAACTCCACTAAATGTGGAGGATGTGCAGTTAAGGGCGCCAAATATGGAGTAACCGATCAAATTAGGCGGAACCGCCAAGTCGGTTCCGTGCGGTTAGGTCGGCAATTATTGTTGAATGTTGGCGTTCATATGGTGGCGGGCGAAACCGTCGGTTTAAAATAAATGTTAACGGTTTTTTTTATATTTAATATAACACATAACGTTTGTTAAACCATAACAATACGTTTAACCGAAGTTTATTATCCGCCCACTGGAGCGCGCCGATGCACAAAGCCTCCGGTTCCGGGCGATGGGTCATGTGATATGGGGGCTGGCCCCCTTCGGGCCCCGCCCAAATCAAAACACACGTTAAATAAAATTTCTTTCGCACCATATTCAACGTAGAACACATAGCACAGTTGGTAAAACCGTTCCATTGTATACCCACAGGTCGCGGGTTCGAATCCTGCGAGCTATACCAAAAAACTTTTAAACGCCAATTCCGCTCGGCCTTGGGGCCACGTGGCGGCCTCCGGGCTAGCCACGTGGCACCCGTTGATTGGCTGACCTCTGAATATTCCCCGGAATATTCTGCAGAATATTCCCCGGAATATTCAGCAGAATATTCCCCGGAATATTCTGCAGAATATTCCCTGGAATATTCAGCAGAATATTCCCCGGAATATTCTGCAGAATATTCCACGGAATATTCCCAGAATATTCTGTGGAATATTCCTTTTTTAATAAAAATTTTTCCAAAGTCTAATTTTGCCATTTTTTAATGAAATTGACAAAACTTTGAAGCTGAATAACTTTTGCATACGGAGACCATTTTTCGAACCGTTCGCGGCGCCGGAATCAGGAAGACGAGCACTATCCAGTCGATCTGTTTCGGAGCTATTCTGAGCACTTTCATTTTGAAGCATTTTTCACCAAGAGACTTGATCTCCTGATCACACCTCCCAAATGGGAAGCTTTTGGACCCTCAAAAGCTTTCAATTACCTGTTAAGAAGGTGAGGATACAGCCTCCTCACCTGTTCCAACTCCATCCACTTTTCTTTGCTTGGTTTAGTGCCTTTTAAACCAACTCTTAAATACTCAACATCTCCCCTCCTTGAAGTGCGTGTCCTTCTGTCAAGGATTGCATCTTCTTTCAACTCATCTAAAAATTCTGGCGAGAAATCTTCTATAGATGGAAGCTGAACATGATTTTCAGAATCATCAATAAGAGGAGGTTCATACAAGCGTAAATTCTCCACATTAACAACGGAATACATTTGCATGTATGAAGGCAAATCTAGTTGAAAGGCATTATTTCCAACTTGTTTAAGGACTTTGAATGGACCATAACGAATAGGCTTCAGCTTTTTACCTTCTCCTTGCATTCTATCTTTACTTATATGCAACCATACCTCATCTCCTTCCTGAAACTTGTGATCAACTCTATGTTTGTCATGTCTTTCTTTGTACTTGCCTTGACTCTTTTCAAGCTGTTCTTGAACTTGCTGATGAATGAGCTGAATTCTTTCAATGAACAAGCGAGCTTTGTCAACATCACTATGCCCATCAATGGCAATATCCTTCTCAAGAATGAAGTCCAATGGTGACTTAGGCAAATATCCAAAACAAGCTTCAAATGGCGAAGTATTTGTAGAAGAGTGTTTGGCCCGGTTGTAAGCATGTTGAATGTAATGCAAATGCTCATCCCAAAGCTTGGGATGCTTGCTGCAATAACCTCTCAAAAGATGCACAATGGTTCTGTTCACTACCTCTGTTTGGCCATCTGTTTGCGGATGAAAAGCAGTACTCTTCTTCAACTTGGTGTCCATCATTTTCCATAGATTGGACCAAAAATTCCCAACAAATCTGGAATCCCTGTCACTAACAATAGAAGTAGGCAAGCCATAATGAACCCATACATGTTGAAAATATAATTCAGCACTTTGTTCAGCAGTTATAGTTTTCTTACATGGCATAAGAATACACATCTTGCTGAAACGATCAACTACTACATAAAGATAATCATGCTGCTTTCTAGATAATGGTAATCCCCCAACAAAATCCATAGAAACACTTTCCCATGGTCTAGAAGGTACCGGAAATGGCGTATACAATCCAAGCTTCCTATTGCTAGGCTTGCTTGTAGCACATAATGAACAACCTCTAATGAAACGTGAAACACTATCTACCATGCGAGGCCAATAACAATACCTCTGCAAATGTGCCACCGTTTTGCTTACACCAAAATGACCAGCAATAAGAGAAGAATGAGCTTCTCTCATCATGCTTAATCTCTCTCCCTGTGGTATACATAACTTTCCCAAATGAAACAGCAAATTGTTATGCAAATGATAATCATTCTCCTCAACATGATTCCCTTTACTCAAGTTAGCATACACCTCTTTAAAATCTTCATCTGATGCATATTGTTCTATGTAGCTTTCATGCACAATAGAATCATTCTTAAGCAAAATACTAGCACTAATAATAGGCCTTGAAAGCATATCAACAACTTTATTGTTAATACCTTTCTTGTACCTTATTACCAAGTGAAATTGTTGTAGGAAACCCATCCATCTGAAATGTCGTGACTGCTGCAATTTACTTTGCGACTGCAAATACTGTAAAGGCTGATGGTCGGTATGCACAATTTTTTCTTTGCCCATCAAATAGTGCTTCCACTTTTTGACACTTTGTACCAACGCATACAACTCCTTATCATATGTAGGATAATTCACAATAGCACCATTAAATGTCTCAGAATGAAAAGCGATAGGCTTACCATGTTGTAAGAGAACTGCACCCATGGCATAATCACTAGCATCTGTCTGAATCTCGAATGGCTGTCTCAAATCTGGTAATGCAAGAACCGGAGCTGAACTGATCTTTTCTTTCAAAGATTCGAAAGCTTTTTGTTGCTTACTTCCCCATTGGAAAGCACGCTTCACACTTGTCACCGCATGCATAGGAGCTGTTATGGCAGAAAAGTTAGCAATAAACTTTCTCCAATACTGAGCTGCACCCAAAAAACTTCTTACCTCTGTAATGGACTTGGGAGTAGGCCAATTCACAATAGCTTCTACTTTGGAAGGATCAATTCTCAAAGCACCTCCACCTACTATGTGCCCCAAATAAACCAAAGAAGTTTTTCCAAATTCACATTTTGACATCTTAAGAAATAACTGATTTTTCTTCAAAACATCAAGTACTTTTCTGACATGCATGACATGATCTTCTCTTGTCTTGCTAAAGATCAAGATGTCATCTAAGTAGACAATAACAAAATCATCAAGAAAAGGACGTAAGACATCATCCATTACCCGCATGAAAGTTGCAGGTGCATTGCATAAACCAAACGGCATCACAAGCCACTCAAAGAGTCCTTGTTTGGTTTTAAAAGCTGTCTTCCAAATGTCACTTTCTTCCATTCTTACTTGATGATAACCACTTCTTAAGTCTAACTTAGTGAAATATCTTGCATCTTTCAGCTGATCTAACAAATCATCTATTCTTGGAAGTGGGTAACGATTCTTTACCGTTATCTTGTTCAAAGCTCTGAAGTCAACACACATACGCCAAGTTCCATCTTTCTTCGGAATCAACACTATAGGTGACCCACATGGCGAAGTGCTTGGCCTTATGAAACCCTTGTCCAACAACTCTTTAATCTGCTTCTTGATTTCAGCATTCTCCATAACAGACATGCGATACATGCCAATGTTAGGAAGAGGACAATCTGGATGTAAATGGATTTCATGCTGAATCTCCCTTTTAGGAGGCAAACCTGTTGGCTCCTGAAACATCTCATGATGTGCATCAACTACATCATATAAATCAGATTTAAGCTTTGCATCACAATTTTCAAATGACTCATGATTCACATCAACCTTTGGCTTGACCATAAGAAGTACAAAACTCTTGCTTGAATTGACTAGCCTTTTTACCTGTCCTGCATTTACCATTGCAATATTTGTTTTCTTACGATGAGCTCTGACAATAAACTCCTTACCATCTTTGAAGAGATGATATTTGTTCTCATGGCGATAGAAAATCGCTTTCCTGTCAAACAAGTAAGGACTTCCCAAAACAATACCAGATATATCAAGTGGAACCACATCAAGTTCAACTGTGTCAATATAGTGTGAAGTTATTGCAAAGCGCAATATGCACTTCCTTCAGACTTGCAAGTTAGCATCCTTGCATATCCATCCAAGTGGATAAGGCTTCGGATGTGGAATGGTCTCAAGTTTAAGTTGCTTGACCAAATCTTCAGATATGAGGTTAGCTTGTGACCCACTATCAAATAGTGTGTCAATTTTGGTATGTTTTGCAATCACCCTTACATGAAACAGTTCAATTCTTTCTTCCTCATTAGGAGCTTGTGTATGACAGTTTGAAGAACTAGCACTTGCTTGAGTTTCAATTTCCTTTCCTTTCAAACTTTTCAAACCCATGGCTGCAATTTTTGTTTCGTCACCTGAATCATCACCTAAATCTTGTGGCATAGATGTAGTAGCTGCATTTTTCTTCTTTCCCTTGGTTTTGTTAAACTGGTCTCTTTTTTCAGGATGAAGTTTCCAACAGTTTTTCTCTTCATGACCACTCTTTGAACAATGTTTACAAATGACCTTTTCACCCCCTTGTTTGATAGATGCATTTTTCTTGCCTTTTCCTTTGTTTTTCTCTTTGTTCTTTCCTTTGAAGGACTTGTTTCTACCCTCATCAAAAGTATTCTTTCCCCTAGCTTCTAAATGTGTAGCCTGTACACAGACTTCATCTAAGCTTGTAGGATTGAACATTAGGATAGTATGTTTAAGGTAACTGTGCAAACCACCTATGTATTTCAATAAGGTGTCTTGACTTTGTAAGTCTACCCCAAGTAGAAGTGCTCTCCTTCTAAATTCTTGAGTATAATCTTGCACATTTTGACCCTTGAGTTGTCTAAAATGCTGCCAATTCATGATAGCTTTCTGAATGTGAGCAAGAGGATAAAATTGTTTCTTAATGGCTGTAATAAACTCATTCCATGTTAGAGTTATCTTACCATTTTTTTTAATCTCCTCTCTAGTCTTGGCTTCCCACCAAACCAAAGCTGCTCCATCCATTCGCAAAGAGGCTAATTGGATTTTAGTTTCATCATCTTGCAAATTCTGGATTCTAAGATAGACTTCCAGCTGCCTTATCCAATTATCCAACTTCTCTGCATTAACATCACCATTAAACATTGGCAACTCAAACTTCACATCAAGCTTCAACAAAGGATTTTTAACAAAGGTTTTTGTTTTATGTGACTGATTAACAGATGTGGAAGAGGATGATGTGGAGGATGAGGATGATGATGGAGATTGTGGATCACCATTTCCTCCATTCCCTTTCTTAGACTCCTCTTTATATTTCTTTCCTCCTGAGGAATCTCCTTCTTCTCTTTGGTTCTTCGATCCTTCTCCAGCAATCCTATCATTTCTCTCCTGGTATAGGATTCTAACCATCTCAGTCAAATCCAAGAAAGCTTTCCTAAAGACTCTTTCTTCTTCCTTGGGATCCATTTCCTCATGTACTTCTCCCTCTCTAGATGACATGTTAGTGGCTGTTTCAAAGGCTACTGAGGATGAAATGGAAGGTGGATGTAATGGCACTCTAGCCCTCCTTGGTTGAGGATTAACCTGTTCTCTAACCAGTTGACCTTCCCCTCTTTGCAGTTTCAGCCTAGTAAGCATCAAGATTTGCAGAACTACACAACAAACTTGCACAAATCTCACAATCTTTTAAGGAAAACCTTGGGCTCCGATACCAACCTGATCTGAAATTGTGAGAATAAACTATTTCCTTTTCAGAGATGGACTGAAGGGGCATTCACTGGACATGTCACCTCTAAAGAGAGGATGAGTTCCAGAGGCTACCTGGCCCTCTTCAGACTCTGTCTAAGGAAATAATATATAAACACTAATAACAGAATCAATGAAAGTATTTAATTTGTAAATTCAAAGTGTTCATTGTTCTGTTTTGAATGTGAATAAGCAAGAGCATATGTTCTGCAATAGGTGTGTAGAGGTTTGAAGTTAAAACAACAAGTTTTGATTACTGTATAAACTTGTTTATGGAAAGCATGCTTATGAAATTTTACTGTTTAAACTATCAGAATCTGGAAATAAACAGCCAAAACACACAGATGAACAGCAGATATTTGTTTAAGCGGTTCACCCCTCTCTTGGGCTACCTCCGCTGGTCCAAAAGCCTCTAATTAGGCTCAGTCCTCTTTTGATTAAATGCTTCAAATGAAATTACATCTGTATAAACTCCTCTAATGAGAAAATAGACTGCTAAAACAGACTCAGAAGATCCAAATCAGTATAAATAGACTACAAATTCACCTCCATTGGAGGAAGGTAGCCCAATGCAACACTCTTTCCCCTTAGCTCTGATGGAGTCACTGTCAAAAGCGCTGTAAATTCGTAGATAGAATGCCCTGATGGCTCTGCAGACACCTCCAACAGCTCCAGAATGCTCTCTACACCCAAAATAAAAAAAAAATTCGTCTTCAAAGGCCTCTCCTAGCAGAAGTTATGGCACATTTAGTAAACTGCCAGTTTCACCTAAACAACCTCCACTGAATGTGGAAGAACTGTGGAACAACTCGACAAAATAGGTGGAAGCGCTTTCCAAAAGGCGGAACCCGCCAAGCTTATCCGCCAGTTGAACCGTTGGTAATAAATGTTGATTGTGCGTTCATATGTCACGGGCGAAACCGTCGGTTTAAAATAAATGTTAACGGTTCTTTTTATATTTACGCCGGAGGCGTTTTCCATTGCGGGGTTGGGGTGTGCAAAGCTATGGCGCATGGAACCAATGAAATTTAGCCACGTGTACGGGGTCTGATTGGGCAGTGGGAATCTTAATGTTGGCGTGCGTGAATGCGGCGGCGGCTGCTGCTGCTGAGCCTGAATTGCTTGAGCATGAATTTCGTGATGTGGAAGAAGTCGTTCCAGGAGCTGAGACACGATCCGGCACTTGCAGACCCCCCACGTCGTTTTGCAGCAAAATAGTGAGACCCCCGTGATCAGAATGGGGCGCCATGCCCATCGTTTGGTCTGGCTCTGGACACGGTGGATACAAATTTAACACACCGAGTTGAAAACCTACTTTGAAAACCGTTTCTATGTAACCTGAATTCAGTCCCAAGCTTTCAGATATTGCTCCCATCAATCTCAGAGCCAATTTCCTTGTTTCTTTGAAATATCGTCCCGCAACCTCTCTGCGGCCATAAACTCGATTACCTCTAGGTGCTCGGCTCGCTGGAAATTAATGAAATAAATCCAATGCTGGATGGAAAACATACCTGTAAATTGGGGGATTATCCGGTGTGTGGAGTTCCGGATATGAAAAATGCTTCAAATAGTCTCTCCAATTGAAAATTTGGTCCACTTTAGCGTTGAAGCTTGTGTCATATCTAACCGGATTCAGCGCATCTTTGGTATCTAATTTCATCTTCTCTTCTGATGGGAGGGAAAAGAACTGATGGGCTGCATCTAACATACTGGAAATCAGAGACTCTTGAATGCCATGATTAACTACCTGCTCCCAAGAAAATAAGCCAAAGGATAAATGAGGGGGCTGGATAATTCATGTCTGTTCATCTATATATTAATGTCTGTAAGCGTATAGAGTTTTCATACAGCCTGTTTATAGGAAGCACTATTTTCAGTGCTCCTTTTCACTTATCGTTCTCTCTTTCAAAAATACTGTTCATCTATATATTAATGTCCAAAGATTGGTACGATGTTAACAGTTATGCAGTTTGGAGGACAGCACCATGCTGGACTTGGGGTTCCTGCTGTTGGTATGGCACTACCTGGATATGTGGTTCAACCACAACTTGGTTTTGGAGGATCTGAAATGACTTGGTGTGAAAAAACTACATTGCTTGAATACAACTTATTATTCTATCTAGCCTTCATTCTTAACATACCTCATAGTTGCGTATTGAAGTATGCTTAACAGCAAATTGGTCCTATTGTGCTATCTAAAAAGAAGTATTGTATGCTATATTGTTTCATTGGTTCAGGGTACCTTTTTTGGCTGGAGCTGCTGGCGCTCTGGGAGCCACTTACTATTCTCCATATATAGCAGTTGGTGGGGGTTATTCTGCCCAACCAACTAATTTCTTGGTTTTAGGCAATGACTCATGGGTTTCAGAGTTATCTTTTTTCAGGTTTTTAAGCAACTTACTAACTGTGTGCATACCTTGATAACACAAACAAACAAAAATGTTTGACAATTTAAAATCCAATATTCCATATCGTCACATGCTTTTTATTTTCATTAAATTACTTCCCTTACATATGTACTGCCCCGGCGTTCCTTTGCGCCTCTTGGCACAATTGCTAGTTAATATAACACATAACGTTTGTTAAACCATAACAATACGTTTAACCGAAGTTTATTATCCGCCCACTGGAGTGCGCCGATGTACAAAGCCTCTGGTTCCGGGCGATGGGTCATGTGATATGGGGGCTGGCCCCCTTCGGGCCCCGCCCAAATCAAAACACACGTTAAATAAAATTTCTTTCGCACCATATTCAACGTAGAACACATAGCACAGTTGGTAAAACCGTTCCATTGTATACCCACAGGTCGCGGGTTCGAATCCTGCGAGCCATACCAAAAAAACTTTTAAACTCCAATTCCGCTCGGCCTTGGGGCCACGTGGCGGCCTCCGGGCTAGCCACGTGGCACCCGTTGATTGGCTGACCTCCGAATATTCCCCGGAATATTCTGCGGAATATTCCACAGAATATTCCCAGAATATTCTGTGGAATATTCCTTTTTTAATAAAAAATTTTCCAAAGTCTAATTTTGCCATTTTTTAATGAAATTGACAAAACTTTGAAGCTGAATAACTTTTGCATACGGAGACCATTTTTCGAACCGTTCGCGGCGCCGGAATCAGGAAGACGAGCACTATCCAGTCGATTTGTTTCGGAGCTATTCTGAGCACTTTCATTTTTAAGCATTTTTCACCAAGAGACTTGATCTCCTGATCAGGCGCCATCTGCTATGTATGCTCTAGAAGTACTTCAGCGTTGTCCGTCTCAACGGAAGGCTTTGTTATCTGTCATAGGTGGGGTCAATCCTGCCGATACTAGCCTTATCACTTTTGATTTAGAGAATTTCATCTCATGACTTCTGCACCAAATTGCACTCATTATCCAAGTTGGTATTAATGGTTTGAATATACACCGGGTAGTTGTGGACGAGGTTGCATCTATTCAATATAAGTTTACCCCTTTTCTGGACTGAACTAGACTATTTACGAAAAATGTATACATTGATTAAGAATGGTCAATAGAGTTCTCTCCTACATTATTTTATCCTTTTGAGGGCTTGAGGGACTAAATTTATAAAAAAGAACACTATGGAGTTTACTTATGTTTTTCTCCTGACTCCCTGAAACTGAAAAACACTGAGTTTTACTTTCTCCAGGCTTGTTAAAAATTTGTGTTGAAAGAACTAAATGAGTTTTCTTTTTGTGTATATTCAAACTCTTTAAACATTAAAACCACATCGAGTTACCCCTACACTGGACTTGTAAAACTTAAACAGTGTAGGACACATCAATTACAATAGGACTGAACCACTCCTTTCTAGGGTTCGTTAAAAATAACTTCGGAGGACTCATCCGAAGGATGAGCTTATATGAAAATCATATGTTATCCTTCTCAATCTTGTGTAAAAATAAAGAGGTACTTGCCAATAATGGTGGGGGGGGATTGGGAAAGAACAATAATTTTTGTATTATTAAAGGTCGTATGTCACTCTTGAACATGACACTCCATCACATTTGTGTTCGGGTTGGGAAATTTGTTTGTCTCACAGTTAATCAAACCTCATTGAAAGTCTTCAGCTAGTTTTGGGTATTATTGTTGAGTCAATGTTGCCAAGTCATATGTCGTGTCACGAATATGTTCAAGAGAAGTATATGTTGGAAATATTGTCATTGATGGAAAAGGATATGGCAAAGGAGGAGTACCTGAAACAACAACAAGGCAAAGAGAGAAGCAAAGTAGCAGAGAGGCAGAGGCAGCAAAAGAGAGCAGCAGAGTTAGCAAAGAAGCAAAGAGTTATTCAAGGTGCAGAGTAGTGAGGACAGAAGGAGGGCCATTGATTTTGATAAGGGGTCTGGAGTGAAAATTTGTAGAGACAGAGTAGAGAGATAGCAGGCCATCGAATTGAAAATCCGGCCAACAAGAAGCTTGTATGTGGATGCTCTGGTATTTGATTTCATATATATAATGAGAAACTGGTTCTGAATGTGGGTGTTTTGATTGACTTAAATTCTGTGTGAAGTACATATGTATTCTTGATCTGATATTATAAAAGGAACATTCGAGTTTCTGTGGCAAATATGAAACTTTGTGTTATTGACTGACTGGGTCATGCATGTATTGACTGCTGGAATTGTTTATGAAAGTATGAATAAAGTGTTCAGGGTTTGTGGACAGTGTAAACTTTGTACAAAGGGATTGACATTGTGAACCCTGTATATATTGGAGGAATTGAATGTACATACATCTATGAACTAGAATCCTATGCGTGTAAACCAGTGATAGGCAGATGAAAGAACTCTGCAGTAAGGGTTTATATGATCAAGAGTCAATGTTGAATTGGGTTAAGGATTCGTGAATCCTGTTGTGAGAACCTGTAGAATAAAACCCATCCTATAACCATTGTGGTATTTAACTATCTGGAATCGAGCTTTCAGTTCTGGTGTGATATTTGGGCATATCAATTTTAGAATACTGTATAGAGATTACCAAGAGCTTAATGGAAATTCAAAGGCCATCGAGTCATGGAAGGAGGGCTTCATGCGATCCATTGAGAATGCATAGCACAACAGAGCGATGAATACAAATACACAGATAAAACTCAGTTTGGATGCGCAACAAATGGGAGATATAGTGACTTATTTTGTAAGTGAGCGGAGCTGTTTAAAGGCATAGCGGAACCATGAAGAAAGGTAACGGAACCAGAAGTCAGTGGAACAGTGATGAAGCCACAGTATTAACAAAGGTTAACAAATAACAAAGGCGTAATTCATTTGAAATAGATTTGTGAAAAGAAATGGAACCTTGAATCGATAGTGGAACCAAGTATTAAACAGTAAAACCGGAGGTTCAAAAACCAGCGGTCTCGCGTTATTCAAAAGTGGTAAGCAAAATCGCTCAAAAAAACACGATGCCACAAACTGGATGACACGTGTCCATAAGCGGTTTTTAAAACCCATTCACATCGCGTAATTTTCATGTGTTAACCCTCGGCCCTAGAAAAAGCGCGATGTCCATCGGGTTCGTTCGATCTAGAGCGGAGGAGATCCAACGGCGCTCACGCAATAAGTTGATTGGAGGATTACAAGGGCCAGATCAACGGCGGTGATCATTAGAGTGGAGTGTGATGAGTTTATAGCCGTCGGATAACAAGGTAAACCAAGTACTGTGGGTCCGGACATGTTGAAGTTTTATATGCGTTGATGTTAATTAATCAATGTCAAGTTCGGTAAGTGTTAAAAGGCAAAAGGCACTATTATATAGTGTTTTTGTTTACCCAGAATCGGGATTAATGAAATATGTCAAAGGGCGCGCAGATAGGAAATTGTATGTGTGAGTTGGTAGGTGCCCATTAATTATATGGTTGTTGTGGGCGTTAATAGAAAGGTAAATTTCCACGAATATCCCAATGTTCATTTTCCTTAGGATTGTTGACATATTTAAGCATGGAGTTAATTGAAACCTTTAGACGTAAGGTTCTATTGGGTTTCCGCTTGTGAGAGCATGTTACCAAAGGTTCACACCGTGGGCCCGAGTATTGACCACCGTTCGGAGTTGATATATGTTGTGGGGCTTTACTATATGCAATGGTTCTTTGAATCCAAGTCCAAGGTCAGAAGGCTTAGTGGAAAGCGAAATATTCGTTGTGCATTAACTATATTATATAATGGGGATTGATATGTTAACCAAAGCTGGAGTTGATATGAAATAAAGTGTAATGTTGATATGTCAGGGCTTAAACCAAAAAGGTCGAAGGCCCTTTAATATCTGTTATCCATTGGAAACGCATTAACCCAATCACACCCTAATATGAATGAGGCGAAGGTTTACGTTAATGAAATATATATGGGTTGAAATATACTGTGGGCCAGTCATTTATGATGTATTATGGTTATAAAAGTGTCGTGAGTCACTAATATCTTGGCTCAAATTAAACTTTATAAATACAAACGTTAAATGGAAATTCACACAGAAAGTGAGAGCGAAGACTTAATGATATATGTTGCTGGAATATAAGTTGAAAAGGGTTATAGTGGTCCAGCTGTTAATATGTTGTGTTTTATATATGTATTTGTGGGTTGCACTATTATCCCAAAGTGAAATAAAATGCTTATTGGGTTTATTAGAAAAGCATATTATATGCTTTATGGGTTTTATAACCTTGATTATAAGAAGCCTCCACATCTATTTAATTTGCCAGCAGATAATAAGAAGAAGCTGCATTTTTATATACCATGAGAGTTTGAGAGTTATTGGGGAACTAAACTTGTAAAATAGGTATATATGCAACATAAACACAATTGAAGTGAACTGGAGAGTATGCAGAAACTGATAAAGACACAGGGAATTTAACAGGCATGGAAAACAGAGGTATGCAGAACAGGTACATGACAGAAACTGAAAAAGACATAGGGCATTTTACAAGCATGAAAATGCAGGAGAGTATGTAGAACTGTTACACTACAACAGCAGAAAGGATAAGCACACAATGAACTAAGAACTGAATGGATTGAATTGAAATTACTATTGTAACTGAAAATGTAAATGTTTTAATTGATTTTATATTGTTTGTGATGCAAAGGCAAGTCTTCGGAGGAAAAAAAAAATCCCACTGTAATATTTAAATTAGTACATATTGTTATATTCTTTCTGAATGGGCTGGTAAAAGAAATGAGAAGGTAGAAGTCAAAGAGGCATGGCTATCCATTTCAAATTCCCCGAGGAATGCTAATAGTCATAAGGAAATATCTATAAATAATATCTCATAGATATGCATAGAGAGGTTAGAGAATGCAGAAATGAAGCAGTGAGGCAAAGAAGAAGGAGGAGCTGATAGAGAATCTGAGAGAATGCAGAAATGAAGCAGTGAGGCAGAGAAGAAGGAGGAGCTGAAAGAGAATCTGAGAAAATGCAGAAATGAAGCAGTGAGGCTGAGAAAAGGAGGAGCTAATAGAGAATCTGAGAAAATGCAGAAATGAAGCTAGTGATGCAGAGAAGAAGGAGGAGCTGATAGAGAATCTGAGAAAATGCAGAGATTATGCAGGGCATATATGAAGGCTGGTGCACAGCAGTGAAGATGGTACAGAACATAGCTGATATCCAGGTAAATCAACAAGTGTTTTTATGAAAGAGTGAGGAAGTTGGAGCTTCCCTATCAAGTTGTAGCTGACTGAGGTAGGAGCCTCCTGTAGGTTGTAGCCTACAGAAAATAGAGGAAGTTGGTGCTTCCATATCAAGTTGTAGCTTAATAGAAGTCAGTTGTAGCTGGTTGAGGTAGGAGCCTCCTGTAGGTTGGAGCCTGCATAAAATAGTTGGGAGTTGGAGCTTCCTTGCAAGTTGTAGCTTGCAGAATTGAGGTTGGAGCCTCCTATAGGTTGGAGCCTACAGAAAATCAGTGGTGAGAGGGAGTTGGAGCTTGCCTTTGCATCACAACAATAATAAGATGTGGTTTTCTCCCTTATGGGTTTCCACTTATATCTGTTGTCTATGTGCATGATGTTTATGTGTTGATATGTGTTATCTAATCTGCTTAATACTTGTTGCTCACATATTAAGTCTGCTATTATATTATCCTAATACTTGCTGCTCACATATTGAGATTACTCACATACTAAGTTGAACATGAAATGAAGGTGTAAATAAGTTTAAAGGAAAGTTTTAAAAGACCATGAATGTGTTAAACTGATTCACCCCCCCCCTTCAGTTTAACTAAGGGTTCAACAGTATAACCTTAGTCAAAATTACCTTGAAAATCATAACCTTCAATCGCATCGGTCATCCCTGAGTCAGTCCTGAATTACTTCAATATTGTTCTTCAAAACTTGACATGAAGTTTCGTATTGTAGGCCCTCCTATGATGGATTGCTTCATATCGACTTCAACCCACTATCTAGGAAGTTGATCTAGAAACCCTTTTCAGTACCTTGAGGCTTGCATGCCTTGATGGCATGTTTCTTGCTTTCGATGATAGGTTCTCATCATTGGACTTCGATCGAATGATTCTATGAGTGTTTGACTTCAAAACATTTAATCACACTTCATATATTGTATTGGAGTACCTTGAGGACCATTGACATTAATGGTGGTTTCTCTCACACTTGTTAATGGTTCACATCATTGACCGGTAATCAAGTGGTCTCTACCATGTTCAACTTCGATACATTCACTCACATGCTTAGATTCATACATCGATAGAGATGGAGATCAAGACCCTAGATATAGTTTCATTTATCAAGGATGCGTGGATTTATTAAATATTCATGATTGTGAATATATATCCATTGATAGCTACATCCATACTTTGTCTATTGTTGACATGGATCTTTGTGTATATCCCTACTAGTTCATCAAGTTATGCTTACTATGAGTATGGGAATGTCTACCTCAATAATGTTTATATGAAAGCATGATATGGTAATCTTGGATTGTTTGTTTCAGGTCCTCAACCAATTGGTCTCTGATCCAAACCTTTGACATGATAAAGTTCTTTAGTCATCAAACATATTTTTCTAAATTTAAGGGGCAATCCGTGACACTAAAATTTTTCACCTTGACTATCGAATCGGATATCTTGCCATCCGATGGAGTGTCTCAAGTGAATCCCCTATGAATCTTGAAGTAATTAATACCAGGGGAAAAAGGAATTTTGGTTTTCACTGCTTAAAACTCCTTTTTGAGCATCTGTACAGTTTTCCTGAACAAAACTTGTGCATGCGCAGTTTCTTCCATTGTAAATTGCGTAGATCTACGCAGTTTCTTCCACTATAAACTGTGCAGTTTGTTCATGTAGGTAAAAATAAAATAAAAAAGTAAGTTCTAGAAGCTTTGGTTTAGGAATCTTATCCAAATTAGAGACCTTGAACCACTACATACCTACGCCTCATCCCTTGGTATATGGAACTAATCTCCTTTTCTTAAGGATCATATCCCTTGAGAAGTGGAATTAGAAACCCCCTCATCCTTCCTGTAAATTGAGCATAGGAATGAAGGAATGGGAGACTCTTAAGACTGGGATTTGTAAACTCATGTTGGTGGTTTTAGGTCTGAAGAGCTTGTCATCAAGGGAAGGAAAGGAGACCATTGGAAGAGGCTTGTGGCATCAAGGAAACCATGTTGAAAGCTTGTTCTCCCTTTGATTTTTAATAAAAAATAATTGTTCTTTCCTAATTTCATATGTTGTTGATGTTATTTATGGGATTACTTGATCACTCGCATGGTTTATAACTGATTATTGATTCAATTACATGTTTTATTCTAGATTAAGCATAACATTTACGTTTGTTTTCATATGTGAGATGCTTTGATCTCTTTGAATGTTTTTGTCCATGTAGATCTCTTTTGGAGCATCATGGAGAAGTTGTAGAAAGAATTTGGAAAGACTTTAAAGGATTGAGGGAAAGCTGGTTGTGGAAAGTGCTAAAAGGACTTCTACAAGCACTTCGTCAATAGGTAAGTGATCCTTCGCACACTACATGTTTCATGTTTTGGTTATAGGCTAAGGAAAGAGCTATTGTTTTGTTTTTTTTGTTTATAGTTTTCCTTTAGGATTCTAGGGAGATCACTCTTTTCCACAAGAGGGATTTATCCGAGCGACAAAAACCCACCTGTGAAACCACTGTAAGGAAAAGACCCTCTAGCAGAGGTTATAAAGGAGGTTTTTAGTTTTATAAAAGTGGCAAAAATTGTCAAAAAAACATTTGCTACAACGTTTGTTTTTGGTAACAAAGGTTTTGACAGATCTTATAACGAAAATTCAACACAAATAAAAAAAACTTGGCAGCCAGAGGTTTTTACGGATGTATTTCTTATTAGCACATGCTTCATGTGTGAACGCATCAGTGCATTTTAACCTGTACACACCGATACTGTAAACATACCAAGCACCAGGATGGAAAACAAATTTCGGAAGTCCCTGGGCATTTAGCGACGTCCCGGTGCGTGTCAGCCACAAATACGCACTGGGCCGATAGAAGGTGCATGCACCAACGCCGTTAAGATGTAAAAACACATCAGGTCATTAAGGTGTAAAAACACACAAGGACGTTAAGTTATAAAAATGCACGGGCGCATTAAAGGAAAACCATATCAGTGCATGCAATGCCTATCCACCTGGGTCGTAGTCGTGGCATAGTGTCCTAGCTCATGACAATGAAAACATTTAATCATAGATAAGTCCTTCTTCTTTCCCGCCTGACTAGAATCTCCTTTGGATTGGAATTTATTTCCTTTCCCTTTCTTTGCCTTTCCATCCAAGGCACAATTCTCCTCATCATCATGCTTGGATGAGGTTCCATCTCTGGTGTTTCACCTTATCTTTTCTTGCACCAAGCCGAACCACAAACACTCCCACTCTAGTAGTTTTTCGCTCTCATTTACCAAATCTTGGTAGTTGTGCCAACTCTTGGGAGGGCCTAGAAGTGCTAGGCTGATCAGATCATCTTCAACAACGGTAACATCAACACTCCCAATCTCATATACTCTACCAATTGCAGAAACAATTAAATGATCACAAAATCACGAAACATACAAGAGAAAGAATTGAATCACACATTACGTAGTGATTTCCTGGGGAAAACCAGAACCAAAAACCCCTGCTATATGTATACTGCATTAGTCATAAAATATGAGAATATTACAATGTTTTTCTTAAGCACGTGCAACCTCTGCATTATCTCTACCTATCTCACTACTTCCTAGACAAACCTTGGCCAAAACTTAACCAAATTTTGGCTTGTCCAAGTCCCTATTCGTTGAGAATCAATCCCTATTAATTAAGGAAATTTCTCATCCACAAATACACAATACATCATAGGCCTTCTTCTAACTGCATGCATCACCTATACAGTTCATATAATTATATAACTGATAGTACACTTCCCTTGAATGCCAATCTCAACTGGGTAACTCTTAGATATGACATGCATGAGTTATTTGTGAGTGAATCATCAACTAACTGGTTGAGCACATGAAGCAACACCCCATTTTCTGACCTCCTACTAGTTCTTCCAACAGTTAGAACTAGTTTAACCGACTTTAACTCATTTAAACTAAATTAATTAATTACAACTCAAAATAAACTCAATCAAGGATCTTGTAAAGTAGGAGCCACTCTACATGACTGAAGTTATACCCTCAACTCGAATTAACTGAACCAACTAAGTCAAACTAACTTAGTTAACTTGTACAAGTTGTCATGTGATGTGGAATTAAAATTTTCTTCTAATTTAATTCAAGAGAAAATTAAATTAGAATCTTTCTTGGTGCCATTTTCAACATTTTTGAGATCTAGTTCCCTCCCCTGACTAGTTTTTTTTGTTTCCATTTTTTCATTGAACTGAATGCCTTTTTGTTGGTTTCCCCTATTTATGATTTCCTTTTTTGCTACTGTCGATGATGTATCTCTTCTCTCTATCGATTGATGATTTGACAACACAATAGATTATGTCATGGGACATATGCTAGTGGAACAAACTTACTCTTGTGTGCAGTCTATCTTGTAAAGAATCGTGAATATGTAAAAATTTCTCTTTATTGAATGGAAGTTGTGTTTTTTACGTCTGAAAAAAAGAAACAATAACCACTTGAAACTCTACACCTCAAGATTTCAAGGCCTACGTATTACATCACCTGAGCATTACAAAACTTTACTTCTTTATTTTCAATGCAACATCTCCTAAAGACCTATGCATGCCATCATTTGAGCATAATAGAGTTGTATATTCTTTATTTTATGTGTAAATGTACATCTCGTAATTTGCAGATGAGAGTTATTGTATTATAATCTTTCTTATGATTGAATCGAGGACATTTAAGACAGCTTTAGAATCTTAGCTAAGTATATGTACATGTAGTAATTTGCAGATGAGAATCACTATAGTTTTATCTTTTATGATTGACACGTCAAAATTGTAGACACTCGTCTAGTTGAGGGAGCTAATTATTTATGCTCCACTTGTAAAATTTCCAAAGTCATTAGAGTTGAAGTACCTATAAAATCTTGTAGAAAGAAATACATCTAGAGCAATGTTACCAAAAAAAATTATCTGCCATCTTTGAAATATATAGACCTAAGGAGCAACGAATTGCAAAGATTGTGGTAGTGTGAATCTTAGGTAAATGTCAATTCTTCTCTCCTTCTCTTTAAGGTTAATTCATTCATGCTCCGAACTGATTTTCTTTGATGAATTCAATTTGTGTTTGCCTGTATATTTTGTAAGCCATGGTGCCATTGAATGATATTTCTTCAAATCAAAGTTTGATTCTAAACATAATTTGTGTCATGGTATAATTGGTTTGCATTATTTGGAGTGCTTCGTATTTAATATCACATTTTTCCTAAAAACAAGTAAGTGCCACTCATACTGCGCTCACTAAGTATTAATGTCACTGCACGGTCCCATGTAGGACTCAAATTTCTATTTTTTTTTTTTTTACACGGTGGAAAAACCTATCATAACTCAGTTGTCAAACTAGTAGCGAGGACAACCATCTCTAGTTGTTATCCGTGAATGCAGGTTGACTCATCACCGTTATTCAAGGAAAACCACGCCACTTGGAATAACCTGTTGGTGGTCCGTAAGGCGGAAAACTTTCACTCTTGCCAAATGCCTATGGGTCTTGTGTTGTTAACTTGTTTCCTTATGTCTAAAAAAGATGAACTCTTAGCCAAGTAGAAACAATTTTAGGACATACTCCATGCCCTCTCAAATTTCTAACTTGATACATCTAACATACCTAATAAAATTCTATAAAAATATTTAAAAAGAAAATAAAAATAATAATAATAAAATATCTACACCTAAAAGTAATTTAATACAGAATTTTTTTTAAACAATATAGGATCAACTTAATACCCAAAACTGATTATATATGTCCCACAAACATAACCAATAACTTTATCATGAATGGACACTTGATGCATATAGAAGACCGAGTCCAATAAGCGAGAAAAAATATATGATTATTTAATTTATGTTAACATGTAGTGGAATGCCGTTTTAGAAAAAAATAAAAATAAATTATACATTTAAGAAGAAGCGTTTGGACATTTTGTATAAATTAATTAATAATTTATTTATTTTTTAAATTATTTTATAAATAATAAAATTTTGTATTTATTTAAATTTAAAATTTATAAATAAATTATAAATTTAATATATTGATTGCAATATCATAAAATTTTATTTCAATAATAGCATTGACATTATTTCAAGTCTATACTCTATATTAAAATAATAATCCTTCCCCACTAGACACGATGATAGAAAAAGTCTCCCCTCAAACATTCCGGCATAGCTTGCTGGGATGACAACGATTAGAGTGACAATTCAAAGGGGTTAATTCCTCTTATGGTGGTCTATGCAATTTTGTAATTTGATGCAGGGGTATGTCATAGTTTTTAAATATGTTGGGTAAGGTAATGTTATAGTTTAGTTTTTTTTAATTGGATGTCGGTTAGTAGTGACGGTTTGTAAGTCAATATTAATAGAAATTTATTTGTAGGTGAGTTTAGTGACATTTTTATCAATACTTATTTGAAGATCCATGTCGAGAGATGTTTATTTATTGAGATTTATTACAATGGGTTAATATTAATTAATTAATATGTATATTTTTTTTATTTTTTATTTTATAATTTTTTTTTAGCAAATAACATGTTCTTAACGCTTAAAAACATTTAAGTTTGCAATTGACTTTATTTATTGTTGTCGTGAGAAGGGCTCTATAACCCAATATTAAAGAGATACGTATTAAGGAGATATGTAAGTCTTAAATGTAATGCAAGAAATATTGTAAGTCAATACTTTTTAAATATTTTAGTTTAATTTAATTTTATAACACTTTTTAAATTAAATGTAAATGCAAAAAGGAATTAGGGAGATGTAGTGGTTTAAAAAATGATTTTGTAGCCATATTTAATTTTAATTAATAAGCACATAAAAACTTATTTTTTACTTTACAACTGGAGTTAAGGACTTTGCATATTATTCACTGGAGTTGTCTTTAAGTGCGATTTTTTGGAGTTTGTGGTGGATTTCTGGCCAAAATTCGGTGAAAAAACTTGTGGTAAATTCTTGATTTGTGTTGTTTATGGATTCAACACCCTTAAAAACCCATGGGGCACTTCGATTTGTGCAGACTTCACCCATCAAACTTTTGATTTCAATGAATCCTCAAAGGATTCTAAACATTTTCTCTAGCTAAATAAAATAAAACAAAATTTAAATTAAAAAATAAAGTTAAAAACTAATAATTATAATGATCAATACAACAGTTTCTTGGTCAAATTGCACAAAATTAAAAATTAAAATAAAATAAAAATTATTAACCAATATTACTAACATTTTGACTAAGTCAAATTACATTAAAATAAAAATTAAATAAAAATATTAATATAACCCTATAAAAATAAAATAAAACTAAAAATAAAAGTGGTCCATGTTAAAAAGAGCTTAAATCCATCTTAACTTAGAATCTACCAAAGGCCTAGAAAGATCAAATCTCTTGATATGTAAACTTATTTTAGAGTGAAAAGAAATTTGATCCCTCTCACCCTTGATAAACACAAAATTTATATAAATTTAGACTAATTTATTAAAAAAAAATAATACACTCTTAATATAGATTAAACATTTTTTTTAAACTATTAAGTTTTTTTTTTTTTGAAAAAACTACACCAAATATTTTAGAGAAATGCAAATAAGAGACAAATATTGCATAAGATACGTGGGACCTTATAATTCTGATGGGTATTTTCCCCAAGTTTGATTGACATCCAACAAAGGCCCTTGCATTTTGTTTATCATTAGTATAGATTCATCTAAAGCACGGATATAATATGAGCCGAGAGGGATCAAATTTCTTTTGTTACAAACTTATTTTAGAGTGCAAAAAATAATGTGTAATTTTTAACTGTTTAAATTACATTTTTGAATGTTATAAAGATTACATAACATGTCTATTAAGCTATTTTATATTTATTCACGTTAAAATATTTTAATGATAAGTCATATTAGATATTTTATCTCTGTATAATTATATTTAAATATTTTATTACTTAAAAGGTGAAATTGAAATGTCAATAATAAGTTAATTGTTTTGTAAATAGATTTTTAATTATTTATTTAAAAAATATATTTGTAAAAAATAACATACTTAGACTTAATAACATCCTATAACATTCATTCTACATTTTCAAAAATAGATTACCGTTTCTGCCGGCTACCTAATATAAAATCGGTGACCGTGGCCATCTCGGCGTCCTCTCGTCTTCGGCAAACGGCAAAGCGTATTTCCGTTTTTGGTCCCGCCATGTTCCCGTTCAAAAAGTATAACTGACTTTCATGTTCATACACGGTGTGATAGTGATAGTTACGAGTAGAAAGTCGATGTTCATGGATGGGGTAAAAATAACTAGTAAGTTTTTTTATTTTTATTTTTATTTTTATTTTAATTTAAGGTGGATGAAGATTTGTTGATTTTTTATTTTATTTTTTTAATTGTTTGTTTAAATTAATTTTTAAGAGAATATGTTAAGCTTATATTTTGTCTAAATATTTATTCACAACTATATTGTATTAGAGAGTTTATTAGGTTGGGTTGACTTTAAAAAAATTGATGTGTCAATAGGAAGCAAAATTAATGCCAGATGGCCACGGTCCACCAATTTTCTAGAGATTTGAAATTTATCTCTAAGAACAAGTCTTTAAAGACTAAGTGAATACACCCACCTAATAACTTTGGCACAACAATTTCCTATAGATTTGGAATTTATCTCTAATAACAAATTTTTAGTACTACAAACCCCTAATGGCTCTGGCCCACCAATTCCCTAAAGATTTAGAATTTATCTGGAAGAACAAGTCTTTAAGGACCAGTTGAATGTCAAAACCCCATGAAGTTCGCGATTAATAAAATAAACAAAGTAACAGACTTCGATGAAAGCTTGGAATCAATAAAAGGGCGTCAATTTTCACATAAGAACGACAGAGTAGTATATACAGTGATGGATAGGAAATGTTTTAAAATTAATAAACACAGAATTATCATGTTAAGGTTAACTGAGAGTCAAGAGATGGAATTTGACTGGCATCATGGGAATGATTTATTATTTTAGAAATTCAGAATCAAGCATTGATAAAAGTAACGAAAATCACTCATATATTCCACACAAAGGTGTATGCGATCAACACACACACTGAATACATTCGGATAACTCTATTAAATAGAGTTTTCCAGATCTAACTTATTCCTAAGTTAGAAAGAGAGGTTGAGAGAATTTCTCAACCATCACAAACCAACATCTCAAATATAAGATGTAAGCATTAATCCAACATCCCCTCTTAATGCTTACATTACATAAATTTATTGAAAACATAATCATTCTTTAACTTATCAGTATAGGCTCCATCAAGCCTCATAACCCTTGTAAAGGTGTAGTCAGCAAGTTGGATTCCCGAGTTCGACTACTGAACTCCCGAATCAAGGACCTCCCGAAGTCAATTATCGGACATCATCCCAATATGTCACATAACCTCATTAGGATACCACTCCATGTCTACAACCAATGAGGGATCCTTCCCTAGATCCGCAACTGCCATACTATCTCGACAACCATCCATGTTGAGCCTTACTGCCACTTGATCTCTTCAAACACAATTGATTACATGTTTGCAATTGCTGAACTCCTATTCATTCTATGGATGAGCTCCCATCCACCAAAATACATGGGTGCTAACCACTGTACTCGTCAGTTATCTAAATAAGCCGTCTAGATACCGAATATATCTAGAATCAGTTATTTCATCATAAAGTTTCTATCAAATTAATCATAAATTAATTTACAAAACTAATATATATTAATAAAAATAATTATAACTCAAGCTCAGCACTATGGACACATCATTCTCCTCCAGTTCGGCTTCGAAGGCTGAAGCTTTGATACCATAGTAAAACTAAATAAAATCACTCATATATTCCACACAAAGGTGTATGCGATCAACACACACGTTGAATACATTCAGATTACTCTATTAAATAGAGTTTTCCAAATCTAACTTATTCCTAAGTTAGAAGGAAAGGTTGAGAGAATTTCTCAACCATCACAAACCAACATCTCAAATAGAGGATGTAAGCATTAGTCCAACAGGAATTATAAAAATGGATTAGACATGTTGGTATATTTTGAAATTCATGGGATTGATTTATTATTTAAAAAATTACAAAAAACCGTCAAGATCAGGAATTATTAAAATGGATTAGAGATGTTGGTCTGTTTTGAAATTCTAATCCTGTTGAAACTTATTTAGAATTCTCTTTCCACCACTATTCACCAAAAATAATTTAAAGCAAGTAACATTATTATCCTAAGAGAAAATATGTTATAATACATGCTTAAGAGGGTAATACTAATAAAGGGTTTATGCCCATAGAAATGATGTTAATTATAAATGTCATGCCATGGTAGAGTTGCAGTTTGTTATTGAAGTGGTTTGGAATTAAGTGAGAGATTTTTATTATATTTTTAGGTTTAACATAATTTTATATGAATATGAATATTTTAGATGGGTGAACTAAACTTTTAATTTGGGTAGGATTTTAAAGTTGATGAATTTTAATAAAAGTTAAGAAGATATATGTTTTTTTGGATTAAACATGTATTATTATGATTTGGCGGACGTTTTGAACCAACTAATGTGGTTTATCCTTAGGATAAGGTGAAAAGGCTAAATCAATCATCATGAATAAATAGTAATGATGCAACATTGGCTGGATATAGCCATTGAAAACTAGTCGTTAGAAAGCTAGCCCTTATAGAGTTAGTTAGTTAATTAGTCGTTAAGGAGATTATTTAAATATTTAAGAAATTTGAAGACATGGAATCTTATATTTAGTAGATTTTTATCTTTTTAATTTCATTATAATGAATCAAATAAATATAAAGAAAAAAAAAAAGAATGTAAAATTTATATCTCACTCACTTCAATTACTATATTAAACTTATAATATATAAAATCCTTAATAATAATAAAGATTACTTATATAAATGATCCTGATTTATGCAAGAACACAATAAAATACAGAAATAGACATAAACACAAAGATGCAACAGAAATTAAACTTCATTTCATTAATATCAAAAACAGAAATATGCTTACAGACATAATGGAAATAAACTAGCTAGGGCATTCGTAACGTATTTCTGAGAAGAGATGTGGCAGCTACATGCCTCTAAATTGTGTTACAATGAGCCTTAAAGGCCTATTTATTGTTGAGAAATAATAGAAAACCCTAAACATCCAAAAACCTAACCGTAGGAGATGAAGCGCCAAAACTATGGGCCCCGTTTGGGTAAATTGGTGTTTCAACTTCCCAGGGACGTAACTTTGGCATACGATCTCCGTTTGACGCACACCATACCTCGTTAGAAAGATCTATCTGAGGAATACAACTTTTGATGTGAGAAAAATTGTTCCATGAACCCATGTTGCTCCCAACTTTCCCAAAAAACGTTGTTTAGGGCCTCAAAACGACTCTCAAAGTTTAGGACCCAAAAAACTGCTAAAAATAGTAAGTTGTGCCGAAACTGAAAAACTGAAAGAACCAATGGTGGGGGTTCAAATGGAATAGGTGGGTGGCAACCAATATACACCTAGATCATTAGGGCCTCCAAACGGCTCCGGAAGTTTAGGACCCGAAAACTTGCTAAAAATAGTAAGTTGTGTTGAAACTGAAAAATTTAAAGAACTGATGGTGTGGGTCGAAATGGAATAGGTGGGTGGCCACCAATATCCACCTGGATCATTCCTCCCTCCTTAGGAAGAAATTTTCCACATTGTGTTAAGTTCCTCCATGAGAGTCAAATTATGTTGAACTTGGTATTGGATTTGTCCAGGATGTTGTGGACCTACTGGTGGACGTGCTGGATGTGTTCAATAAATTTGCTTTCCTTAGACAGTACATGTGTGGATTCTGTCTGTGTAATCGCATGAGGTATGGAAATATCAAGCGGCGGTGCATCGTGGGTCAGATCAATGGAGTGTTTGTCTTGACAATGTAGAGGAACCTCTGTGGGTGAGGAGAAAATGTCCTCGTATTCCTCCATGATTTTTCCATCTGCTGCAGCCGTGCAGGGGAGCCCCGTTTTGAGGCTGTGGGAACAATCTTCTTCTTTCCTTGTGAGCGAGTTGTAAGGAAAATAAATTCTTGGTTTGGGAAACAATCTTGATGTGTCATTTTGTAATAGTCAAGGAGATGGCAGGAGGCGGTACTACCTCTGGTGTCTTGTACAATTCATTTCTCGAAGTAATAACAATAGAATGAGGCCTAGACTCATACATAGCATGTCACCTCCATAAGTATGGTTGGCCCAATAATACATCATCTACATTAAGAGGAGCAACATCACACAATACCTCATCCATGAATGGCTTGATGTTGTATGGAATGCAACATTGTTAGCAGACGCGTAGATCTCTCCCTAGGTGAAGCCACCCGATGGTATACAGCTGCGGGTGTGCTATGGTCGGTAATCCGAGCCGCTTCACGACCTTCGCTGAAATGAGGTTCTTTTGGCTTCCGCTATCAACAAGAAATTTCAATGGAGAACCCTTCACCCACATCTGCGAATGGAAGAGGCGCTCCCCCTCCTCTGGATCCTCGGGATCCTCCCTATGGAGCTTGGTGGTGGCAACAATGGCACTCGGGTCTGCATTAATGATCTGCTTCCCTTTTTCATCTCCCTTGTCTGGTTTTGGCTCTGGCTCTGGATCAAAACATGCATTTGATTTGGGTGCCTTCAATTCGACCACCAGCAACTCTTTGGCTCTATTAGCCACCTATAAAATTTGCTATAGCAAAAGGTGGCTAAGACTTTTTGAGCCTTCAAGGAACAAAATTTTATTGCTAAAAAGTGTTGGCTCTTGAAGACTCTTGAAGGCCTCATGCCTCTGTCCAAAATATTCATTTGTTGTTTCCATTTTATACTCTGAATTTTCTGCTTAATTCCAAGAGAAAGACTGCTGCAAAACCATCATTTTCCCCTCCCTCTTCCAAAACTAACCTTCATTTTTCCCCAATTTCTCCATAAAAGTCCTCTATCTTTCATGATTTCCATTTTTCCATTCATGAAAAACCTCTTTACATAGTTTAAAACTCATTTTTAAACTATACCGAAAACTCCACATCCATGGAAAACTCTGAAAATTTTCATAAAAAACAAGTTTTTTATTACTATGGACTTAAGCCCCCTTGGGCTAAGTCCTAACCACTTCCCCACCATACGCTTTGGGGCTGGAACCAAGTGCTAACCCTTTTTTGCGCTTATCACATCGCAAACATCCAAGTGCGCAAGTCTTTTTGCCATTGCAAAAACTCCGATGCGATTAAGCCTCGTGTTTATAAACCCCGATCATATTATTTTTCCATATAACCTGTGGGCCCGCCTTCGGCGCTTAAAACATTAAAAAAATCCATTCCTGATCCATTTTTTCCTTTGTAAATACAAAAAAAACCCTTTTTCTCAAATTTTTGATCTAATATGCCAAAGTCACATGTTAAATATAAAAATGGTTAGATTAAAAAGACTCGCAGAGCAATCACATCAGAAAAATTCAATGGGTTGATTGAAAGACCGGGCCCAATGGTTCCGATGTGATTGGCCCCCATATATATAGCCCTGGGTCTATTTGTGTTCCATACATCTGAAGGCCCCACAATCGGGCGCCAGACCATACCATAAAATATATATCCCACATCGAAAGTATTAAAACTTTGGATTATTTTTGGGTTTTCATATATCATAAGGGTTTTCCATCCGTTCGGTCTAAAACCAATCTCCGCCGTTTGTTGTAAGCCGATCCAACGGCTCGCGCAAAATCGCATCGGAGTTTTCCATCGCATACATTTGTTTTCTCCCTCCGATCGGCCAACCCTCTGATTCGTTCTCCACCGTTGATCTGATCCTCAAATCAACGGTCTGCGCTACATCGCATATTGCAAGTTTTTTGCCGATCACTGTAACATCATTCCTCCGCCAATTGCGATCCTCCGATTGGATCTGGACTGTCCACATGTCCAGATCGGACGGTCCCAAATCGTTCCCGCATTATTTCATCGCCTTCCGCCTTCTGCCAAGAGGATTCCAACACGTAATCCCCGTCGTTGATCTCTGCGCGATCGACGGTCCTCACACTTTTTCTTCCTCCGCTCTTCTTTGACCTCCTCTAAATAAATCTCCACCATTGGATGATTTCCATCCAATGGCCACGCTCCTCCCCGCAGCCTCCAAAGCATTTAAACCTAAAAACGCAGGATTTCATAATGTTTTGTTTATTTTGCAGGTTTTAAAGGTTTTCCCATAATATGAAGGAAAAGAAAGCCGAGGGTGACGATCCTCTGGCCTTTCGGTTATCAAAGGGAAAGGGACTAAAGGGCTCTACTCGACGTCTCATCAATGCTTCGCGAGGCATTGATGTCATGCGAGCCTTGCGCGGCCTACACATCAACAAGACACTGTGTTATTCAAAACACAATTAAAAGAGTATCAGTGTTGAAGACAGAACGCGTCAGAACAGAAGATTGAAGACAGATTTGTGGGGATTACGGCTAAGAATGATTATCAAAAGCCTAATCCCCAGAATTAAAACACAATTAAAGGTAAATCAAAAGATCTATCAGACAGAAGGCCTCCACCGCCACATCTGAGGCGAATTGATTCCTCCCAGCTACCACAAAGCCACCTGTGCCTCAAACCATTCAAACACATGCCAAATTTATTGTTCGAAATCAGATATTTGCCTCGACGCAACCGAAGAATTAATTCTGCTAAGGGAACTTAATGCACAAAATATCAGCAGAGTTAATACAACATGACACAGAGCCTTAAAGTCAATAAAAGCTCCTGCCGAGCTTTAATCTTAATTGTAAAACAGTTAATACAGACAGATCACCTGTAAAACTTCGCCATCGAGCCCCTCAAAGGCCGAGAAGTCGTTAATCTGTATTAATTGTCCTGAGAGATATTTTATCATATCTCACATCCTCATTCTTCTATAAATAATTCTGTAGAAGATGAGAAACTGTTGGTTGTTGAATTTTGAAATATACTTGAGTTCGAAACTCCTACTTGTAAATAGTGTTCACTGGCCCTTGAAGCTCTATTTGCGTTTAGATTAGTTAGGCTGAATAGTGAAGATGATTGTTGAACTGAAACATTGGACTTGAAGACTGTAACTGGTTTGACATCAATAAAAAGTTGTTCCTTGGGATCCTGGTCTATATCACTGGTGAAGTGCCCCTTTCTTTGTTATGGTTTTTTCCTTCTATGTATGTCATATTGTTCACTATTCTCTGATAAAGAACAACATTTATAGAGTTAGGATTTACTGTTTATCAGTACCCTTCTCTGACTAATAAGCTTTATCTCAATATTTTCCTCCAATTTGTTTATTTAAGAATGATTCAATACGGTTTAAGCAGTTAGGAATGTTGGTGTTCCCTCATCCTATTGTTTTCTTTAAACATTATTCTTGAAAGTTATTTTCATCATTTTCTTATTAAAGTTAGACTAGAAAAGTGATGGTTTGCCCTGTTTCTAGTTTCTATTCTCCAAACGTAGATTTTGAAGGTTTCCCTTGGTGTTGGCCGAAAGCAGATTAGGTTTAAAGTACCTTATCTGATCTTAGGTTACACTTTGTGTCTCTTATGTGTTTTCATACTTTCTGAAGGTAATTATGTAGATTACTGGATTGTTTGTCAATTAAGCTGCTTTAATATAAACTTTCCCAAGAAGTCTATGGTTAGCCCTGTTCTTGGTTGGTTTTAAACAGTTACTTAAGAGGCTTTTCTTGTTTTGGACTAACTATAAATCCCTTGTGAAATTATTATCAGTTTCCACCCCTCCAACACTTTATTGTTTCCATTCCATCATTTTAATCTCAATAATCTTGTGATATAGATGACTTGCCCCTTGGATCACTCTTGATGTTGTTACTCAATTAAAGCCCTGATATGACTCCATAGCCCAATGGACTAAAAACCAGTGTTATATCTATCTTTTTAGATAAAGATGTTCTATTCACTTGCAACTTCTCACCTCTGAAACTCTTTGCACTTAGAACTCTCCCCTCAAATAATAATCATACTCAACCATCCAAAAACAAAACAAACCCTCAGCCTTCATAACTAGCCTAATATCATTACCCCAGACTTCAAAGACAAATCCATCTTTGCACTCATTGGAGAGATCCCTCTCCGGAATCAAGGGGGCTAGATCCTAGAATCCCAAAGTGGTTGAAATAATGTTTCTTCTGCAGTTTTAGTCTCACCAATCTGCTAAAATTACAGATTCCTAATAGGCTCGACACTCGTTTGTGCTGTGAGTGGGGTTATTATCAAATTTACACCACTTCCTTGTGTCCTTCTTTGTATTTTTGGTGGTGTTTTGAGTCACCCCACTTTGGCTCTTCCCCTTGTTCTATGGATCGAGGGCACCTTTCCCTGGCTTCGGATTCGTGGATCCAAAGTCTCGCTTCTTCTGCTTAAATTTTTTATTAATCTTGGTGGCATAGTGATATGCCATGCCAAGCGAGGTAATTTCTAGGAACTCCATTTCCTCCTAAATGTGTCTGTGCAGACAACTGTGATACTTGAGCACCAAATGTCTCTCAAAATCTTTAATAACCAACTTTGTGTGCAGGGTATGGAACAAATTCGTCAGTTCATGCACATCTTGATCCCTTTGCTACCACAATGTGGTCCACTAGATGTACTTGTCCTCATAGCTCCCCATGGGGTAATATTGTTCCTTGATGTCATCTCGGAATGAATTCCAAGTGGTTGCGGCTGAGAATAGATAGGTTTCCCACCAGTCCTTGACATGGGGGGTGACTTTGAGGAGTTCAAAAATAATCTTTTCTCAATCGGAGAAATCATGGACCGAGAAATACCCTTCTAGCAAATTCAACCATCTATCGATGACGTCTGCATCTATCTAGCCTTCAAATACTGGAATGTCAAATTTTACCTATACCTTGAAGGGAGTGGCACCTCTAGAGTGGTTGTTGGATGGAGATGCGTCGTAGGTGGGTAGTTGTTGAAGGATCTGAACAAATTTATCCATCATCCCGTTCCTTTGTTTCGTGAGGGCCTCCTCAAGCAATATTTTGATAGGATCTCCTGCTCCCTCATCTTTCTTTTCTTCCACCATGGGAGGTTGTCGGGGTTTGCGAGGCTGGTCTTGCAAGGGTTCAACCAGATCAAGCCCTAACTCCTTATACCCTGACCACGTTGGGGACATGCAAAGAAAAATAGAGAAAGAGCAGACCGCTCTGATACCACTGATCCAGATTTATGTAGGAACGCAATAAAATACAGAAATAGACATAAACATAGAGATGCAGAGGAAATTAAACTTCATTTCATTAATATCAAATAACTTAAATATGCTTACAGACATAATGGAAATAAACTAGCTAGGGCACTGGTAGTGTATCTCTAAGAAGAGATATGACGGCTACGAGCCTCTGAACTGTGTTACAATGAGGCTCAAAGGCCTATTTATTGTTGAGAAACAATAGAAAACCCTAAACATCCAAAAACCTAATGGTAGGAGATGAAGCGCCAAAACTATGGGCCCGGTTTGGTTAAATTGGTGTTTCAACTTCCCGGGGACGTAACTTTGGCATATGATCTCCTTTTGACGCACATCATACCTCATTAGAAATATCTATCTGAGGAGTAAAAATTTTGGTGTGAGCAACATCGGTCATCGGTCCATGGACCTATGTTGCTCCCAGGTTTCTCAAAAAACGTTGTTTAGGGCCTCAAAACGACTCTGGAAGTCCAGGACCCGAAAAACTGCTAAAAATAGTAAGTTGTGCCAAAATTGAAAAACTAAAAAAACTGATGGTGGGGGTTCAAATGGAATAGGTGGGTGGCCACCAATATCCACCTGGATCATTAGGGCCTTCAAATGGCTTCGGAAGTTCAGGACACGAAAACTTGCTAAAAACAGTAAGTTGTGATGAAACTGAAAAACTGAAAGAACTGATGGTGCAGGTCCAAATGGAATAGGTGGGTGGCCACCAATATCCACCTGGATCAATAAATTAAACTCAAATTAGACATCAATCAATAATAAACATCAAAGCACTTATTTCCTAGTATATCTCAAGTTGTTAAAAAAAAAATCATCAAATTAACTAGTTAGTTTTATGTTTATTTATTTATTTTTAACAACTTGAGATATATTAGGTAGTAAGTGCTTTGATGTTTATTATGGATTGATGTCTCATTTTGTTTTCCCCTTAGTGGATTTTCATATGACAATCATAGATTTCACAAAGTTGGTGTGTCTATAGAATGAGTAATCCAAACCATGTTGCCTTAGAAACGTTTATGAAAAAGTTTTATTTGATGCCTTGATGCCTTGTGATCTTGGGACCGACACATTCCTTTTTTTGGTAGGAAGAAGGGAGATGTTTTCTGGGAAGATCTATACAAATGGATCTAGTCAAACTAGATTACTGAATGTGATATTTAATTATGCTCGAAGGGGTTTTTTATTATTCACCCTACCTCAAAAAAATATTAGAATTTTTTTTAGGAAGGACCGTGGTTATGCGGAAAAGCAGTGTTAATCATCACACCCTAGCTCTGAGAATTTGATGTATCAATAATGGAGGTAACAAAAATGTTTGTTACCCAATCTCCCGCTTCCCTTTTGGCACCATCAAGTTCTTAAAGACATTGGGAATGATTTTATAAAAATAGATAAAGAGAGAATAACAAAGGGAGCTCTTCACATATGTTCACATTTGTGTGGAGATCAACCTCAACAAGGGGTCGTCATATCATATTCAACTAATCAACGGAAAATTCTAGTGGACAAAAAGCTTAGATTATGAAGACACAAACTTTAGATGTCATGTATGAAACCAAACAAGGCACCTACAATATAACTTCTCTTTGGCTAAAAAATTAGCAAATAAGAGGAAGAGGCATAAGCCCAATTCAAAGCATTGGAAAACGTATGAGCCCCTCCTCCTGATGCAGAAGAAGAGGTGGATCTAAAGGACCCACTAGGTAAAGAAAAAGAAAAAGCAAATGAAAGAACAATATCGACAGGAAAAACCTCCAAAGTAAACAGAAGTCAATCAAAACGTGGATATGGCACTTTTACATATTTTTGCAGAAAATGAAATAGCAGTAACAAAGAGTGAAGGGATTCAAGGAAGCAAAAAAGGATAAGTTTTCCAATCAATAATTGTTTGTGTTGTTTTGTGATGGACCCTTAATGGTTTTTTTCTTTTCTTAATGCACCATAGTGAATTTACAACATGTAATTTTGTTTTCATTAATGAAATTATGATTTTTCCTTGGGAAAAAACATATATGCATTTTAAAAGTCATGGAACAAGATTCTTATTCATGGAGATTTAAATCCACTTCACCATGGAAATTATTAATCAGTAAATAGACTTTGTTATAATATTACAGGCCAATGCCATGAATTATCATTAACACATGCCCAAAATAACCATAAGGACTTTTCCATATGACATTTTTTAATTAATTAATGTCATTAAAAGAAAAAAAACATAACTACCTTGTAAAAAAATTTAAACCTTTAATTTGTATATATTATTAAGAATATTCTATGGAGATTAAATTTCTACCTTCCACTTAGTAATTATCAATAATTAAATTAAAATTTTGAAAACCCTATTTTAAATACACATAATTTAATGCCTTTGTGATCCATATCATGGAAAACAAGAAAATTTTTAGTGAAAATCACATTTTTAGAGTTTTGTCGACGTTCCTCACATCACCAGTTAGATTTGACTAGATAAATATTATTTATTAATAAATAATATTTTAATATAAGGAAATAATTGTTAGAATATAGTTGTTAATATTGAATTAAGGAAAATAATTAATAAAATGAAAATAAAGAATATTTGGGTCAAACCTAAATAATCAAAACACTAAAATAAATAATATGTGAGTCAAACTTAAATAATCAAAACAATTAATTTTAAAAGCTTAAAAATAAATAAATAAATAAGTAAAATAAAATAAAATTAATAAATTAATTAATAATGAAGAAAATAAAGTAATTAATTGTGTTTATTAGTAGTAAAAAAATATAAATAAATAATAATAAATAAAAATCAAGAAATTAGGAGGAAAGAAAAAAATGATATATATATATATATATATATAACAAATAAATAAATAAATAAAAACTTAAGAGGAAATGGTAGGGATCCAACAACTGCTAAATTTCTAGTCATTGTCTTTATTTAGACTGCTTGGACTCCTTTCAATCTCTATAGTCTCCCTAAATTTACAGTGATGGGAATGATATATCCTACAATGACCCGGGCATCTTCAATGCAGATGTGGTGTTTTTTCTTTTTTTCATGTTCTGCTAATGCCAAGGAGCGGATCCTTCCATGTTTGATGTATGTCACATGTTCTTGAATCCTATGATTTATTGAGTGGCCAATTTCACCAACATAGGGTGTCCCACATGAACAAGGGATTACATAAACACTTTTCATGTTTTGAGGGTCCACAATGTCTTTTACATATCTTAGGGAACTTTGAATGGTGATAAGGAGCCTAAAAGTAGAGGGAACCTTGTTCTTTCTTAGGATCCTTGCAATCTCGTCAGTGGTCCCTTAGATAAGAGGAAGGTTGTTAAATTTAGATAACCATGGTATGTTCTATGCTTAATGAAAATTTACTTCAATCTTTCTTAGGCCCGATTAAAATTAGCAATCACATAAACATGAAAGTAAAATGCTAATATAACACAATAATAGATCAAAAGAAGATAAGCCAATAACATAGATCAGATTTTACAATTCTTCTTGTCCAACAAAGATATAAGATAGTGTGTGTTACGATAGTCAACAAGATGCTTCAACCAAAAAAGTCTTTCTTAGATTAGCCAACCCTCCAAGTGTCACACACACAACCCTCAAAGAAAGCTGATCAAAATTCAATGTTGGTCAACCTAAGTCAATGCAGGACAGTCAACCCAAAAAGTCAACGCTACAGATTTAGGGCTTTGGTCGAAATGTTCATTTTTCCTCGATTTTTGTGCCCAGTTGCACAGCCTACAAAAATTATATTTCCAATAAATATTGGAGGTCAAATGGTCAAGGGTTGACCATGGTCAACGCTGGTCAATGCACAACAAACAACCCTAAAATAGATCCGTAAATTTTCACCATCTTTGGCTCTGCACGTGTGGAGGAAAGAGGCTGCCAAAGGCTATCGAACCGATCATATCACAATGAGAGAATGTGTGATGAGTTGATGAGTAAATTACCTCCAAGTCTCTCCAGTATATATCCATCAGTGAGGGTGTGTGACACATCTATTAGGCTTATGAGCCTACATTACAAATCTGGATGACCTTGCACATGTGTGGAAAATAAAATCAAAATATATGTTATGCTCATCCAAACAAGATGATATTTAAATCAATATTACACCTCTCTGAAAGAGGAATCCAACAAAAATATGATCATCATCATATCAGCAGTGCATCATGGAGTTTGGACCTAGTTGCCCAAAATTAACACTCCCTCTCAACTAGGGAGAACTCCATTTGTCCACATGTGACATCCACAGATCAGTACCATCGTGTACCATCATATAGCATCATGCGTCATCTTGTTGTAACTTTCTTTGCTAGGTCTTCTTCGCAAAAAGGTGAGTCACAAAGACATCACGCTCAGCTGGCCCGAAGTCAGCTTAGAGGTTAAAACCTCTCTTGGACTCAAAAATAGACTCATACTAATCCGAAGTTAGTTTACTGACCTGAAGTCAGTTTAGAGGTAAGAACCTCATCATACTTGATCCCAGAACAAGGTGTTGGACACATGCCATCCTAGACATAGAGAGTACGACAATATTTGATGCATCCATCGGTCTTGTTATTGGTCTCTATCCACATTTCCCACCTCATTGGCCAAATGAGATGTACTTCCCATGAGTCTAAAACTCCAAGGGTAGGATGTGGGTGGGGCATAGATCAAAGAGAAGTGAATCAACTCAATATCATAACGGTGGGGCAGAAGCACAACAAGGTTCGACAAGCCGAGCCCCGTGTGTGCTTATAGCTCCAAGAAGTTATCCCCAAGCCCCTTGGAGCTCCCAGAGCTCATAGTCAAACTCAAGAAGGACCCTCATAATAGGGTCTTTCCATGATTCCAAGCTTATCATGGAAGGTTAAGAACTTGATCTTCCCTAGGCGCTTTGTGAGAATATCCGCGACCTGCTCATCAGTTCCTATATGATTGAGCCTTACGGCACCTCGTTGTACCATATCCCAGATAAAGTGGTACCTGATATCAATATGCTTAGATCAATCATGGAACACGGGATTCTCAGAAAGACGAATCCCACTCTATTTATCACAAAGGAGAACGATGGTATCTAGCACATACCCAAACAACTCACTGAAGAGATTTCGCAACCAAATAGCTTCACAACAGGCCATACTTGTTGCAATGTATTCGGCCCCAACGGTGCTCAAAGCCACTGACTTCCGCTTCCCGCTCATCTGAGATATTGAAGCAAAACCCAAGGTGAAGCAATATCTAGATGTGCTCTTGCGATCCACCACACTTCCAGCCCAATTGGAATCAGTATATCCATGGAGTCTCAAACTTCTGGCAGTGTATCTCATCCCATGGTTGATTGTGCCCTGAAGATATCTCAATATATTCTTGGCATCAATCCAATGATTTTGATGAGGATAAAAAATATGTTGACTCAAAGTGTTCACAGAAAAACATATGTTCAGATTGTACAATTGTACTCATGGCTACTAGATACCCTTGGTATCTATTCAACTTCTTGCTTTCACAGAATGTCCACTTTGGGGCAATATGTCTCTCGTCATCTGCAAGAGTATCCCTAAGCCATGAGGATATTCTCTTATTTAAAGGAGGTGGATCAATAGGATCCATAGGTCCTTCAACATTGGGCATTGGTTCATCCTTCGGCTCTTCCTGCTTCCTTGCTTCTTTATCTTCTTTTTCTTCCTTGGAGCTAGGAAGATTTCTCAGTTTCTTGAGGGAAACATCTTCATCGAAGGTGACATCGTGACATATCTCCACCTCTCTTTGACCAGGCACATAGATTCTATATTCCTACGAAGTTTCATAGTAGCCCACAAACATTCCCTTCTTTCCTAAAGAATACATCTTGCTTCTCTTTTCTTTCAACACATGAAAGTAAACAACATAGCTAAAAACTCTAAAGTGAGAAACATCAGGTTTCTTACCAGAGAAGACTTCTTCGGGAGTTTTGGAGTCCAGAGCGGAATGCGAGCATCTATTTTTAATGTACACAGCAATGTTCGCAACTTCTCCCTATAGAAACTCCAAAATACCTTGGTCACATAGCATGGCGCGGGAAGCTTCTAGAATGGTCCTTCTATTTCTTTCAGCAACACTATTTTTCTCAGGAGTATACGTAGTTGTGGTCTCCCTCTTAATTCCATCTTCTCTGCAAAAGTCATTGAATTCATTTGACTCATACTCGGTCCCATTTTTGGTCCTCAAAACTTTGATTCTCTTCTCGGTTTGATTTTTCACCAAGGCCTTGAAGGTACGAAACCATTTGAATGCTTCGTCCTTCTTCTTCAGTAAATATATCTAGGTCTTACAGGAGAAGTCATCTATAAAAGTCATGCAATAGGAACATCCTCCCAAGGATGTCATGGGCAGCATACCAGATCGTCGAATGTATCAACTGCAAGACTTCAGTTGTCTTTCTGACACTTGAGGGGAATGGTCCCCTTGAATACTTCCCTTCGGCACAACCCTGATATATACCTTCATGATCATATTTAAATTTGGGCATCCCTGTCACCACCTTCCTCACTTCGAGAAGGGCTTGGTAATGAAGGTGTGCAAAACTCCACTGCCATAACTCTATTTGAAGAGTTGTATCACATGACATATCCCCCAATGGACTTCCTCCAACCTGCTAGAGTGTATCAAATCTAAAACCAATAGTAAGAGCTTCCTTGAAGTTCTTCTTCCAGATGTGTACCTTTCCATCAACAAAAGCCACCTTGAACCCTTTGTCTTCCATTGTCGAAATAGACACAAGGTTCTTCTTTGAATCAGGTACGTACAACACATCTTGTAAACAGAGGACTTGACCTTGAGAAAGATGAGGGATCACATTCCTTGTCCCTTTCACGGGATAGGTGGCATTATCTTTGAGGATGATTTATAGATTTGTATCCCTCTCAATCAAATCGGAGAGGGCTTCTTTATATCCAGTGAGGTGCCTTGAAGCACCACTACCAATCAACCAGACATCCAGGGTGTCAGGAGGAGATGCAACAGAGAGGGCAGATACAAGAATAAATTCATTTCCTTTATTATCAACAACATTAGACTCATCGTACCCGAAATTTCTTGACCTCTTTAAAGGTTTCCCATTTCCACTATGATCAGAGGGAGCCTTCCTTTTTCCTTTGAACCTGTTGTTCCATTTATGTCCATCCCCCTTGAGTTGTTGTCATCATTCCTGGGAGAGTCCCTTCTATTAGGGCACTCTCTTGCATAGTGACCAAACTTGTTACAAGTGTAACATCTTCCCTTCCTTCCTTTGGGCCCCACTCTTCCATGGTTTTGTATTCTCAAACCTCCATTGTTCCTCTTATTTGCATGAGTGGTGAAGGCAGTAGGGTCACCTCCATTTCCATTAGAGGGATGATATCTCTCCATCATTCTTGTCTCCTCTTGAGTGCATCTTTTCAATATTTCATCAATATTAGGAATCACATTATTATTAAGAATAGTGGTATTGAATACATACCAATCACGGGGGAGACCTCCAAGTGCAATGAGAACCACCTCTCGATCAGATATTTCTTCTCCAATAGCTAGAATATTGTTCCTAATTTCAGTGAGCCTCATAAAATAGGATTGAATGGATTCATATTTTCCCTTCTTGATATTCTTCAATTAATTCTTGAAGAAAATAACTTGATTAGCATTTCTATCCCTAAACATACTAATCATCTTATCATACATCTCTTTAGATGTGCTCAGCTCAAAAATGTAAGCAACCAAGTGCTTATGAATATAATCCCAGATAATCAGCTTTTCTTTGATTTCCCCTTTTCTATACTTCGACTTTGTGGCAGCAGGTGCATTTGATGGAGTCTCTTGAATCTTCCCCTGCACATAGTCCATGAAATCTTGATCTTCTAATGCCAAATCAAAGGGCATATTCCATGCATGATAATCAAACTTATCTATTAGGTCCCTATATTACTAGTATAGTCCCTTATTGTTGTTAGTGTAACCCCCTTATTGTTATTATTGTACCCTTGTAACCCCCATATTGTTATTATTGTGCCCTTAAATTATTATTGTTAGGTCGGCTAGGATTACATTGTGGCCCCACTAGGATTACATTATGGCCCCATGTACTCCTATATATAGAAAGGAGGTTTTGTAATTTGAATCATCCAAGAATTATTCATTCATTTAATGTATTAGAGGTTGCCCCCTCAAAGTGGCTTATTTATAAGGCATTGATATCTCTTTTCTTCTCTTTTTGGAGCTGGTTTCACAACATTTGGTATCAGAGCTTTGAGATTCTATGGTTTCGCTTCTCCAAACAGGTCAGCGTGGCATTTTTTATATAACTTTTTTTCTACGAAGGTTCAGACGTGCGAAGCTACAATCCTGAGGAACATCGTCAAAATATTTCAGATATTGGTTCACAATATTTTCGGAGATATGATCTGTGGAAGTTAGGGCTTTTTGAGGCTTCTGAATTTCATCTCAAAGAGGTGATCGTGGGAAAATCTTCATAGCTCTCTCTTTGAGCATCGGATTAGAATGCTGTAAAAAGTGGCTGCAAGTGCATGGAATGTAGTTTTTGGTCTATCAATTTCAGAGCCAAAGGAGGAAACAATGACACGTGGCAAGTCGTACAAGTTCGCTCTACTGAACCAATCCAAAATTGGGTCATTGTGGGAGATTGGACATAACTTTGCCTTAAAGAATCCAAATCAGATCAGACCTGTGGAATTTGAAAGAAGCTTCAGAGGGCTACTATAAGGCTGAATTTTAGATATTGAGGATTCACAATTATAGAGATAATTTAATTTCAATATCGAGCTCCTCAAAAACAAGTGAAAGGTGTGTATTTTTTTTTTCTGAATTGCATAAGTCTTGTTTGAAGAATCAAGTTGAATTGATTCCAGGGGCATATTATAGAATAGATATTAGTATTGGATTCTCAAATGGCCCCAAAAAATAATTCAACACCCATTAAGCCTTTAGAAAGCTCTGCTATGACTCATGAATATGAAGAATGGCAACATGACATATCAAAATTACAAGAGCAAGTGCAACAAATTTCGCTCTCGCAAAGAGCAACAAAAAATGACATGGAAGTTTTGAAGAAAGGCGTGGAAACTAAGATGGATGGTTTGAAGAAAGGCATGGAATCTAAGAAGGATGGTTTGAATAATGGCATGGAATCTAAGATAGATAGAATGGAAGCTGGCATGGAATCTAAAATGGAAAACATGAAGAATGTTCTAAAAGCAGACATGGAAGGTTTGACAAAGTTGATACAAGAAATGTTTCCTAATGGTGAAAAGATAAACTCATGATGAGAACAAAATAAATGTTAGTCATGATTTCATAAAATATAATGTTGGCGGGAAGAACCACCATATTCCAAAAATGGATATGAGGAAGTTTGATGGAAAGTATCCTGTAACATGGATACTACAAATGGAGCAATATTTTGATCTCCATAATGTGCAAAACACACAAAAGGTACGCATTGCAACTTTACATTTAGAAAAAAATACATTTGTATGGTATCGATGGCTTTTCTCTCGTAAAAAAAAATTCACTTGGTCAATTTTTACGGAGGAAATGATAGCACATTATGAGGATACAAAGAGCAACACCTTCTTTAGCCAATTGATAAATCTCAAACAAAAGGGTTTAATGGAGGAGCACATTGAGGACTTCCAAAAATTGAATATAAGGGTAACTGATATTCCAGAGGAACACAGGATTGATCTCTTCATAGGTACTTTAAAGGATAACATCCAACATGAAGTTCGTGTTTTGGAACCTGATTCATTGGAGAAGGCATTCAGGTTGGCAAGAAAATTGAATGTAAAATTATGGCGACAAGGAAGCCTACCACTCACTTCTATAAAGAAGGAAGTGTTGCTACGCCTAGATTTCCACAACCTACAAGGTTGACACCACAACAATTGGAAGAAAAAAGAGCACAAGGGCTTTGCTATAGTTGTGATAGCAAATACACTAAAGGTCATAAGTGTGCTGAGAAGAAATTATTTTACATAGATTGTGAAGAGGAAGAAGAAAATGAACAAGAAGAGGATATACACCAGGAACCAACCCTAGAAGAGGAAGAAATGAATCCGACCATATCGTGTAATGCACTGGCAGGAATTACCACTCCCCAAACTCTCAAGATAGAAGGACAAATCAAGAAGAAAAAGGTAATAGTGTTGATTGATTCAGGTAGCACCCATAATTTTATTCATTGTAAAGTAGCCAAGGAATTAAATTGTTTCCTATACCCAGCACCAGAATGTCAAGTGATGGTTGCAAATGGAGGAACTATAAATTGCTCTGGAAAATGCCATAATATTAAGCTAACCATGGGGGAATATGTATTGACTAGTCCAATGCTTTCCATTCCTATGGGAAGTGCTGATGTTGTACTAGGAGTACAATGGTTACAATCTTTGGGGACGGTAGCTTTTAATTTTCAAGAACTTTTCTTGAAATTTTTTTCAGAAGGAAAGGAAGTCGAATTACGGGGTATTGAAGGGAAGCCAGGAAGGATAATAAGCTCTAATGGCATGACAAAGCTTCTAAGGAAAGAACAACGAGGCGTAATTGCACAATTATGCTCACTAGAAGTTCCAACATCAAAATCATCTATTTCTGCAGATCTCCAACAAGTCTTGGACAATCATTCCAAGGTGTTTGAAACTCCCAAAGGACTCCCACCTATTCGTGATCATGATCATGCTATTCATTTGATTCCAGGAAGTGTTCCTCCAAACATGAGGCCTTATAGATATCCTTACTTCCAAAAGAGCGAAATTGAACGTATGATTGCAGAAATGTTAGAGGCGGGTATAATTCAACCTAGTCAAAGTTCTTTCTCTGCTCCTGTAGTATTGGTACACAAGAAGGATGGATCATAGCGAATGTGTCCGGATTATAGGGAGCTCAATAAGCTCACCATTAAAGATAAATTTCCCATTCCTGTGATTGATGAATTATTGGATGAATTACATGGAGCAATTTATTTACCAAGTTGGATCTTCGTTCAGGATATCATCAAATTAGAATGAAGACTGAAGATATTCCAAAAACAACATTTCGAACTCATGAGGGTCATTATGAATTTTTGGTCATGCCTTTTCGCCTTACCAATGCACCTTCTACATTTCAAGGGTTGATGAATTCCATTTTCAAACCCTTCCTTAGAAAATTTGTGCTAGTATTTTTTGATGATGTACTAATCTACAGCAGGTCTTGGAAGGATCATGTTGAACATGTTGACAGGGTGCTCAAACTATTGCAGGAGAAACAATTATATGCAAAAAAATCCAAATGTTTCTTTGGAGTACAAGAGGTGGAATATCTGGGTCATGTTGTATCTCACGAGGGTGTTAAAGTAGACCCTAACAAAATTAAAGCCATTAAGGAATGGAAAGTCCCCACAACCATAAAGCAGTTGCGAGGATTTCTTGGGTTAACAGGGTATTATCGCAAGTTTGTTAAGAATTATGGGAGAATAGAAGCACCTCTAACAACATTGTTGAAGAAAGATGCATTTTCATGGACTCCTGAAGCAACTAAGGCCTTTGAACATCTTAAAGAGGCAATGTGCCTAGCACCGGTCTTAGCTACGCCAGACTTCACAAAAACCTTTGTTGTGGAATGTGATGCCTCAGGAAATGGAATTGGTGCAGTTTTAATGTAGGAAGGAAGACCCATTGCTTTTGAAAGTCGTCCAATCAAAGGAAAGTATTTATAGAAACCTATTTATGAGAGGGAAATGTTAGCAATCACGCACGCTAAATAAATGGAGAACTTCCCTGAGGAGAACCTTAGAGGTAAAAACTAAGCGGTCACGGAAACAATAACTCGACAGCTACGGAATCGATCAATTTAGGAGTATCTCATCAAGTGGAAGAACTTACACACTAAATATTCTACAAGGGAGGATGAGAATTTTATACAGAAGCACCCAGAGCTACTCAAGCGTTGAGGACAACACTTTTTTGAAGGAGAGGGGCATGTTAGGTCCCTATATTACTAGTATAGTCCCTTATTGTTGTTAGTGTAACCCTCTTATTGTTATTATTGTACCCTTGTATCCCCCATATTGTTATTATTGTGCCCTTAAATTATTATTGTTAGGTCGGCTAGGATTACATTGTGGCCCCACTAGGATTACATTATGGCCCCATGGACTCCTATATATAGAAAGGAGGTTTTGTAATTTGAATCATCTTGGAATTGTTCATTCATGTAATGTATTGGAGGTTGCCCCCTCGAAGTGGCTTATTTCTAAGGCGTTGATATCTCTTTTCTTCTCTTTTTGGAGCTAGTTTCACAACATTATTAGTCAATTTATCATCAGAATTGAAACCCTTATTGGTTGAGGATGCCATTGGTCCTTGATAGGATTTCTTATTTGGTGATTTATTTTCACACTAGCTTGGGCTTTGTCTTGAATCACCTTAGCTCTGATACCATGTTAAATTTATATAACCATGGTGTGTTCTATGCTTAATGCAAATTTACTTCAATATTGTTTGGTCTGATTCAATTTAGCAATCACATAAACATGAAAGTAATATACTGATAGAAAAAAATAATATATCAACAAAAGACAAGCCAATAATATAGATCATAGTTTACAATTCTTCTTGTCTAAAAAAGATATAGGATAATGTGCATTACAACAATCAATAGGATGCTTCAGCGAACAAATTCTTTCTTATATCAGCCAACCCTCCAAGTGTCACACACACATCCCTCAAAGACAGCTCATCAAAAGTCAACACCGGTCAACAAAAGCCAACACAGAAAAGTCAATGCATGACAATCAACACAAAAATTCAACGTTGCATATTTAGGGCTTTAGTCAAACTGCTCCTTTTCCTCGATTTTTGTGCCCAGTTGTATGGCCTACAAAAATCTGATTTCCAGCAAATATTGGAGGTCAAACGGTCAAGTTTTGACCACTATCAACGCTGGTCAATGCACAACAAACACTCCTAAAACAAATCCACAGATTTTCCCCAGCTTCAACTCTGCATGTGTGGAGGAAAGAGGCCTCCAAAGGCTATCGAACTAAGTCTCTCCAATTTATATCCATCAATGAGGGTGTGTGACACATCTATTAGGCTTGTGAGCCTACATTACAAATATGGCCGAAATTGCACATGTGTGGAAAATAAAATAAAAATATATGTTCTTCTCATCCAAACAAGATGATCTTTAGATCAATCTTGCACCTCTTTGAAAGAGGAATCCAACAAAAATATGACCATCATCATATGAGCAGTGCATCATGGAGTTTGAACCTAGTTGCCCAAAATTAACATCCAACCCTCCAAGTGTCACACACATAGCCCTCAAAGACATCTCATCAAAAGTCAACACTGGTCAACCAAAGTCAACATATAAAAGTCAACGCTGCAAATTTAGGGCTTCGCTTAAACTGCTTATTTTTCCTCGATTTTTGTGCCCAACTGTACGGCTTACAAAAATTGGATTTCTAGCAAAGATTGGAGGTAAAATGGTCAAGGGTTGGCCATAGTCAACGTTGGTCAATGCCAACAAGCAACCCTACAACAGATCTGCAGATTTTCCCCAGCTTCAGCTCCACATGTGTGGAGGAAAGAGGTCTCCAAAGGCTATAAATCCAATCAAATCACAATGACAGAATGTGTGATGAGTTTATGAGAAAATGACCTCCAAGTCTCTCCAATTTATATCCATCAATGAGGTTGGATGACACATCTATTAGGCTTGTGAGCCTACATTAAAAATCTGGCCAACCTTGCACATGTGTGGAAAATAAAATCAAAATATATGTTCTGCTCATCCAAACAAGATGATATTTCGATCAATCTTGCACCTCTCCGAAAGAGGAATCCAACAAAAATATGATGATCATCATATGAGCAGTGCATCATGGAGTTTGGACCTAGTTGCCCAAAATTAACACTTCGTCTCAACTAGGGAGAACTCCATCTGTCCACATGTGCCATCCAAAGATTACCCCAAAAAACCAATCATTGAGTTATTTATTAATCTTAGAACCTGTGCCAACTTTAAGGAAATCCATAAGACATTGAAGCTTATTATAACCATTATTTTTTAAAACCTTAAGAAGAAGGGTTTTCTCATCTTCAAGGTGATTATTATTAATATGTTGGAGAAAGATATCAAACTTATCCTGACCATGAGGCCAGTTGACATAGGTGTCATCCAAAAATCTCTTCCAAAGCTTTGGTTTGTATTGAGCAGAGGAAAAACCTTCGGATTCAAAGTCCTCCATGAAAATATTAGCTACAACAGGGGGAAAAGGAGAGCCCATGGAACACGTTTGTTCATAGAATTCCCCTTTAAAGATGAAGTGTAATATCCCAAAACCGAGATTTTCTACAACAATAAAAATACCTTAAGGTATTCCAAAGTTGGAGAGCAGCAATTCATCAACTCATGTAGTGTATTTAAACACATAACCTTCATATAACAATCACAACAACAAACTATGCCTTTATACAATGTTACCAAGTGGGGAAAAGCAGCAGTTTTGGCCCCAAAAACGTTATTTTCTGAATATTGAGTTATAACAATGAAAAATAACGGTTGTGTCCATTAGATTAGAAAATATAGGACATGCACGCAAATTTTTTTTAGAAAAAAAATGCCTTTAGCCTAGTTAAACATGCCTCCCATGCTAAAAACAACTTAAAATTGACAAAACCCCAAGACCGCAACACACAAAAATTGCTACATAAGAGACTGCGCAGTCTAATGGAGGTAAAACTCAGAAAATAGAAAGAGAAATCAGATATTCTTATTATATTACTCAATGTGGCATAAAAAAAGAGATCTGATCTCTTTTATACAGATCCAAGAAGACCCGACAAGGGTTTCTTGACATAAATGATATACATGAAAGAGTTGTTGCAGATCTGTGGATGAATCACACTGTGTAGCTGAAGCTCTACATAAAAATGGCTGAACATGCAAATAAATGGTTGTAGATGCTGCCTCTAGCTTTCCCAAAGAAAGTTTGATCCTCCTCTTGGGAAACTAGCTCCTCAAAATGGGGTTTTGACCCCTCCCACTGCACACCTTAAGAAATAACGCAGTTTTCTGAAGGGACTGCATTTTTGCTGAAGGTAGGTGCTTGGCCCAACACCAGGTAGTGGAAAATTCATATCAAAAACCTCCTCTTAGATTTCTTAGACAATATCTCCAAGAAAGAGTAGGGAATCCCCACCCGGGAAAACCCTTACACTAAGTAGTGTAGCAACTTAGCTAAACAACCAAGTATGCAAGAAGTCTAAGCAAACCACATAAAATATAATCTCAAATATCCCATATGCTTGCCATCTCCTCCATTATATAATTGATGAGCTTCCTCACCAAGGGTCCCACCCACTAGGAGGTTGCTTCCATGCAAAGATTCCTCCATCACAATTATGTTGTCTCCATTAATGAGGGTAATCCTTTTACAGTGCAGTTTGATTTAGTCAAGCTTGACTGGATCAATCTTGATAGGGTCATCCTTGATTGAGTCTTCATGCCTACCCTCCTTTCACACTCAAGGTGTCTTCATTTTACCTAACTAGCTTGATTTTCATTCACATTGAGTTGTCTTTATTTAGGATCCACTCTTTGAGGATAAATCATGTTGACTTGGCCAAACTTGACCTTCTCCACATAGTTTAGATCTTGTTCACACATGTGGATGCTTGATCTGGTTATCCCATGACCCCTTTTCACATTATGAGGGATTTTTATTCATACTTGACCAAATTATGAGCCTCCTTGCCCATTTATTCATCCATCTAATTTTTAAGAGCAAAATTAATATTCCCATTAGCTGAAGCTAATTTAGGAATATTACAGTCTCCCCCTCCCAAATGTTTCTTGTCCTCAAGCAACTACAAGGGTGCTGAAAAATATCCCCTTCTTCTCTTGTGGCCCCCTCATCCAATAGTCTCCACCATTGTTTCAGAATTTCTGCAAAAATTCCATCTCCCAATGGCTCCTCCCAAGTGTGCAAGTTGGCCTTTAGTGAATGACCCCAAGGACCTTCCTTATAAAAGAATGGAAGTTCTATGTGGAAACCTCCTTGCTGTTCCATGGCCTTCTCAAGATAGAAGTGATGACAATCATGGGGAATTCCATCATCAATTAGGGTCTCCCTCCTCCATGCTATCATCCAAATAAAATGAATCACCTTCCAGCTTGGTAATTCATAGAAAATCTCCTCCCAAATGCTCATGAGAGGCATGCCCCAAATTCTCCAACCAAACATATGGTCCATATCATAAAGAAACAAGTGGTATACAATGGTGGCCATATAGTTCCCCATGCTCCCCTTAGAACATGTAGTGCAGAAAATGTAGGGGCTTTCTTCCCCCAAGGACACATCCAACAAGTGTGCCTCTCCTCCAACCATGCCCCCAACAAATATAAGAACATCTTCAACATGTGGGATCATAAGTAAGATCATGCTAGCTGCCATATGCAATAAGGGAGAAGGACAATGGTCCCTCATGTGAAACTAGCACAGTTTTCCTCCTAACTGCCATAGGATATGATATGACAAGCGTTCTCCCCAACACTTGTTTGCTGCCCCATCCTTCTTGCATGCTTGGAGAAGGTTTATGATGGTTGGTGTTAAAGAATCACACCATGAAGAGTACATCACCTCTCCAGGATATCCCAAGGAATGGCTAGCATCACCATTGTTCATGGCCCAAAGTGGCTCATGAAGCCCATCAAAAAAAGTGCCCCCTCTTGGAGTTAAGACCTGCACATGAGTGTTAAGAAAATGCAAGTATATAATAAATACATCATGAGGTTTAGCAATACAATGTTTATCATAAACTTGTTTAAAATCAGCAAGGTAGCTCATGGCTGAGCTCCTTCTCACACTCAATGAATAAGGAGGTGATAATGATAACTCTTCCCAAGAGCTATGTTCCTCCTCAACCAAAAAATGATCCATGCACTTACTCATATGAGGGTGCATCTCCTCTTTGAAATCTTCCCATATGAATCCATCTAAGATAGTATGATATGTTCTAATGAAACTAGTGGGGTTTGAAAGCAAGACCTCATAGGTTGTGTTAAGTAGTTTATTCTTGAGTTTGGAATCTTTAGTTAAGTAGATCTGATCATGAACATAAATGATCCCATCAACTACCTTATACTTCCCATCCATTTCTTTCCCATCAAGAACCTTACATGTGAATACGTCCTTGGAATATTCTATCAAGAGTTGGGACTCCCAATAAGGGTCTAGGCTCCCCAACATTGACAGCGCTGTAGAAGTATGAAATGATGCATTTGTCATATGTTGTCTCTCCTCCTTGACATGCTTGATGTCAAAGTCACATGTTGGAGTATTCCCAACTTTCTTATGCTGCCTCTCTTGAAGCTGATCTTGCTCAAGACAACATTGAAGTTTAGGAGAGTCACCCTCCTTTTGAAAGGTTCTCTTTCTCCAAAACTTCCACAATTTTTCTCCTGCATTCAAAAATGAAAATATCTTTTTGTTATGTTCAAAATTTTTCATTATATATTGGAGTATCCTTCACTGCTCCAAATCTATGGAGTAGCCTTTTGATACTATGCTCATATCAACACAGATTCCTGAATCTATCCCCTCCAACGCAAATAGATGAATGGAAGATAGCTAGGTCAATTTCAGAAATTTACTTAGCCTTCCATCAATGATTCTCAGTGCTGTAGTGGCTCTTTCCAAGGTTCCCTCTCTAGATAAATATGTTGCTGCTGCATATAGTTGAGAGAACACTTTAGTTTTCCTCCTGTTGGGGTTCCCATGTTTTGGCCAGGTTGACAGAGACCAAAAGATGAGACAACATAGAACCACTTTTAGAACTCGGGATCTAGCCCTCCTAGGTCCAGAGAGGGATCTCTCTATGATTGTCAAAGGATATATGTCTTTGAAGTTCTCGATTGTGATTTTAGGCTAGTTATAGGCTCAAGGTCGTTTGTTTGTTTGTTTAGGTTTGGTTGTTGAGAATCAGGAAGGAAGGTTTCATCATAAGACAAGGATGGGTAAAGAAGGAAGCTAGGCAAAGATAGATAACTCAGGGAACATCAAGGCCATTGGGCAATGGAGTCAAGAAAGGATTTACTTATGTTCAATGTGTAAGCTTCAATTGGGCTAGTCATCTGGAGCATTTGGATCTCAAAGACTGATTGGTGGGATGGAACACTAAGGGATGAGAATGAAGGATGGAAAACCATCTGATTCCGTCTATAGATCAGGCCAGAGGTCATTTAACTCCAGGCCTGCTTGGGCAAAACCATAGGCAACACAAGGGGTCTCGAAAAGGTTTGTATTGGAAGGGCAGGTTATGCAGAGGCAGCGACAGGCTTTACACCTCCCAATGTTCCTAACCTCTTTCAATTAAATCTTAACAAGGACATCTGAATACTAATTCTATCAACTTGCACATCAGAGAGCAGGCAATAATCATCCACTACACTGGTTTAGTCAATTAAAACAATATTCAGACACACATATGAGCAGAAAACATTAAAGACTGAGAGAGCTGGGATATAAGGTACCTAACAAGGGTAAATCTTATATCATGCATTCAGATGTCAGTCAGAAGAACATGAAATGAAATGGAAATAAACACAGAGATAAGAAAACATCACCAACTGCTGTAGATCAGGATCCAATGAAAACTGCTTATCATGTTAAACACAACACCAATCAGGTACATCACTGCCCAAAGCTTTTACATTCAGCCTGAATACATCATGTTTCTTAGCCTATCATACAACTGTTACACAGGAAACTTGGCCCGGGACGAAAATGCTTGCAATTCACTGATAATGCGACAACAACCCCTTACAATATTTCTTTCTGGGTTTTATAACAGAAAAGACTCAGAAGCTCGACTGAAAAGGTAGGTGAATTCTAAATGTATCATTAATCGCAACAATGAGCTAGGTAGGGCCCACATTCTTTATTTCCCATACAATATATTTTCCCCTTTGTCCGTTTACTGTGGTGTGAGGGAACGATCTGCTTCAGATTTGATCTTGACATTTTGGGCTTGTGGTACTCCAGGTGATTTGAATTCGGGGATAAGATAAACTACTAGGAGGGTCTGTCTCATAAATGCCTGATTGTCTTTGAGCTGTAGTTTGATGGGAAAACTCTTCAGGGACATTCTGCATAATAAAAACAGTATGGATGCCTTGTCCCTGACGAAGAAAAACATTTTGCTGACGGAAACCCTGATATTACCTTTTGTCTGCGCTCGGGGTCTTTCAAATCGATTCTCGGGGTCTGTGATCTGCTGTTCTACCCTGTTAAACCCGGATTAAAGCTAAAGACCTTGATCAACCAGCTCCAATCTTCCTTTTGTTCTGTGCTGACACACTTTGCCGCTTCGTCTTTTCTGACAGGGTAGCTCGGGCTTTTAATGGCGTTGAAATATTTCAGTGCTCGAAATCTATCTTCTGTCCTTGATGAAAATCTTCCTGGCCGCTTTCTTTGACTATTTTATAACATTATCAGCCCCTGGATTAAATACTGACAACGCAGCCTGCCATGTAAAACCATGGCGGTCCTCAACCTTTGGAACCCCTGCAAAAAAACAAACGGTGAGGAAAAACACGGCAATGGATGATGGCAGTGGCGGGAACAGAATGCGAACGTGAAAAACAGCCATGCAGACGGAGGCTTGGGGAGAGAACGTGAATAAACGATGAACAGAGCTCTGGCGGAGAGTTATTGGTTCAGAGGGCGAAAACATATGAAAAAACATTAAAAACACGAACTCTGGGCGCTTTTATGCAGTGGACAGAGAGACTATACGAGAATGCGTGAGGTGCTGACATGGCGTACGGAGAAAACACGGGGACGGATGACGTGGAGACCTGGGGCAACAGCATGGTCAACGATGCACGGGCAGATCTGGACCGTCGATCGGGCGACGATCGACGGCGGAGAACGACGTACAGTAGGCCACAGGGACGGTGGACAGCGGGTAACGAGCGTGCAGCTTTGGGAGATGGCAGCCGTCAGATGAGGGCTCCAAGATCGGACGGTGATCGCGAATTCCGCTGCCCGGCCTTTGTCCGAGAGATAACGCGCGGGATGGCGGTTTTCTGGAAGTGCGCCTGGACACGTGGCAGAGCATGAATGGGATCGCTGGCTCTCCAGGGAAAACCACCCTGCGTGCGATGGTGGTGCGAGAATTACCGGGGGATTTCGAGGGTGATGTGAGCAGGCGGGGACCACAGATTCCGGGAGCGCTCCGCGCCGTGGATTCGGCTTGCAATCGGACGGCGGAGATTCGCCGAGAAATGCACGGAAGGCAAACCTTTGCCATTTGATTAATTACCCAAAAATATGGGTTAACAAAGGTTTTTAACGGATTTTCGAGCGGAGGACAGGGCCCGAGGGATTAAGCGCCTGAAGGTTTTGGGAAGGTTCACAGCGCTGGGTTTTATGGAGGAGAGGGGGCGCGGGGCTAAGGAAGAAAGGGCTTAGGCCCTATATTATGGTTTTTTCGTATTTCGAAGCATTTTTAAAGCCTAAAGGGAGGAACGATAGGGAAATGAAGGGTGGGGAAAGTCAAGACAGGGGTGAAAACCAGATTTAGAGAGGGCTTGAAGGGGTAATGGGGAAATTGAAGGGGAGTTTGTCGAGGGGAGAAGGGGGAGGCGATATTTTGCAAAGGGATAGAGGGCAAAAATGGGCCCTTTTGAGGAATGAATCAGCAGAGGAATTGCATTTCAGGCACAGTACAGAGAGACTCCAAGGAGGATGAATTTTCAGGGGAAAAGCATTCCTTGGAGGCTCCAGAACAATTCTAGCCCCCAGCTTGCTTGTCAAGAATTTATAGGGGGGCTAACAATGGCTCCACATGGGGATGGCTTCTTCTTGAAGGAGTCAAGAATTCAGAAATTGATCTCTTGGTGTAGGCCAGACGCCTGCTGCGGTAAGCCATCTTTCTTCTTTCTTTAGATTAGCTGCCACAATATATTAGATACAAAAATCAGCAGAAACATTTTCCCAACCAATCTACCTACCCAAACTAGAGCTCTAGCAATTTTCCCTTGGGTGCATTTGAACTAGCAGACCCTTTATATTTTATTCTGCAAAACAGAAAATGAACCTATTCTAATCCTACCCTTATTGCTCCATGAGGTCGGATTAAACTGTTGGCCTCATCTATTTCTCTACCTAATCTACTACCTGTTGGGATTAAACTGTCCAACAGGTTTCTTCACCTACATTCTAAGACAGGAAATTTAAACACAGCCAAGCCAGGATTAGACAGTCTGACTTGCTGGGCAGAAACTTGAAGAAAACAAAACTGAGAAGGCATAGAATTCTGCTACTGTGAAACATCCTTCTTTCTTTCTTGTGACTCAGGTTTTGAGCATATTTGAGTCACTTCTTTCCTTCAGAGGTTCATGTTTTGAGCATGTCTGAACCTCTCTTCTCATTCTGTTTTTGGGACGATTTCTTCTCTTTTTTGCTGAAACTGAAAATTTGCAATGGTATATACAATGGAAATGAAACTGGAAATGGAGAATTAGCAGAAATAGTGTTTGAGCATCCTGCCATTGACAGGGCCCCCAAACAACTCTGTACCATCGAGTTCTTGCAAGAAAAACGCATTAGGACCCACAGTGGCTTGAATGATGAAGGGACCTTGCCACAAGCTGTCGAATTTGCCATGTTTGCCTTTATCCTCTCTTCTTGAATCCCACTTCAGGACCTTGTCCCCAACTTTGAAATTTGCTACTTTGGTTCTTTTGTCAAACTGTTTCTTCATGTTTTCCTGCATTTTGACAGCTCTGTTATAAACCTGCTCCCTTGTTTGCTGAAGATGGATTGTTTCATTAATTCTCCTTATCGTGCTATCTTCTTCTGATTGGATTTCTTGGATAAGCTTTACCACTGGTATCCCAAGGCTAGTAGGAAAAACTGCTTCTGTCCCATAAACTAGCTGGAAGGGTGATATGCCAATAGATTTCTTTGTAGTGAGCCTGTCTGCCCACAAGGCATGTATCAACTTTTTATGCCACGACCTTTTGTTCTCTTCCAACAGCTTCTTAATGATTGTAACCAGGCTTTTATTTGATGATTTAGCTAGGCCATTACCCTGAGGGTAATAGGCAGTTGAATGTCCAAGTGCAATTCCGTACCTATGACAGAAATCAATCATTCTTTTGGATCCGAAAGCAGTAGCATTGTCAGTGATTATTTTCCTTGGGCAGCCAAAACGAGATAAGATGAAGTCTTCTATGAACCTAATGATGACAGAATCGGTGGCGTTCCTAGTGGGTATGGCTTCAATCCACTTAGTGAAGTAATCCGTAGCGGTCAAGATCCATTTGTGTTGCCCAGAAGAAGAGGGGTGGATTTCTCCAATGAAGTCTAAGCCCCATTGCACGAAGGGACCTTCTATGGCGATAGGTTGCAGAGGGAGGGGAAGGAGCTTTCTTTTGCCCTCAAAGATTTGGCATTTGTGGCAGGTAAGGATCATTTTATGGACATCACTAAAGAGTGTAGGCCAATAGTAACCAGCCCTGAGTATCTTGTTTGCAGTGGCCTTCCAACTCAGGTGGCCTCCACACTCCCCAACATGGAATTCTTGTTTGATTTTTTCGGCTTCAGTTTCAGACAAACATTTCAGCAGAAGGCCATTTGGATTTTTCCAATACAGACTCTCATTCATAATGAAATAATTTCTAGCTTTGAGTTTTATGAATATGGCCTTCGTTTTGGACAGTTCTGGAGGGGCATTGAGGTGTGTGAGCACATACAGGATATCAGCATACCAAGGAGAGTTCTGAAACTGCTCCTCAAGAGTTGGATGGGGCAATTCTTCCTGCTCATCCAGGGTATTCATCATGTTAATATCAAGGGCCTGTAGATTAGATTCAGCCATCAATTGGGCCAGGCCTTGACCTTTGATCAGCTTGGTGGGTTTGATTTCAATGTCATATTCTAAAATTGTAGCAATCCATTTGCCCCTTTTCCCATCTGGGTCTTGGGATAGGATATCTTTGACCACTATATTTGGCACGTAGGCAATGGTGTGAGAATGCAGAATGTACACCCTAAAGTATTTTAAGGCCTTAATCAGGGCATAGGCCTGCTTTTCCATGATGTTGTACTTTAAGGGTGCATCTCTCAAGGCTTTACTGAAGAAGGCTATAGGCTGTTCCTTACCTTCCGAATTTTTCTGCAGCAAAACTGCAGCTATCGTGTGTGGGGAAGCAAATGAAAAGATCAGAAAATCTTTTGAAAAGTCAGGGCTGATAAGGACAGGGGCTTGGGTGAGTGCAAGCTTTACTGACTCAAAAGATTTTTTGGCTTCAACAGTCCACTTGATTCCTGCATCTTTCTTTAGCATTTCAGTCATTTTCCTAAGATGCTCAGCAAGATTGGGGATAAATCTTCTAAGGAAATTGATCTTCCCAATGAAGGACTGTAGCTCCTTGATGTTTCTTGGATGTGTAATTTGAAGTATCCCCTCAACTCTCTGGGGGTCTATCCTAATCCCTTTCTCAGATATAATGTGGCCAAGAAGCTTACCTTCTTGCAGCCCCAAAACAGTCTTCTTAGGATTTAGGGACAGACCATACCTTCTACATTTCTCAAAAACTTTCCTCAGATGTTTTAAGTGTTCTTCTTCTGTTTTAGAAAAGACAGTTAAGTCATCCAAGTAGATAACTATAAAGTGTCCAATCTCATCTGAGAAAGCAATATCCATTGCTCTCTGGAAGGTAGCTCCAGCATTCATCAATCCAAAAGGCATTTTCCCATACATGAAGGTGCCCCATGGAGTGGTGAAGGCTGTTTTGAGTTGATCTTCTGGGAGTACCAGAACTTGGTTGTATCCTGAAAAACCATCGAGCAGGGAGATTCTTTTAGAGCCCACTACCTTCTGTAGGATATGCTCCATCCTAGGCAAAGGGTAGTTATCTTTCAGGGAGGCTCTATTGAGGTTTCTGAAGTCTATGCACAGTCTAATCTCCCCTGTTTTCTTCCTTACAGCCACTAAGTTTGACACCCAATCAGAAAACCTTACAGGGACTATAATGCCTGCATCATACATCTTCTTAATTTCCTTTTCTACTGCAGGCAATTGTTTTGGATTAATTCTTCGAAGTTTTTGTCTAAAAGGCTTATGATTTTCCTTTAGTAGTATCTTATGTTGTATAATGTTGGTGTCATAGGCCTTTAAGTCTTCATAGCTCCATGCAAACACATCAATGAATTCCTTAAACAAGTCAATGTATCTTTTCTTCATGTCTGCAGGTATAGACTTAGCCAGTTTTATCATTTTGGGTTTGTCTTCGGTGCCTATGTTGCATTCTTCTACATCTGATTCTGCATGTTCTATTGTGGGCTTCTTTGCAACATCATCGAAATCAAAGAGGTCTTCTAAGGGTGCTAAGCCTCTTGGTATGTTCTTGTCTTTGGCTTGCAGCACCTCCATTTCTTCTCTATCTGCGTTTTCACGTTTTATGGCTGAATCTCTAGTTTCTTCAGAAAAAGAATTTATTTCTATACTACAAGGTGTTTCTAGTTCATCTGGGGAATCCTCACTTGGGCAGTTGTCATCAGATTTTGAGTCTGAATCAGAAAATTCAAACTCATTTCTGCCCATTAGGAAATCTTCAATCTGTTTGTCTCCTTCAAAGACCTGCCAGTATTTTTCATTGTTTGGCACTGCAGGCCTGAATTTGGTCTGAATGATGATCTGTTGGTCGACTGGGGCCTTAGGATATGAGCTGGCTAGGTAGGCTAGTCCATTTGCAATAGCGTTTTGACCCCTAGGAATGGATACTAAATCATATTCAATGAACGTTTTCAGCAAATCTAGAGTATCATTCCTATATGCCCTAAGCCTGGGGTGTTTTTCCAAATACTCACCATTCATCTGTTTGATTACTAACTCAGAGTCTCCTCTCACGACTATCCTACGGGCTCCTAATTTTTTCAACAGATTTAAGCCCAAGATTAGAGCCTCATATTCTGCAATGTTATTCGTGCATTTGAAATGCAGATTGACAGCGTGGCTCTCTACGTGAGCATTTTCAGTGTTACGTAGCCACACTCCAGCTCCAGCGCTTTGCCTAGTGCAGGACCCATCAAAGTTCAATTCCCACAGGGGTTCTTTGTTTACTTCCACTTCACTTTCTCCCTTACAACTGGGTTCGCCATTAGGTTGAGTCGGGAGGTCTGTACTAGATTGTAAGCTGTCTTGTTGTTCATAGAGGCCATGGATGTCAGGGAGGTGGTTGGCCGGCTGTTCTTGTTCTGTTTCTGCTTCACTTGGAGTGAGAGGTCCACCACAGATCCTACAGGCTTCATTGCTGATTTCCTCTTTGTTTTCAGTGTGCTGCCCATGGTTTTCCTGATCATATTCTTCCAGAGTGGCCATTATGTGGAGGTCCATAGGCTCGGTGTTCTCATTTGTATGCCTATTCTGGGACTCTGGCTCTTCTAAGGATTCATCATTACAAAAAATGAAGGAGTCAAGATTGGTATGCACAGAGTATAATGGTGAATTTTCAAGTTTCTCGGGGCTACTGACTAGGAATTTCATTTGGGACTCTCTATACAGTCTTCTTGATTGGCCAAATATAGGGATAGTGGCATATGAGCCATCCATCTGCATGGTGCCTTGCAGCTTGGCTCCCCATGATCTAGATAATAACATGCCATACTTGGGTGGCACGTCTGCCACCACTACATCCATGACCATACATTTCGTAGGAATCTGAGTTAAGCTCACACATAAATCTTTGATGAGGCCTAGGCATTTTACTCTACTAGAGTCAAATGAGTATAAGTCTTTGTAGGGTCTGGTGATTTCGAGGCCTAACCTTTCCATCACTACCTTAGGCATTAGATTGTGTGATGCACCGGAGTCATGCATGGCATTATGAAGGATCTTGTCATGAATGTTAAGACTGATATAAAAAGGTGGAACTGCCCCTTCCTGAAATTTCCCCTCAATCTTGGGACCAAACAAAAGGGCAGGCTGATCATCATTCAAATTCACAGTGTCATTATTTATACTCAGATTTAATGCTTTCAAAATCTGGCCCTTATATACATCCTGAGAGGCCAGCTCAGATAATGGTACAGAGATTTTGATTTTTGCGATCTCACTTTCTAAATTGAAAATGGATTGGCCTTTGGGAATGCTCAAATCTGTTTTATCTGCCACTGTTTTAGTGGCTGAACCAGCTTGTGTTTTCTCATTATGTACATGTGTAGGAATAGTTTTGTCAGGAGCACTAACTGAGGTGCTAGTGCTACTGGTTGGTTGACTTTGTTTTTCATTGTTTTGGTTGCCTTTCTGTTGGTTTTTCTCAGAACTCCGAACTGTAGGTTTATCATTTACAGCAGTTACTTTAGAAGGTTTTTCAGGCCTCCTTTTGATGATCACCTCAGCAGTTTTGGTTTCGGAAGTGTCTTGGTTCTTTTTTCTCCTGAGCCCATATTGTTCTCTGACCTGCAACATGGAATTTTCGAATCCCAACCTATAATCCTCAGATTCAAACCATTCCTCCTCCCCATAAGAGGTTGAGGGTTGGTCCTCTTCTGAATCACAGTTTAGGATCGAATCCTCTGTTTCGAACATGTTTATCACATTCCCTTCAGACTCTTCTATGATTCCCTCATCCTCATCAAGAAAGTTTTGGAAAGGGGGAATGACTTGCTGATCTGACTCTTTCTATCTGTTGGGGGTGTTGTTGTTTCTTCTAAAGTTTTGGTTTTGGTTTTGATTTTGGTTCCTGTTCTGAGTGATAGCCATCTTTTCGACCACTTGGCATAGCTTATCTAGATTCTTAGACAATCTGTCAATATTAGGATCTGAAGTGGAGGCTATAGTGTCATCCTTGTATGTTACTCTCTTCTCAGCTCTCAGTTTGGCCCTTTTCTCAATCAAATTTGCCTCTATGTTTACTTCCCCTTTCTGCATATCCTCCAATGTGGTATATTCTTTATCTCTAAGCTCATAGGCCATGTCAGCATCAAATCCATCAGGATATTTGGCCAGGGCCATTCCTTGTGGAGGTTTCATGTGTGGGGGAAGAGCGTTGTAAATGTTGTTGAACCTAGTGGTGTAATCGTGAACACTCTCTCCTATGTTCCTCTTAAGGGACATGTACTCTGCTAGGAGCTAGCGAGGGTTTGCTCTAGTTTCCCATTTGTTGATGAAAGTCTGGTATAAAGCAGGGAGATCTTGGATACTACCAGCAGGTAGGTTTTTAAACCACTTTTTAACCTCTCCCCCAGGCTCTGCGCAAAAATTCTCATTTTGATTGTTTCATCATCAATTTCCATATAGTCAAAAGAGTCCTCCATTTTATCTACATGTTGTTGTGCTGTTGTGGGCTCTTTAGCAGGGAAGTGTGGGATTTTTTATTGATAATCATCTGGTAAGAGCAGTAGAGGCTAAGGTAAAACTAGAGGTGCATACCAGGCTGCCATGATGATGTTCTGATGAGGTATAGGGTTGGCTTGAGCAGCTGGTAGTTGGACGACAGGGATGGTAGGACCAGGAGAAGTCTGTTGAGCAGATCTAGGGTGAGAAAGCCCTAAGTTTTGGAGAAAGTGGAGATCGGGTGGTGTGGAAGGAGGGGTTTCGCTGTCCCTAGTGTCTGGCTGGTCTGAAACACTGAATGACCTAGTTCTAGGTAGTCTGTTTTGGAGGTCTAGGTCGAAGAAAGGGTCTAATAGAGCTACAAGATCTTCTGGTGCAGAATTGGCTCTATGAATGTTGCTGGAAATAGTTGATCTCCTACTCACAGGTGTTCTTTTAAGGATTTTCTCAGGATTATCAACTGTTTCAGGCAGGTTTGGATCAGGGAAAGCTCTTGTATGAATGGTTCTGTGAGCCAGAGTGCTATTTATAAGCCAAGCAGCTTAGCCCTACTCGTTATTTCTACTGTGGTTAATGTTGTCTTGGGAGCTGGCCTCCCTGTGGAGTCTTCATTATGCTTGGGACTGGTCTCCCAGTGGAGTCTGATGTGAAACCAAGATAATCAGCAGGCCTACTGATCACCAGTGGAGTCTTTAACGTTTAGGAACAATGGAGTCGCCAGGTGGAGGGTTTAGGATGATTCTAGGGTACACTGTCCACCACAGTGCTCAGGCACTATCACCTTTCAGGAATCTCCTCTAAAGCAACAAGCTCCAACCAGAGATTGACTGGGAGGGCATTTACCAGATATGTCACCCCTGAATAGAGGATGAGATCTGGAGGCCACCTGGCCCTATCTAGGCTCTGTCTAAGAGTATGGTGGATATTCAATAATGGAGGCTGATTCAAGAAAGGTGTGACTAACTGTCAACCTAGCCAGAGCTCTAAGCTTCTAAGGATGTTTGAAATGAAAAGCACTCAGAATTCCCCAGTGGAGTCGCCATTATGTTGGGGTTCCCATGTTTTGGCCAGGTTGACAGAGACCAAAAGATGAGACAACATAGAACCACTTTTAGACCTCAGGATCTAGCCCTTCTAGGTCCAGAGAGGGATCTCTCTATGATTGTCAAAGGATATATGTCTTTGAAGTTCTCGATTGTGATTTTAGGCTAGTTATAGGCTCAAGGTCGTTTGTTTGTTTGTTTAGGTTTGGTTGTTGAGAATCAGGAAGGAAGGTTTCATCATAAGACAAGGATGGGTAAAGAAGGAAGCTAGGCAAAGATAGATAACTCAGGGAACATCAAGGCCATTGGGCAATGGAGTCAAGAAAGGATTTACTTATGTTCAATGTGTAAGCTTCAATTGGGCTAGTCATCTAGAGCATTTGGATCTCAAAGACTGATTGGTGGGATGGGACACTAAGGGATGAGAATGAAGGATGAAAAACCATCTGATTCCGTCTATAGATCGGGCCAGAGGTCATTTAACTCCAGGCCTGCTTGGACAAAACCATAGGCACCACAAGGGGTCTCGAAAAGGTTTGCGTTGGAAGGGTAGGTTATGAGGAGGCAGCGACAGGCTTTACACCTCCCAATGTTCCTAACCTCTTTCAATTAAATCTTAACAAAGACATACGAATGCGGTTCTATCCCAACTTGCACATCGAGGCAGGCAATAATCATCCAATCATGCTGGTTAGTTAATTAAAACAATATTAGACACTGTGAGTGAAAACATTAAAGACTGAGAGAGCTGGGATATAAGGTACCTAAAAAGGGTAAATCTTATATCATGCATTCAGATGTCAGTCAGAAGAACATGGAATGAAATGGAAATAAACACAGAGATAAGGAAAAGATCACCAACTGCTGTAGATCAGGATCCAATGAAAACTGATTATCATGTTAAACACAACACCAGTCAGGTACATCACTGCCCAAATCTTTACATTCAGCCTGAATACATCATGTTTCTTAGCCTATCATACAACTGTTACACAGGAAACTTGGCCCGGGACGAAAATGCTTGCAATTCACTGATAATGCGACAACAACCCCTTACAATATTTCTTTCTGGGTTTTATAACAGAAAAGACTCAGAAGCTCGACTGAAAAGGTAGGTGAATTCTAAATGTATCATTAATCGCAACAATGAATGCAGGCCGAGGCCCATTCTTCTTGACATGAAATATATTTACCCTTTGTCACATTCCCTGTAAGAGAATGATCTGCTCCAGATTTGATCTTGACATTTTGGCTTGTTGTACTCCAGGTGATTTGAACAGAAATGAAATAAACTGCAAAGAGGGCCTGCCTCATAAATGCCTGACTGCCTTCGAGCTGTAGTTTGGTGGGAAAACTCTTCAAGGACATTCTGCATAATAAAAACAGTATGGATGCCTTGTCCCCGATGAAGAAAAACATTTTGCTGACGGAAACCCTGATATTACCTTTTGTCTGCGCTCGGGGTCTCTCGAATCGATCCTCGGGGTCTGTGATCTATGGCTTTTCCTCTGAACGCACTGATTTAGGGCTCCAGATCTTCATTAACATGCCCTAACCTCTCTTTGTTCTGTGCTGATACACTTTTCCGCTTCGTCTTTTCTGACAGGGTAGATCGGGCTTTTAATGGCGCTGAAAGATTTCAGTGCTCAAAATATATCTTCTGTCCTTGATGAAAATCTTCCTGGCCGCTTTCTTTGACTATTTTATAACATTATCAACCCCTGGATTAAATACTGACAGCGCAGCCTGCCATGTAACACCATGGCGGTCTTCGACCTTTGGAACCCCTGCAAAACAACGAATAGTGAGGAAAAACACGGCAATGGACGATGGCAGTGGCGGGAACAGAATGCGAACGTGAAAAACAGCCATGCAGACGGAGGCTTGGGGAGAGAACGTGAAGAAACAATGAACAGAGCTCTGGCGGAGAGTTATTGGTTCAGAGGGTGAAAACATATGAAAAAACATTAAAAACACGAACTCTGGGTGCTTTTATGCAGTGGACAGAGAGACTATACGGGAATGCGTGCGGTGCTGACGTGGCGTACGGAGAAAACACGGGGACGGATGACGTGGAGACCTGGGGCAACAGCATGGTCAACGATGCACAGGCAGATCTGGACCGTCGATCGGGCGACGATCGACGGCGGAGAACGACGTACAGTAGGCCACGTGGACGGTGGAGAGTGGGTAACGAGCGTGCAGCTTTGGGAGATGGCAGCCGTCGGATGAGGGCTCCAAGATCGGACGGTGATCGCGAATTCCGCTGCCCGGCCTTCGTCCGAGAGATAACGCGCGGGATGGCGGTTTTCTGGAAGTGCGCCTGGACACGTGGCAGAGCATGAATGGGATCGCTGGCTCTCCAGGGAAAACCACCCTGCGTGCGATGGTGGTGCGGGAATTACCGGGGGATTTCGAGGGTGACGTGAGCAGGCGGGGACCACAGATTTCGGGAGCGCTCCGCGCCGTGGATTCGGCTTGCAATCGGACGGCGGAGATTCGCCGAGAAATGCACGGAAGGCAAACCTTTGCCATTTGATTAATTACCCAAAAATATGGTTTAACAAAGGTTTTTAACGGATTTTCGAGCGGAGGACAGGGCCCGAGGGATTAAGCGCCTGAAGGTTTTGGGAAGGGTCACGGCGCTGGGTTTTATGGAGGAGAGGGGGCGCGGGGCTAAGGAAGAAAGGGCTTAGGCCCTATATTATGGTTTTTTCGTATTTCGAAGCATTTTTTAAGCCTAAAGGGAGGAACGATAGGGAAATGAAGGGTGGGGAAAGTCAAGACAGGGGTGAAAACCGGATTTAGAGAGGGCTTGAAGGGGTAATGGGGAAATTGAAGGGGAGTTTGTCGAGGGGAGAAGGGGGAGGCGATATTTTGCAAAGGGATAGAGGGCAAAAATGGGCCCTTTTGAGGAATGAATCAGCAGAGGAATTGCATTTCAGGCACAGTACAGAGAGACTCCAAGGAGGATGAATTTTCAGGGGAAAAGCATTCCTTGGAGGCTCTAGAACAATTCTAGCCCCCAGCTTGCTTGTCAAGAATTTATAGGGGGGCTAACACCTCCAATTAGGAGGTCTTCTCGGTGAAATACCTCCTTGCAAAGAGGCATCAAGGCATAGAGTAGGATGTGGATGTAGGTGGACGGATTTTCCCCTACCTTTATTGCATAGGTCCTCTTTCCTTCTTTGTCTTTTCAAACCTTGAAATAGAGAAGGGTACATTCTCTTCATCTTGTGATGCCATTCCTCCTCTTTTCCTCCTTCTATCCTCAATATCTCATCATTTTACAATGATGGTACATGCTGCTCATGTGTTATGCCAAGAGCTCTATGTGTGAGACCTTTTGGAACTCCTTGCAAGAGTGCAAGAGTTTCTTTCCTTGGAGCAAGTGCTCCATCCTCCTCTTCATGAGGTGCTTGAGGTGCCCTTGTTATGACTGCGTTATCCTCTCCTACCTTCCCTTTCTCCTCTTCAATAGTTGAAGTTACCTTATCCTCAACAAGATACCTTAGATCTTGGTCTTCTTTTGAAGAAGGAATCTTCATGTCTTCCTTTTGAGAATAAATCCCTTCATTTAATGGAGATCTTTCCTTTGGAAAGGTATCAGAGAAGTTTACATCCTCTTAAATAGATCCCAGAAATGGAGTTGGATTTATAGATCCTCCCAACCCATGCAACAGTTTTGTTTGACATGGTTTGATAGCCTCTAGAGAAAGTGTTTTACATGATTCTCCATCAAACCTTTCTACTATTCTCTTAATGAACTACGCATAAGTAGATGTAGTGCATTTTTCAAGGAAAAAGATTCAAACAACCACCAAGCATAAGCCTTACCCTCAAAATGCAACGTTGCTACTTTGATGGCCTCATTTTCTGAAACTTGATGTTGTTGCACATAGGTGTCTAGCTCCTTCACCCATACCCTAGCTGGACATAGAGGTGATATATCAAAAATAGATAGAAATAATCTACCCTCACCCTGATTCTTGCTCCTTGTGCTCCTTTCCTCCTTAATTTGGCAAAACCCTTGGAAGTTCAATTTATCTTTGAACTCCTTAGATTGAGCTTCATAATCCTGCAAATAATCACCAAGAGTATCTCTTTTTGGCACATCTCCTTTCTTCCTCTTCATGAAGAAGTTGCTAATAGGACGTGGTAGATCTGATGATATGGCTGAGTGCTCATATCCATAAGATGAGGATTTAGAATCTTCCTCTTGTATAGATCTTGCTGAGGGATTTTTAGGTTTCTCCCTCCTCATTTCTTTGATGCCCTTGCTTCCATCCTGCAGATTTGGAAAGAGAAGTTTTGAGAACCTCATTTCTCTAGAAAACAAGGGTTTGCTCTGATTTCTTCTACAAATCTCCTCCTCCACATGAGAAGACTCTGTAATGCTTGAAGCTCACAGGCTGAGCCAAGATTTTTGCTCTGATACCATTGTAATATCCCAAAACCGGGATTTTCTACAAAAATAAGAATACCTTAAGGTATTCCAAAGTTGGAGAGCAGAAATTCATCAACTCATATAGTGTATTTAAACACATATCCTTCATATAACAATCACAACAACAAACTATGCCTTTATACAATGTCACCAAGTGGGAAAAAGCAACAGTTTTGGCCCCAAAAACGTTATTTTATGAATATTGAATTATAACAGTGAAAAATAACAGTTGCGTCCCTTAGAATGGACAATATAGGACATGTATGCAAAAAAATTTCAGAAACAAATGCCTTTAGCCTAGTTAAACAGGCCTCCCATGCTCAAAACATCTGAAAATTGACAAAACCCCAAGACCGCAACACACAGAAATTGTTGCATAAGAGACTGAGCAGTCTAATGGAGGTCAAAATAAGAAAATAGAAGGATAAATCAGTTCTTTTTATTATATTACTTAATGAGGCATAAAAACAAAGATCTAATCTCTTTTATATAGATCCAAGAAGACCTGGTAAGGGTTTCTTGACAGAAATGATATACATGAAAGAGCTGCTGCAAATCTTTGGCTGAATCACGCTGTGTAGTTGAAGCTCTACATAAAAATGGCTGAACATGCAAAGAAATGGCTATAGATGCTTCCTCTAGCTTTCCCAAAGAAAGGTTGATCCTCCTCTTGGGAAACTAGCTCCTCAAAATAGGGTTTTGACCCCTCCCACTACACACCTTAATAAATAACGTAGTTTTCTGAAGGGAATGAATTTTTTATAAAGGTAGGTTATTGGCCCAACACCAGGTAGTGGAAAATTCAGATCAGAAACCTCCTCTTAGATTTCTTAGACAAGATCTCCAAGAAAGAGTAGGGAATCCCCACCCGGGAAAACCCTTGCACTAAGAAGTGCATCAACTTAGCTAAACAACCAAGTATGTAGGAAGTCTAAGCAGACCACATAAAATATAATCTCCAATATCCCATATGCTTTCCCTCTCCTCCATTATATAATTGATGAGCTTCCTCACTAAGGGTCCCACCCACTAGGAGGTTGCTTCCATGCAAAGATTCCTCCATCACAATTACGTTGTCTCCATTAGTGAGGGTAATCCTTTTACAGTGCAGTTTGATTTACTCAAGCTTGACTCGATCAATCTTGATAGGGTCATTCTTCACTGAGTCTTCATGCCTAGTCTCCTTTCACACTCAAGGTGTCTTCATTTTAACTAACTAGCTTGATTTTCATTCACATTGAGCTGTCTTTATTTAGGATCCACTCTTTGAGGATAAATCATGTTGACTTGGTCAAACTTGACCTTGTCCACATCGTTTAGATCTTGTTCACACATGTGGATGCTTGATCTAGTTATCCATACTTGAGAAAATTATGAGCCTCCTTGCCCATTTATTCATCCATCTAATTTTTAAGAGAAAAATTAATATTCCCATTAGCTGAAGCTAATTTAGGAATATTACATGAAGAAAGTAGATGCAAGAAAAATCTCAACCAATTTAGCAGTATCATGATCTGTGATATGATTGATGACCTCAATGGCCTCATTAATGGGGATATTAGTGTAAAGGGAGACCACGTCGAAACTTACAAGAAGGTTCCTATGATCAAACCTTATCTCCTTTAACTCATTGACAAACGATGAAGAATATTTGACAGAGGACTCTGTAAGGCCACCAAGGGGTCACGACAAGGAGGGAAAGAAGAGGAATCAACAACAACAGATATGCTGGAGGGAAGAGGATTATGAGAAATGGTAACAACGATGGAATCTGGGTGAGGATGAGAGGGAAGGGATATGGAAAGATCACCATTGTTACACAACATTTTGTCACTGTCCCTGTAATGCCCAAACTCGCACATTGGAGGGTCATTTTTGTGACTAAGAGGAAGTGTCATGCCTTGCAAAGACCATCATTGCATCCCTTTACATGAGAGAAATATTCCTCCTGTCGACAATTCCCTGAGCAGAACTATAAAAACCCTTGTTTTTGCCTTGCCGCGAGTAGCTAGTTACACTTCCGTGCCGATTGGGAAAATTAATGTTGAGCTCACGCCAATTGGCACTCTATCCTAGTTAAGCAACCACACCAAGCTATTTATGGAATGTTTTTTAAAAATAGAGGCAAATATTCCACCTCAACAACTTCAAGGATGAGCCATTGGGAGTGGTTGAACTAAATAACCACAAACTCCCTCCTTTAGTTTATGTTTTTCCACCTCCCATGAGAACCTCATAAGGGATAGACCTCCCTCCCACCTTTGTATGGATACCAACCTCCTCCTTTTCCTCTATAAAAGAAGCTATCTCTCTTTGCATCAACTATCTAAACTTGGAGAATTGATACTATAGCTGAATAACTGCGCATAGATTGAAGAGTTGCATTGTGAAAGAGATAGAGCAAGGAGGAACTTCGTTGAGAGAGCTTGAGTCCATGCCCTCATCTCGTTCAAATCCCTTAACAAGTACAGAGATGCGCTTTGGCTGAACCCCACTGGAGGAGGCTGCGGCGTCAAAGCATCGGTTGTACCTCTTCCTTCTACTTATATATACATGACTAGCATTTGGGTTCTAGTTTTGTGTTATTTTCGTTTGATTTAACACAACATGCTTATCCCTCTTTGACTGGTTAGTGATTGCGAATGAAATTATTATGTTGTATGATTCTCCTGTGTACTGTGTTATGTGCAGGTAACCGATCGTGACTGCAAGCAGATTGTGACTTGCCAAGGTAGGAGCGAGAGGTCACCACCATTACAACTGCAACAATAGCGTTGGACCCCAGGTAGGTCGATCTACTGTGTCCTCTTTCATTATGTAGTTAGGAACCTACATTATAGCATGTCTCTTTGTTTCCAGACCCACCCTAGGGCTAGAGGGATCGTCTCTATCCGCAAAGAGGATTTACCTGCATAACAAATTGGCGACTCCGCTAAGGATCAGTGTGAGTTTGTTGTCTTAGCTTGTTGGGTCATTTTTCGGTTGATTGGTTTGCTTGTTTGTCTTTTTCTGGTTTGCCAACTTGCTTGCCATCCTCTGTTCAGCTCCAGAGTGTCAGGATTGACCTCTACTCAATGGATTTTCCCTCTTTCTATAGTTATCTAGTTTGGCACTCTTTTCATTTGAACAGTCACGCCGATTGGCGCTGGTTTCTCTTGGTGCAGTCGCGCCAACCCCTGTTTGGTGCTGAATACAGCCTCACAATCGTGCCCATTCTTGTAGACTTAGGTTTACCCTTTTTTGATGAGTTTTTGGTCAATTTTTCTTGCCTCTGGGTTATTTATTGTGCGTAATGAAGCCTTTGAGATTGTTTTCACCATTGTAGACTTGTTTTTCTCAGTCGTTTGTCCATCTTCCTATCGGTGTAGTTTAAGGCCTTGGGGTTTCTACGTGTCTTTTTGTGCTGAGCCTTATGCTTGAAGATCAAGTCTCTTTGATTGCTGTCAGTCTCATTTTGGGTCGATTGCGCTGAGTTTTTGTGATCCTTTTTTACTGTTTATTTTGGTTGAATGGTCTTTTCGTTTTATCGATTGATCCTTCCCCTTATTTCTTCAGGCATCGATTACATTGCTTGTGTTGAGTCGTTTTGGAAAACTCTCTCTTTTTGATTGAAAGATTCCAACATTCGTTTGAGTGTTCTCTTGTGTTTGTTTTGTATTTGGTTGAGCCATTAAATTCCAATTCCTACATTCGCATACTCAAGCTCATGCTTATATTTCGTTGAATTAGTGCATTGTGTGCTTTGTTTCATTTGGAAAATTAAAAAAATGTTTTGCACTCTTTTTTTGCATAGAAATTGAAATTTTCTTTCGCATAACTAGCATTTGTTAAATCTACGAAAGAGTTTCATTTTCGATTAATTGCATTAGATTCATTATAATTTTTCTTCATATAATTTCCTTTCTTGTTATTGTTTGAAAGATTTCTATCCTTCTCATAACTAGCATTCATCGAATTGAAAATGATGTTCATTTGCATATAGTTTGCATCTAGGAAGTTGAGCTCCAAATTCGATAGGGCCTTAAAATTGAAACATAATCCAAGACCAACTGTTAAAATTCACTCAATGAACCTAAGGTAACATTGAAACCTAATGTAACATTTCTAGTGGTCTAGGCTAGAGACGTGTTCCGACGTCTTCAAACCTAGTAGCTGTCGTTCGCCTTTTGGCTTTAGACAGCGCTAGTACGGACTTGTGCTCCCCGTACTATCGCGTATATAAAGGGAGACCCCTCTAGGTTGCAATCCTTTTATCCATAGGAAGCTGAGTCTATCGCCTTGTAATCGTGATACACCGAACACAGTATTCGGGGAGACTACCTGCATGTACGTTAAGTCCTTGGTCATTTCTCTTTCATTTTATCACCAAGGTGTATATGGAAGTTCACGGAAACCTGGTACACCCTTTTGCTTAGAGTACCTAAGTAGTCATTTCGATCTTTTCGTGACTCTTTAAACAAGAGAAGAGATCATCGAGCACTTGTCCTTTCACGATCGTTTCAAATTGAAAGTGACTAGAGTCATCTTTTGCTTGTTTCTCGACTCTTAAAACATGAAACAATGAATTTTGGTTTCAGTGTCATAAAAATAAATCACCTACGATTACATGCCCATTAAAAGTTTTGTTACTTGGCCTGTTCTTTTTTTCCTTATTTTTGATCTTGGAGCCTTCGATTGGTTACCTCTTTTCCTTCCTGTTTTGATATACAGTCAAAGTGGTGGAACCTCTAGTTTCATAATCCTCACTGCCTCCTAGTGGTGGTTCTTTTTCGAACGTTTCTTTTGAAACCCCTCAGTCCACTAGGTTTGCTGAGTTTTCACAGCCTATTCTCCCATCTATCCAGCCTCTTTCTACTCGATCTCCGCTTGATGAGCCAGTTGAGTTCAATTGGCCTCCTTTAAGTGCTTCGTCTGGTTTTGGGGAAGAAGGAGAATTCCCTCCTCTTACGTCAAGATCGTTATTTATTTCTGCTGCGATACCTCCTAGTCCCCGTAGTCTTTTCAAAGATCTTACGGCAGGGTCAGATATGGATTCCTCGAGTCTAGTTGGTAGTGAAGCAATGCTTGTTTCCTCAGGATAATATCATCTTTCTCCCGAAGATCTTCCCTATGTCTTTATCTAATCTTCTCCACCATCAGTGTCACTTGCGCTTAGATATAGGTTGTTGAGTCAAATTATGTCTGGTGTTGCTTCCATAACACAATCCAGCACAGTAACTCCTCCTCGGAGTTTAGTCCTCCATTCGTTAGGATTGTCACCTTCGGCATCAGATCCTTCGGTTACTATTACGTCTATCCCAGTTATACCTATTGTCTGTGTGGCTTCATCTACACTGGTTGTTACATCTTAGTCATCTGGATATTTTCACATTCAAAGGTCCATTTTTCTCAATCCCACGTGGCCCGTTAATCTTGGCCTGGGAAAATCACAACCCCACGCCGTAGAAACCCCACTTGCTTCTACCATGCCTATGGTTTCTACTTGTGTTTGATGAGCAGATGTTAGATATTCACCGACGTTATGCTCCCTCCATGGAGGCTATGCCTGCTTCTAGTGTTGTTTCCACTACCCCCATGATTCTTGGCGGCCTTACTTTTGAAGAGTATCTGTTGGCTGTTCAGTAGCAGAGCTCTCAGGGTTCTCAGTAGTCCCAGACTCTTGGTAATCCTCTTTTTCATCACTATGATGTTGTTGGTAACCATGTTTATTCATTTCCGCTTCATTATGATGAGCGTGGTAATCCTGTCTATTTGCCTCCTACTGATCCTTATCAGACCGTTTCTCAGTTTAGACCTACCTTGTCTGTGCAACTCTTTGGCTTGCAAGGACAACCCTCTATGGGACAACCTTTAGCTCAACAGGGCCTTGCCTTTGGTCCACAGGGGCAACCATATGGTCCACAAGGGCAAACTTTACAAGGACAACCATTGGTCCAACATGGACAACCCTCAGGTCTTTCAGGTCAACCTCTAAATCAACCAGGATCATCTTTTGGTTTGGGGGGGGAAATTTATCCACCACAGGGACAACCTGTTGCACCTCAATCACGGCCACACGTTCAGTATGGCCCAAATATTGTGCAACCAGGACAACCCTATGGTCCGTCTCTGAGTCAACTTGGTTATCAGGGACAACCTAGTCCGTTGCAACCATTAGGCCAACATTTCCCGCAAGGACAACCTGATGGTCCCCAATATCTGGTTCAGTAGCCGGCTCAACCATTTCAACATCTAGTTCAACCAACTTAGTAGCCGTTTCAACCTACCCACCAGTAGATTCCTTCGGTTTCGCAGCCGGTTCTACCTGTTTACCCAACTCAACCAGGTCCACTTGCTCAGCAGCCTACTCAACCTGCTCTGTAAGGTCAACCTGCTCAACCGCAGGGTGCTTACTACCCTCAAGTTTCATATCAACCAGTATATAGTGCGCCCCAGATTCCTTACCCTCAAAATAAACTTGTATATCATCGACCTAAATCCATGCTTACATTCCATAGCAGAACCCTTATGCTACTCAGCAAGGACCTCTGTGGTCTACTTTGACTCAATATCCTGGTCCTCAACCCCAGTATCAACCAAATTATCCAGCTTCTAATCCCTATGATCCAAATCCTTTGAGACAGAATGTATGGGGACAAAATCCCTCTCGGACTGTGTGGAATGTACACACAGGTCCTTATCAAAGACCTCCGATGACTTTTAATACTCAATTACCATTTCTTGCTACGTTGGAACTACCCGATGTTTCAAAGTTGACAAATGATCCTATTCTTCATAACACGTATTGACCTCTGGTTCCGACCAAGATTCCAGGTGATTTTCCTAAATTTTAGGGTAAGCCTAGCGAAGACCCCTAAACACATGTTATGACTTACCACTTGTGGTGTTCCTCTAACTCTTGGGTTGACGATTCTATTAGACTCTGTCTTTTCCAGCGAACTCTTACTGGTGCCACTATAAAGTGGTACATTGAGCTATCTCGTGGATTTTTTCAAGATTTCAATTCCTTAGCCATGACATTCCTTACACATTTTCAGTTACTGATCCGCTATGAGACTAGGATGCATCTCCTCACTTCATTGAAACAAGATCGAGCTACTCAAATCTCGGATCATATTCATGAGTGGCGGCATCATCGTCACATGATCAAATTTGAAATTTCGGATGAGCTTCCGACTCATTGGTTCACTACCTCCTTTGTTAATCAGATTGAAAAATACATAGCTATGGGGGCATGTGTAACCGAGGAATTAGCCATTGCTTACACCCAATACCTTGATCTTGTGCACTCTCAGTCCTACACATTATATGATATCTTGCCTGATGCTCCTCGACCTGTAACTTCTAAACCACCAGCGCCTCCATCCATCAATGGTATTATTGGTTCTGTATCTCAAACTTCTCAGAAGTCTTCTTCATCCAACTCTGGGAAGCAGAAGTCTACTTCTTCCAATAATGTTGCTTCTCAGCCAACTTCGAATTCTGGTAAACCCGTAGAGGTGAATGTCGTTCAGGCCAATCCTACGAATAATGCTTCTAAAGGTAAGAAAAAGGGTAAAGGTAAGGCCAAAGCCGATACCCCGATACAGGATTCTCCGAAACCTCATACTATTGATAGTTCTCAACGTAAACCGAAGTATCCTTGTTTTATTTGTGATGAAGAGCACTTCACCAAAGACTGTCCTCGACGGTCCAAGGTGAGCCGATTGCTCAAAGGCACCCAAGGAGCTTCGGCCATTCTTAAAGAACCTTTCCCGTCTCAACAAACCCGGATGGTAGAGAAACCTCAGTCCTCTGCCCCATTTGGCTCTCAGGTGTTCATGATAAACGGTTCTGCACCCGTTTCCATTTCTACTTGATCAAAAGATTATTCTGGCTCACATCAGGTAGCGGGGAAGGAGATCATTGATGGTCCTCCTCCTCCACCTACTTCTGGCCCTCTTGAGATTGAACAACCTAGTGCCGAATTTGTTGTACGATCACCTTCCAAAGGTGTACGATGTAAGTCTTCTTACAATCCTAATGCCCGTGCCGCTCAGAATTACAGTATTTTTGAGGATTTGGCTCAGGCACCATCTGCTATGTCTACTCTAGAAGTACTTCAGAGTTGTCCATCTCAACGAAAGGCTTTGTTATCTGTCATAGGTGGGGTCGATCCTGCCGATACTAGCCTTCTCATTTTCGATTTAGAGAATTTCGTCTCGCAACTTCCGCACCAAATTGCGCTCACTATCCAAGTTGGTATTAATGATTTGAATATACATCGGGCAGTTGTGGACGAGGGTGCATCTATTCAGTATAAGCTTACCCCTTTTCCGGACTGAAATAGATTATTTATGAAAAAGATATACTTTGATTAAGAATGGTCAATAGAGTTCTCTCCTACATTATTTTATCCTTTTGAGGGCTTGAGGGACTAAATTTATAAAAAATAACACTATGGAGTTTACTTATGTTTTTCTCCTGACTCCCTAAAACTGAAAAACACCGAGTTTTACTTTCTCCGGGCTTGTTAAAAATTTGTGTTGAAAGAACTAAATGAGTTTTATTTTTGTGTATTTTCAAACTCTTTAAACATTAAAACCACATCGAGTTACCCCTACACCGGACTTGTAAAACTTAAACAATGCAAGACACATCGATTACAATAGGACTGAACCATTCCTTCCTAGGGTTCGTTAAAAATAACTTTGGAGGACTCATCCAAAGGATGAGCTTATATGAAAAGCATATGTTATCCTTCTCAATATTTTGTAAAAATAAAGAGGTACTTGCCAATAATGGTGGGGGGAAATTGGGAAAGAACAATCATTTTTGTATTATTAAAGGTAGTATGTCACTCTTGAACATGACACTTCATCACATTTGTGTTCGGGTTGGGAAATTTTTTTGTCTCACAGTTAATCAAACCTCATTGAAAGTCTTCAGCTGGTTTTGGGTATTATCGTTGTGTCAAATGTTGCCAAGTCATATGTCGTGTCACGAATATGTTCAAGAGAAATATAACCTTAGTCAAATTTACCTTGAAAATCATAACCTTCAGTCGCATCGGTCATCCCTGAGTCAGTCCTGAATTACTTCAATATTGTTCTTCAAAACTTGACATGAAGTTTCGTGTCGTAGGCCCTCCTATGATAAATCGCGTCATATCAACTTTAGCCCACTATCTAAGAAGTTGATCTAGAAACCCTTTTCAGTACCTTGAGGCCTGCATGCCTTAATGGCATGTTTCTCGCTTTGGATGATAGGTTCTGATCATTGGCCTTCGATCGAATGATTCTATGAGTGTTTGACTTCAAAACATTTAATCACACTTCGTATATTGTACTGGAGTACCTTGAGGACCATTGACATTAATGATGGTTTCTCTCGCACTTGTTAATGGTTCACATCATTGACCAGTAATCAAGTGGTCTCTGCCATGTTCAACTTCGATACATTCACTCACATTCTTAGATTCACACATCGATAGAGATGGAGATCAAGACCCTGGATATAGTTTCATTTATCTAGGCTGCGTGGATTTATTAAATATTTATGATTGTGAATATATAGCCATTGATAGCTACGTCCATACTTTGTCTATTGTTGACATGGATCTTTGTGTATATCCCTACTAGTTCATCAGTTATGCTTACTATGAGTATGGGAATGTCTACCTCAATGATGTTTATATGAAAGCATGATATGGTAATCTTGGATTGTTTGTTTCAGGTCCTCAACCAATTGGTCTTCAGTCATCAAACATATTTTTCTGACTTTAGGGGGCAATCCGTTACACTAAAAGTTTTCACCATGACTTTCGATTCGGATATCTTGCCATCCGATGGAGTGTCTCAAGTGAATCCCTTATGAAGCTTGAAGTAATTAATACCAGGGGAAAAAGGAATTTTGGTTTTCACTGCTTAAAACTCCTTTTTGAGCATTTGTATAGTTTTCCTGAACAAAACTTGTGCATGTGCAGTTTCTTCCATTGTAAATTGCGTAGATCTGCACAGTTTCTTCCACTATAAACTGCGCAGTTTGTTCATGTAGGTAAAAATAAAAAAGGTAAGTCCTAGAAGCTTTGGTTTAGGAATCTTATCCAAATTAGAAGCCTTGAACCACTACATACCTACGCCTCATCCCTTGGTATATGGAACTTTTCTCCTTTTCTTAAGGATCATATCCCTTGAAAAGTGGAACTAGAAACCCCCTCATCCTTCTTGTAAATTGGACATAGGAATAAAGGAATGGGAGACTCTTAAGACTGGGATTTGTAAACTCATGCTGGTGGTTTTAGGTCTGAAGAGCTTGTCATCAAGGGAAGGAAAGGAGACCATTGGAAGAAGTCTGTGACATCAAGGAAACCATGTTGTAAGCTTGTTCTCCCTTTTATTTTTAATACAAAATAATTGTTCTTTCCTAATTTCATATGTTGTTGATGTTATTTATGGGATTCCTTGATCACTCGCATGGTTTATAACTGATTATTGATTAAATTATATGTTGTATTCTAGATTAAGGATAAAATTTACGTTTGTTTTCATATGTGAGATGCTTTGATCTATTTGAATGTTTTTGTCCATGTAGATCTCTTTTGGAGCATCATGGAGAATTTGTAGAAAGAATTTGGAAAGAATTTAAAGGATTGAGGGAAATTTGGTTGTAGAAAGTGCTGAAAGGACTTCTACAAGCACTTCGTCAATAGGTAAGTGATCCTTCACATACTACATGTTTCATTTTTTGGTTATAGGCTAAGGAAAGAGCTATTGTTTTATTTTTTTTGTTTCTAGTTTTCCTTTAGGATTCCAGGGAGATCGCTCTTGTCCACAAGAGGGATTTATCCGAGCAACAAAAACCCACCTGTGACACCACTATAAGGAAAAGACCCTCTAGCAGAGGTTATAAAGGAGGTTTTTAGTGTTATAAAAGTGGCAAAAATTGTCAAAAAAACATTTGCTACAACACTCGTTTTTGGTAACAAAGGTTTTGACAGAGCTTATAACGAAAATTCAACACAACTAAAAAAAACTTGGCAGCCAGAGGTTTTTACGGATGTCTTTCTTATCATCATGTTATCCGTGCCAGCCCCCATTTCAATTTTGGGTCATCAACTCCTCCTGAAAACTTTCAAGTTCCCTATCGTGGCTTAAGACATCCATTTCTGCTCACCATTGCCTGTCCCACCCCTAAAAATGCATTAGAAAACACCCCGGGTGCGTGTTCGGAATCATAAGAGGACCAACCCCTTTCAGTCATGACACCATATTTCTTACTGTCTAATGTGATCATGGCCCAGGACCACGTGCTATTCTCCAAGGTGCTTATTGTACATACCCATCGGGTGCACGCAAACCGTCCGATTAAGCATGGATCAACAGTCCGCAATCAACTCATCCTCGTGGTCCCCATGCCTGCACCCATTGCAAAAAACAGCCTATTTTTCTGCACCACTTCCCCAGGGCAGGTGGTATTCCTCATTGGGCCAACGATTCCACACGTTATGCGCTGCGCGTCCACGAGTACGGCCTCAATACTGCCCTCTCCCGTGCGTTAATGCTCGATCTAGGACGCGCAACGAAATTTATGTGAGCCGTCAGATCTGTGAGCCTTCATCCAATGGCGATCATTCTTCGAAGTTGCTCGAATATTAACCCAAGTTAATGCCGCCCCTGGCCCACTGCCTATTGCCTCCAGCGCACTTCCAACCGTTGATCTCCTCCCGAGATTGGACGGTTATGATTTACTCGCCTTTGCTGTTGACCAAACCCCATAGTTAGTACTCCACGTCATATGTTCCCGTCATCCTGTCATAATACCACCTGTCCCTCCATTTTACTCCACACTGTTACGTTGCATTCCCCACCATAGTCTCACATTTTTCACCAGTCGACCACACAGAAGTTGTCATCCCATTACCCCCCACCGTGTCTGCATTCTCGTGCATTTGTTTTCTTAACAAAGTTTGTGTATTTTGCAGGGCTCAAACGGAAACAATTTGTCAATTAATCACCGCCTCCATTGCAAAAATCGAAGATGCATCGAAAGATCAGCTTGCAGAAGCAGAATTTATGAAGAAGAGTCCTGGACAGTTGCGGTGACATGGCTTTCATTAACTAAGCAGGATGGAAATCTGCCAAAACCCTCAGAGTAATTCAAAAAGACAGATTGTTGCAGATGGAGATATTAATGGTGCAGATAAGGAATATCAGTGGAAGATGGAGAAATTCAACAATCAACATTTAATGTTTCAAGCCCCAATTTAAAGATTAGAAGGTCGAGGGTACCCAGCACAGAAAACAATACCCTCCGGGTGTTATTCCAGCCAAATTTTCTTCAGAGAAGTACAAAATGTTCATGTGGATTTATCTTTGCACTGTGTTCCTGAAGATATTTTCTTCCCAGTGCATTTATTTTTGCAAGCAGGTTGTCAAGTACAGACAGCATTACCTAGTCATTCAACAGTATGGGCGCGAATGTTTCCGCCATTTTGTTCAAATTAAACAAATTAAATGCTCGCCACCTACCTCATCTACTAGAATTTTCTGTTTCCTCTATAAAAACTAGGAAGAGAGGCATTGTAGGGGTTCCAGAGTTCTATCAGCGAGCTATGCAGTGAAAAGTTATTGTATACATCTTGTAAAACTTCTGTATGAAGGCTCAGAGCCCATAGGGTTTCAGCGAGGAGGAGTTATATCTGCTGAAGAGGATTCTGGTCGTTGATATTTCACAGTCTGTAACTTTCTCTCATATGTGTTAGTTTAATATAACATTTCATTTTATATATTCTTCTTGTATCATGTTTTGGAATGCGAGTGGCTCACTAATTTTAAGTATGGATTCATCCTAGTTGATGCCCATGCTTGGATTAACTGAGCGCTTTAAATATAGCCCATGCATGATATATTGTTTCATGTTCCTTTCATCCATAGTTCTGTTATATTAGTTACTTTGGGAGGATGCTTTTAAAATGCTATCATCTGGTATGGATTCTTAGAGTGGTAAGCCCATGCGTGGTGGTATTGCATATCTGGGTATTAGCTTAAAGCTAACTAATATCTTCTCGATTTTTCTTTCACTTCATACACCTTCTTATAAATTATGTCTGTGAAATATTTCTGAATTGGCCCACTTTATAGTAAGCTGTCTCTGAATTGTCTGTTCCTTTATGCTGGAGTTTTGCATGTTGTTCCTACATTATTCTCATCTCTGTATCAGCTTCTGAGAGAGTTTGGTCCCATTTGAAATCATTTTCCTTGTTGTACAAGAGATAGCAGGAGAGCTTTTGGATTGACACCCAAGATTATATTATGTGCTCCTTGCTATGATAAGATGTCCTAGGCACTGGTCTATGGCAACTCTAGGCTATCTCTAGGAGCAACAACAATTGTTGACAACACAACACATGCTTCATGTGTGAATGCATCAGTGCATTTTAACCTGTACGCACCGATACTGTAAACATACCAAGCACCAGGATGGAAAACAAATTTCGAAAGTCCCGGGGCGTTTAGAGATGTCCTAGTGCGTGTCACCCACAAATATGCACCGAGCCGATAGAAGGTGCATGCACTAGCGCCGTTAAGATGTAAAAACGCATCAGGTCGTTAAGGTGTAAAAACACACCAGGACATTAAGTTATAAAAATGCATGGGCGCGTTAAAGGAAAACCATATCGGTGCATGCAATACCTATCCACCTGGGTCGTAGTCATGGCATAGTGTCCTAGCTCATGACAATGAAAAAATTTAATCATCAATAAGTCCTTCTTCTTTCCCGCCTGACTGGAATCTCCTTTTGATTGGAATTTATTTCCTTTCCCTTTCTTTGCCTTTCCATCCAAGGCATAATTCTCCTCATCATCATGCTTGGATGAGGTTCCATCTCTGGTGTTTCACCTTATCTTTTCTTGCACCAAGCTGAACCACAAACACTCCCACTCTAGTAGTTTTTCGCTCTCATTTACTGAATCTTGGTAGTTGTGCCAGCTCTTGGGAGGGCCTAGAAGTGCTAGGCTGACCAGATCATCTTCAACAACTGTAACACCAACTCTCCCAATCTCATATACTCTACCAATTGTAGAAGCAATTAAACGATCACAAAATCACGAAACATACAAGAGAAAGAATTGAATCACACATTACGTAGTGATTTCCCGGGGAAAACCACAAGAAAAAACCCCTGCTATATGTATACTGCATTAGTCATAAAATATGAGAATATTACAATGTTTTTCTTAAGCACGTGCAACCTCTGCATTATCTCTACCTATCTCACTACTTCCTAGACAAACCTTGGCCAAAACTTAACCAACTTTTGGCTTGTCCAAGTCCCTATTCGTTGAGAATCAATCCCTATTAATTAAGAAAATTTCTCATCCACAAATACACAATAGATCATAGGCCTTCTTCTGACTGCATGCATCACCTATACAATTCGTATAATTATACAACTGATAGTACACTTCCCTTGAATGCGAATCTCAACTGGGTAACTCTTAGATATGACATGCATGAGTTATTTGTGAGTGAATCATTAGCTAACTAGTTGAGCACATGAAGCAACACCCCATTTTCTGACCTCCTACTAGTTCCTCCAACAATTATAACTAGTTTAACTGACTTTAACTCATTTAAATGTACATGTCGTAATTTGTAGATGAGAGTTATTGTATTCTAATCTTTCTTATGATTGAGTCGAGGACATTTAAGACAACTTTAAAATCTTAGCTAAGTATATGTACATGTAGTAATTTGCAGATGAGAATCACTATAGTTTTATCTTTTATGATCGAAACATCAAAATTGTAGACACCTGTCTAGTTGAGGGAGCTAATTATTTATGCTCCACTTGTAAAATTTCCAAAGTCATTAGAGTTGAAGTACCTATAAAATCTTGTAGAAAGAAATACGTCTAGAGAAATGTTACCAAAGAAAATTATCTACCATCTTTGAAATATATAGACCTAAGGAGCAACGAATTGCAAAGATTGTGGTAGTGTGAATCTTAGGTAAATGTCAATTCTTCTCTCCTTCTCTTTAAGGTTAATTCATTCATGCTCTGAATTGATTTTATTTGATGAATTCAATTTGTGTTCGCCTGTATTTTTTGTAATCCATGGTGCCATTGAATGATATTTCTTCAAATCAAAGTTTGATTCTAAACATACTTTGTGTCATGGTATAATTGGTTTGCATTATTTGGAGTGCTTCGTATTTAATATCACATTTTTCCTAAAAATAGGTAAGTGCCACTCATACTACGCTCACTAAGTATTAACGTCACTCCACTGTCCCATGTAGGACTCAAATTTCTATTTTTTTTTTTTACACAGTGGGAAAACCTATCATAACTCAGTTGTCAAACTAGCAGGGAGGACAACCATCTCTAGTTGTTATCCGTGAATGCAGGTTGACTCATCACCGTTATTCAAGGAAAACCACACCACTTGGAATAACTTGTTGGTGGTCCGTAAGGAGGCAAGCTTTCACTCTTGCCAAATGCCTATGGGTCTTGGGTCGTTAACTTGTTTCCTTACGTCTAAGAAAGACGAGCTCTTAGCGAAATAAAAACAATTTTAGGGCATACTCCACACCCTCTCAAATTTCTAACTTGATACATCTAACATACCTAATTTAATACAGAGATTTTTTTAAACAATATACGATCAACTTAATACCCAAAACTGATTATATATATCCCAAAAACATAACCAATAACTTTGTCATGAATGGACATTTGATGTATATAGAAGACCGAGTCCAATAAGGGAGAAAAAAATATGATTATTTGATTATTTAATTTATGTTAACATGTATTGGAATGCCGTTTTAGAAAAAAATAAAAGTAAATTATACATTTAGGAAGAAGTGTTTGGACATTTTATATAAATTAATTAATAATTTATTTATTTTTAAAATTATTTTATAAATAACAAAATTTTATATTTATTTAAATTTAAATTTTATTAATAAATTATTAATTTTTTAATTATAAATTTAATATATTAATTGCAATATCATAAAATTTTATTTCAATAATAGCATTGACATTATTTCAAGTCTATACTCTATATTAAAATAATAATCCTTCCCCACGAGACACGATGATAGAAAAAGTCTCCCCTCAAACATTCCGGCATAGCTTGCTGGGATGACAACGATTAGAGTGACTATTCAAAGGCGTTAAATCCTCTTATGGTGGTCTATGCAATTTTGTGATTTGATGCAGGGGTATGTCATAGTTTAGTTATTTTTAATTGATGTCAGTTAGTAGTGACGGTTTGTAAGCCAATATTAATAGAAATTTATTCTTAGGTGAGTTTAGTGACATTTTTATCAATACTTTTTTGGGGATCCATGTCGAGAGATGTTTATTTATTGAGTTTTATTACAATGGGTTAATATTAATTAATTAATATGTATAGTTTTTATTTTTATTTTTATAATTTTTTAGCAAATAACATGTTCTTAACTCTTAAGAATATTTAAGTTTGCAATTGATTTTATGTATTGTTGTCGTGAGAAGGGCTCTATAACTCAATATTAAAGAGATACATATTAAGGAGATATGTAAGTCTTAAATGTAATGTAAGAAATATTGTATGTCAATACTTTTTAAATATTTTAGTTTAATTTAATTTTATAACACTTTTTAAATTAAATATAAATGCAAAAAGGAATTAGAGAGATGTAGTGGTTTAAAAAATGATTTTGTAGCCATATTTAATTTTAATTAATAAGCACATATAAACTTACTTTTTATCTTACAACTGGAGTTAAAGACTTTGCATATTATTCACTGGAGTTGTCTTTAAGTGCGATTTTTTGGAGTTTGTGGTGGATTTCTGGCCAAAATTCTGTGAAAAAATTTGTGGTAAATTCTTGATTTGTGTTGTTTATGGATTCAACACCCTAAAAAACCTATGGGGCACTTCGATTTGTGCATACTTCACCCATCAAACTTGTGATTTCAATGAATCCTCAGGGGATTCTAGACAAATTAGATCAGAAAATAAAGCCGAAAACTTTTCAAAAAATCACACTTAAAACAACTCCTTATTAACTTGCAAATAGATTTTTTTACAATACCTATGAGCCAATACCATGGCTTATTAATACCACATGCCCAAAAACCATAACTTATTTCAAAATCAAAATATTATATATATATATATATCTTATTTTATTGTTATCTTATATCTTCTAAATTAAATTTGAAAGCAAACGTCTATTAATGTGAGTAAACATTTTCTCTCGCTAAATAAAATAAAACAAAATTTAAATTAAAAAATAAAGTAAAAATTAATAATTATAATGATCAATACAACAGTTTCTTGGTCAAATTGCACAAATTAAAAATTAAAATAAAATAAAAATTATTAACCAATATTACTAACATTTTGACTAAGTCAAATTACATTAAAATAAAAATTAAATAAAATTAAATAAAAAGATTAATATAACTCTATAAAAATAAAATAAAACTAAAATAAAAGTGGTCCATGTTATTGACTCTCATATTCAGGTTGAATATAGCATAAAATTAAAATAGCGTAAATCTATCTTAACTCAGAATCTACCAAAGGCCTAGAAAGATCAAATCTCTTGATATATAAACTTATTTTAGAGTGAAAAGAAATTTGATCCCTCTCACCCTTGATAAATACAAAATTTATATAAATTTAGACTAATTTATTAAAAAAAACAATACACTCTTAATATAGATTAAACATTTTTTTTAAACTATTAAGTTTTATTTTTTTTTGAAAAAACTATACTAAATATTTTAGAGAAATGCACATAAGAGACAAATACTGCATAAGATACGTGGGACCTTATAATTCTAATGGGTATTCTCCCCAAGTTTGATTGACATCCAACAAAGGCCTTTGTGTTTTGTTTATCACTAGTATAGATTCTAAAGCACGGATATAACATGAGCCCAGAGGGATCAAATTGCTTTTGTTACAAACTTATTTTAGAGTGCAAAAAATAATGTGTAATTTTTCACTGTTTAAATTATGTTTTTGAATGTTATAAAGATTACATAACATGTCTAATAAGCTATTTTATATTAATAAAGGTTAAAATATTTTAATGATAAGTCATATTGGATATTTTATCTCTATATAATTATATTTAAATATTTTATTACTTGAAAGGTGAAACTGAAATGTCAACAATGAATTAATTGTTTTGTAAATAAATTTTTAATTGTTTATTTATATAATTATTTAAAAAATATATTTTTAAAAAATTGCATACTTATACTCAATAACGTACTAGAACATTCATTCTACATTTTCAAAAACGGATTACTGTTTTTTCTGGCTACCTCATATCAAATCGGTGACTATGGCCATCTCGGCGTCCTCTCGTCTTCGGCAAACGGCAAAGCGTATTTCCGTTTCCGGTCCCGCCATGTTCCCATCCAAAAATTATAGCCGACTTTCATGTTCATACACGGTGTGATAGTGATAGTTACGAGTAGAAAGTCGATGTTCATGGATGGGGTAAGTGATAGTTACGAGTAGAAAGTTGATGTTTATGGATGGGGTAAAAATAATTAGTAAGTTTTTTATTTTTGTTTTTATTTTAATTTAAGGTGGATGAAGATTTGTTGACTTTTTATTTTATTTTTTTAATGGTTTGTTTAAATTGTTTTTTAAGAGAATATGTTAAGTTTATATTTTGTCTGAATATTTATTCACAACTATATTGTATTAGAGAGTTTATTAGGTTGGGTTGACTTTAAAAAAGTTGATGTGTCAATAGGAAGCAAAATTAGTGCCAGATGACCACGGTCCACCAATTTCTTAGAGATTTGAAATTTATCTCTAAGAACAAGTCTTTAAAGACTAAGTGAATACACCCACCTAAAAGCTTTGGAACAACAATTTCCTATAGATTTAGAATTTATCTCTAATAAAAAAATTTTAATACTACAAACCCCTAATGGCTCTGGCCCACCAATTTCCTAAAGATTTAAAATTTATATGGAAGAACAAGTCTTTAAGGACCCAGTTGAATGTCGAAACCCCATGAAGTTCGCGATTAATAAAATAAACAAAGTAACAGACTTCGATCAAAGCTTGGAATCAATAAAAGGGTGTCAATTTTCACATTACGAACGACATAGTAGTATATAAAGTGATGGATAGGAAATGTTTTAAAATTAATAAATGCAGAATTATCATGTTAAGGTTAACTAAGAGTCGAGAGATGGAATTTGACTGGGATCATGGAAATGATTTATTATTTTAAAAATTCAAAATTAGGAATTGATAAAATTAAGGAAAATCATTCATATATTCCACACAAAGGTGTATGCGATCAACACACACGCTGAATACATTCGGATTACTCTATTAAATAGAGTTTTTCAGATCAAACTTATTCCTAAGTTAGAAGGAGAGATTGAGAGAATTTATCAACCATCACAAACCAACATCTCAAATATAGGATGTAAGAATTAGTCCAACATCCCCTCTTAATGCTTACATTACATAAATTTATTGAAAACACAATAATTCTTTAACTTATCAGTATAGGCCCTATCAAGTTGCCTCATAACCCTTGTAAAGGTGTAGTCAGCAAGTTGGATTCCCAAGTTTGACCACTGAACTCCCGAATCAAGGACCTCCCGAAGTCAATTTCCGGACATCGTCCCAATCTATCACATAACCTCATTAGGATACCACTCCACGTCTACGACCAATGAGGGATCCTTCCCTAGATCCGCAACTGCCATAATATCTCGACAACCATCCATGTTGAGCCTTACTGTCACTTGATCTCTTCAAACACAATAGATTACATGTTTGTAATCGCTGAACTCCTAGTCATTCTATGGACGAGCTTCCATCCACCAAAATACATGGTTGCTAACCGATGTACTCGCCGGTTATCTAGAGAAGCCGTCTAGATACCGAATGTAACTAAAATTAGTTATTGCATCATAAATTTTCTATGAAATTAATCATAACTTAATTTACAAAACTGATATATATTAATAAAAATAATTATAACTCTGGCTCAGCGCTATGGACACATCATTCTCCTCCAGCTCGGCTTTGAAGCTCTTGGTAGTAACCTTGGAGTTAGCAAGGGAATGTATCACTACCCACGACTTGAACTTCGCCTCCAGGCCAAGTTTTTCGGTAACTAAGAATTTGGACTACGATTGTACGATGTGTGGCCTCGATCCATATGACCACCGGTATAAAAAGATTTGTGGGATCTGCACATGGCATCTTTTATCGCCTTCCAAAGTGGAGTTGTCTGAAAAAATTTAGAGGGAGGAGGTGTCTATGACTTCAAAAACTCGCGTAGGTATTTTTCAACTTGGCGGAGGCTGAGGTTCAATCTCTCGGCCAAGTGTAGATTTTGTTTTTCAAGCTGGAACATTGACATCGACAGTGTGCTGTTGGGTGAACAAAGCAATGACTGATCACACAAGACGTTGGATACCTGGTTTACGTCGATTTATCTCTGGAAAGTAGAGGCGCTATGGAATTGAGCAACATGGGCCGCAGTGGTAGCAAATCCAGCTGCACATAAACAACTTTTCTGCTTCATCTTCTGCACCTAAATCTCTCCCCAATCCCAGCCTTATACGATGAGCCCATTTCATTCATTTCCAGCTCTGCGTCCCTGTTTCCATCTGTGTCAAACCAAGAAGAATTTGTATTTCCGGTAGAAGAATTTATTCATTCATAGTAATGAAATTACCAAGTAATGTGACAGGTCATTGATCATTCAATCAAGGCGAACAGCGTGAACGGAGGGAGGTCGGTCATACTTCGGCAACAAAATATTGACAGGAAATCCGTAAGCTAGAATCACAATTCCCAGAAATCGCACACTTGCCGTCAACATCCAGGTTTCCATAGAGTCGATCCATTTGAATGCTGCTTGGTACACCAACAAACACGAGCTGCAAAAAATCTATTACACTTGCATATAAAAAAATATTTTACAATCTTTCACAATCCCAAATCCAGTACGAGCCTAAAGCTCTGATACCATAGTAAAACTAAATAAAATCACTCATATATTCCACAAAAAGGTATATGCGATCAACACACATGCTGAATACATTTAGATTACTCTATTAAATAGAGTTTTCCATATTATTAAAACCGTCAAGATCAGGAATTATTAAAATGGATTAGAGATGTTGGTCTGTTTTGAAATTCTAATCCTGTTGAAACTTATTTAGAATTCGCTTTCCACCACTATTCACCAAAAATAATTTAAAGCAAGAAACGTTCTTATCCTAAGAGAAAATATGTTATAATACATGCTTAAGGGGGTAATACTAATAAAGGGTTTATGCCGACAGAAATGATGTTAATTATAAATGTCATGCCATGGTAGAGTTGCAGTTTGTTTTTGAAGTGGTTTGGAATTAAGTGAGAGATTGTTATTATATTTTTAGGTTTAACATAATTTTATATGAATATGAATATGTTAGATGGGTTAACTAAACTTTTAGTTTGGGTAGGGTTTTAATATTGATGAATTTTAATAAAAGTTAAGAAGATATATGTTTTTTTTGGATTAAACATATTATTATGATTTGGTGGACATTTTGAACCAACTAATGTGGTTTATCCTTAGGATAAGGTGAAAAAGCTAAATCGATCATCATGAATAAATAGTAAGAATGCAACATTGGCTGGATATAGCCATTGAAAACTAGTCATTAGAAAACTAGCCTTTATAGAGTTAGTTAGTTAATTAGTCGTTAAGGAGATTACTTAAATATTTAAGAAATTTGGAGACATGAAATCTTATATTTAGTAGATTTTTATCTTTTTAATTTCATTATAATGAATCAAATAAATATAAAGAAAAAAAAAAGTAAAATTTATATCTCACTCATTTCAATTACTATATTAAACTTATAATATATAAAATCCTTAATAATAATAAAGATTACTTATATAAATGATTCAGATTTATGCAGGAACGCAATAAAATATAGAAATAGACATAAACACAGAGATGCAACAAAAATAAAACTTCATTTCATTAATATCGAATAACAGAAATATGCTTATAGACATAATGGACATAAACTAGCTAGGGCACTGGTAATGTATTTCTGAGAAGAGATGTGGCAGCTACATGCCTCTGAACTATGTTACAATGAGGCTTGAAGGCCTATTTATTGTTGAGAAATAATAGAAAACCCTAAACATCCAAAAACCTAATCGTAGGAGATGAAGCACCAAAACTATGGGCCCCGTTTGGGTAAATTGGTGTTTCAACTTCCCAGGGACGTAACTTTGGCATATGATCTCCGTTTGATGCACACCATACCTTGTTAGAAAGATCTATCTGAAGAATACAACTTTTGATGTGAGAAACATCATTCCATGGACCCATGTTGCTCCCAATTTTCCCAAAAAACGTTGTTTAGGGCCTCAAAATGACTCTCAAAGTTCAGGACCCGAAAAAATCCTAAAAATAGTAAGTTGTGCCGAAATTGAAAAACTGAAAGAACCGATGGTGGGGGTTCAAATGGAATAGGTGGGTGGCCACCAATATACACCTAGATCATTAGGGCTTCCAAACGGCTCCGGAAGTTCAGGACTCGAAAACCTGTTAAAAATAGTAAGTTGTGTTGAAACTGAAAAATGTAAAGAACTGATGGTGCGGGTCCAAATGGAATAGGTGGGTGGCCACCAATATCCACTTGGATCATTCCTCCCTCCTTAGGAAGAAATGGTCCCCATTGCGTTAAGTTCCTCCATGAGAGTCAAATTATGCTGAACTTGGTATTGGATTTGTCCAGGATGTCATGGACCTGTTGGCGGACGTGCTGGATGCATTCAATAAATTTGCTTTCCGTAGACAGTACATGTGTGGATTTTGTCTGTGTAATCGCATGAGGTATGGCAATATCAAGCAGCGGTGCGTAGGGGGTCAGATCGATGGAGTGTTTGTCTTGACAGTGTAGAGGAACCTCTGTGGGTGAGGAGAAAATTTCCTCGTATTCCTTCATGACTTTGTCCATCTGCTGCAGCCGTGCAGGGGAGCCCTGTTTCAAGGCTGTGGGCATAATCTTCTTCTTTCCCTGTGAGCGAGTTGTAAGGAAAATAATTTTCCTGGTTTGGGAAACAATCTTAATGCATCATTTTGCAATAGTAGAGGAGATGGCAGGAGGTGGTACTACCTCTGGTATCCTGTACAATTCATTTCCCAAAGTAATAACAATAGAACGAGGCCTAGACTCATACATAGCATGTCGCCTCCATAAGTATGGTTGGCCAAATAATACATCATCTACATTAAGAGGAGCAACATCACACAATACCTCATCCATGAATGGCTTGATGTTGTATGGAATGCGGCATTGCCAGTGGATGCAGAGATCTCTCCTTGGGTGAAGCCACCCGATGGTATACAGTTGCGGGTGTGCTATGGTCGGTAAGCCGAGTCGCTTCACGACCTTTGCTGAAATGAGGTTCTTTTGGCTTCTGATATCGACAAGAAATTGCAATGGAGAACCCTTCACCCACATTTGTGAATGGAAGAGGCACTCCCCCTCCTCTGGATCCTCTGGATCCTCCCTCTGGAGCTTGGTGGTGGCAACAATAGAACTGGGGTCTGCATTAATGATCTACTTCCCTTTTTCATCTCCCTTGTCTGGTTCTAGCTCTATGTCAGGATCAAAACATGCATCTGATTCAGGTGCCTTCAGTTCGAACACCAGCAACTCTTTGGCTTGACACTTGTTTGTGCTGTGAGTGGGGTTGTTATCAAATTTACACCACTTCCCTGTGTCCTTCTTTGTATTTTTGGTGGTGTTCTGAGTCACCCCACTTTGGTTCTGCCCCTTTTTATGTGGATCAAGGGCGCCTTTCCCTGGCTTCGGATTCATGGATCCAAAGTCTCGCTTCTTCTGCTTAATCTTGGCGGCATAGTAATATGCCATGCCAAGCGAGGTAATGTCTAGGAACTCCATTTCCTCCTAAATGTGTCTGTGCAGAGAGCTCTGATACTTGAGCACCAAATGTCTCTCCGAATCTTTAATACCCAACTTTGTGCGCAGGGTATGGAACAAATTCGTCAGTTCATGCACATCTTGATCCCTTTGCTGCCACAATGTGGTCCACTAGATGTACTTGTCCTCATAGCTCCCCACGGGGTAATATTGTTCCTTGATGTCATCTCGGAATGAATTCCAAGTGGTTGCGGCTAAGAACAGAGAGGATTCCCCCTCGTCCTTTTTCTCACAATAGGTTTCCCACCAGTCCTTGACATGGGGGCGACTTTGAGGAGTGCAAAAATAATCTTTTCTCGATCGGAGAAATCATGGATCGAGAAATACCCGTCTAGCAAATTCAACCATATATCAACGATTTCTGCATCAATCTGGCCTACAAATACTGGAATGTCAAAGTTTACTTGTACCTTGAAGGGAGTGGCGCTTCCAGAGTGGTTGTTGGATGCAGACGCTCCGTAGGTGGGTAGTCGTTGAAGGATCTGAACAAATTTATCCATCATCGCGTTCCTTTGTTTCTTGAGGGCCTCCTTAAGCAATATTTTGATAGGATCTCCCGCTCCCTCGTATTTATTTTCTTCCACCATGGGAGGTTGTTGGGGTTTGCGAGGCTGATCTTGCAAGGGTTCAACTAGATCGAGCCCTAACTCCTTATACCCTGACCACGTTGGGGACATGCAAAGAAAAACAGAGAAAGAGCAGACCGCTCTGATACCACTGATCTGGATTTATGCAAGAATACAGAAATAGACATAAACACATATATGCAGCGGAAATTAAACTTCATTTCATTAATATCAAATAACATAAATATGCTTATAGACATAATAGAAATAAACTAGCTAGAGCATTGGTAGTGTATCTCTAAGAAGAGATATGATGGCTACGAGCCTCTGAACTGTGTTACAATGAGGCTCAAAGGCCTATTTATTGTTGAGAAACAATATAAAACCCTCAACATCCAAAAACCTAATGGTAGGAGATGAAGCGCCAAAACTACAGGCCCGGTTTGGGTAAATTCGTGTTTCAACTTCCCGAGGACGTAACTTTGGCATATGATCTCCGTTTGACGCACATCATACCTCGTTAGAAATATCTATCTGAGGAGTAAAACTTTTGGTGTGAGAAACATCTGTCCATGAACCCATGTTGCTCCCAATTTTCCCAAAAACATAGACCTACTATAATCCAATAAAATCGCTAAAAATAGTGTTAAATAAACTAAAAAAACTAAAGAAACCCGATGGTGTGGGTTCAAATGGAATCGGTGGTGGCCACCAATATCTAGTCGGATCATTAGGCTCCTTCCAAATGGTCAATTGGAAATATGATGCGTAGTGTTGTCCTTGATGGCAACCTATCAATGAAGATGAAGACATGCGACTGGTGACATGTGTTGTCCTTGATGGCAATCCACCTGATGACGTTGTTCTTGACCTGATGAGCTTGGTAAATGATGTAAATCTGATGTGATATTATGATGTTGAGTGTTGTCCCTGAAAGGCAACCCATTTGATGAAGATGATGACAACTTACTTGATGAAGTTGTGCTTGATAGAATATGTTCTTGATGAGCTAAATATGATGTATCTACAGTGTGTACAGAAGGCAGTGAAGAAAGGAACTCAGCATGTACTAAATCCATGATGAAAAGAGTATGTCTCAAGGCATACGTGGATATGTCTAGGGGAAGTCGCGTATGCACGCGGGGAACAACGTTCCAAGTCGCGTATGGGAAAAAGCGCTCATAATGTATTGTTTTGGCTCATGGTATTGTTGGGCTCATGGTATTGTTGGGCTCGTGGTATTGAAGGCTCATGGTATTGTTTTGGCTCATGGTATTAAAAAAAAGGGGGCCCGTGGTATTGAAAAAGGATAAACCTATATAAGGAGAAGAAATTCATTGTGCAAATGGTGTGTGTGGATGCAAGATGTCTGAGCTTGAATGAATACTTTTCTACGAAGTATATCTGTATGGAAAGGGTAAAGGTCTGATGATAGATCTGAATCTATGATGCACCTATGAAGAAATGATGAAGCGGGATATCTAGATCTGAAATGTATCTGTATTTGCTAGATCTGTTTATGGAGTGATTAGATCTGTGATGAGGCGAACATCTGTCTGAAGTAAAGGGATGAATCTGAACTGAATATCTGATCTGAAGAAGTATGCAGCTCTATAATGATTGAATATCTATACGCTACTTCGCCGCAGAGGAAGCGCGTATATACGCGGCTTCGCCGAAGAAAAAGCGCGTATGCGCAGTGAAGTTTGTACAGATGTATACGCTGGTTGCTGTGAACGGAAGCGCGTATATACGCGACATTAGTGAAGTGAAAGCACGTATGAAAACTAGGGTTTGCTGAAGCAAGGGGTATGAAATATCTGATCTGTTCTGCTGTGTTTCTGCTATCTGATCTGTGTTGATAAGTATCTGTTGGTGACGTATGTTTGTGCTTAAAAGTATGGAAAGGGTCCAGTGTGAAAATATGATGAAACGTGGCCTGCAAGTTATGTTCTTTTGAAGTTGTTGGATCCAGTGTGAAAATTGATGAAACGTGGTCCAAGGTGGTGCTGAGGGTAGTAGCCTTCAGTTAGGGGGTTGTAGCTCCCTTCCAGGTGAGGCTGGTAAACGAGATCGGGGGGTCGTAGCTCCCTTCCAAGAGAGGCTAGTAAACGAGTCAGGGGGTTGGAGCTCCCTTCCATGAGAGGCTGGTAAACGAGCGCAGGTGGGTGCCTGCGTGCTGGTAGAGTCTGCGCCAGCACATATGTTGTAAGATGTTTTCTCTATAATAAAATATTGAAGGTTGAGCAACTGCAGCGGTGGTTTTCTCCCGATTTGGGTTTCCACCTAAAAATCATGGTGTTCATGTGTGATGCTTTGTGTGATGGTCTATTCTGTTCTTACTGCACATGTTTACTGTTTATTGAACATCTGATGAATGAATGATGGAATGATTTAAGTGAAGATTTAATGACGTATCTAGATATCTGTGTATACGTGAGTTTAATAAAGGGTATCCGCGTATATACGCGAGTTTACTGAAAGAAAGTAGCGTATGGGTTTTAAGGAATGAAAAAGCAAAAAGTTTTGATTATGCAGTAAATACTGATTCACCCCCCCCTCTTAGTATTTTTCCCAACAATGGCTTCGAAAGTTCAGGACCCGAAAACCTGCTAAAAATAGTAAGTTGTGATGAAACTGAAAAACTGAAAGAACTGATGGTGCAGGTCCAAATGCAATAGGTGGGTGGCCACCAATATCCACCTGGATCAATAAATTAAACTCACATTAGAAATTAATCGATAACAAACATCAAAGCACTTATTTCCTAATATATCTCAAGTTGTTAAAAAAAAAAATCATAAAATTAACTAGTTAGTTTTATGTTTATTTATTTATTTTTAACAACTTGAGATATATTTGGTAGTAAGTGCTTTGAAGTTTATTATGGATTTATGTCTCATTTTTTATCCTCGTAGTGGATTTTCAGATGAAAATCATAGATTTCACAAAGTTGGTGTGTCTATAGAGTGATTAATCCGAACCATGTTGCCTTAGAAACGTTTATGAAAAAGTTTTATTTGATGCCTTGATGCCTTATGATCTTGGGACCGACACATTCCTTTGTTTGGTAGGAAGAAGGGAGATGTTTTCTGGGAAGATCTATACAAATGGATCTAGTCAAACTGGACTACTGAATGTGATATTTACTTATGCTTGAAGGGGTTTTTTATTATTCACCCTACCTCAAAAAAATATTAGAAATTTTTTGAGGAAGGATCGTGGTTATGGGGAAAAGCAGTATTAATCATCACACCCTAGCTCTGAGAATTTAATGTATCAATAATGGAGGTAACAAAAATGTTCGCTACCCAATCTCTTGCTTCCCTTTTGGCACCATCAAGTTCTTAAAGACATTGGGAATGATTTTATAAAAATAGATAAAGAGAGAATAACAAGGGAGCTCTTCACATATGCTCACATTTTTGTGGAGATCGACCTCAACAAGGGGTCGTCATATCATATTCAACTAATCAACGGAAAATTATAGTGTACAAAAAGCTTAGATTATGAATACACAAACTTTAGATGTCATGTATGAAACCAAACAAGGCACCTACAATATAACTTCTCTTTGGCTAAATAATTAGCAAATAAGAGGAAGAAGTGTAAGCCCAATTCAAAGCATTGGCAAACATATGAGCCCCTCCTCCTGATGCAGAAGAAGAGGTGGATCTAAAGGACCCACTAGGTAAAGAAAAAGAAAAAACAAATGAAAGAACAATATCGACAGGAAAAACCTCCAAAGTAAACATAAGTCAATCAAAATGTGGATATGGCACTTTTACATATTTTTGCAGAAAATGAAATAGCAGCAACAAAGAGTGAAGGGATTCAAGGAATCAGAAAAGGATAACTTTTCCAATCAATAATTGTTTGTGTTGTTTTGTGATGGACCCTTAATGGTTTTTTTTCTTTTCTTAATGCACCATAGTGAATTTGCAACATGTAATTTGTTTTCATTAATGAAATTATGATTTTTCCTTGGGAAAAAACATACATACATTTTAAAAGTCATGGAACAAGATTCTTATTCATGGAGATTTATATCCACTTTACCATGGATATTCTTAATTAGTAAATAGACTTTGTTATAATATTATCGGCCAATGCCATGACTTATCATTAACACATGCCTAAAATAACCATAAGGAATTTTTCATATGACATTTTTTAATTAATTAATGTCATTAAAAGAACAAAAAAAAATAACTACCTTGTAAAAAAATTTAAACCTTTAATTTGTATATATTATTAAGAATATTCTATGGAGATTAAATTTCTACCTTCCACTTAGTAATTATCAATAATGAAATTAATATTTTGAAATCCCTATTTTAAAATACACATAATTGAATTTAGGCCTTTGTGATCCATATCATGAAAACAATAAAACTTTTAGTGAAAATCACATTATTAGAGTTTTGTCGACGTTCCTCACATCACCCGTTAGATTTGACTAGATAAATATTATTTATTAATAAACAATATTTTAATATAAGGAAATAACTGTTAGAATATAGTTGTTAATATTGAATTAAGGAAAATAATGAATAAAATGAAAATAAAGAATATTTGGGTCAAACCTAAATAATCAAAACACTAAAATAAATAATATGTGAGTCAAACTTATATAATCAAAACAATTAATTTTAAAAGCTTAAAAATAAATAAATAAGTAAGTAAAATTAAATTAAATTAATAAATTAATTAATAATGAAGAAAATAAAGTAATTAATTGTGTTTATTAGTAGTAAAAAAATATAAATAAATAATAATAAATAAAAATCAAGAAATTAGGAGGAGGAAAGAAAAAAACTTATATATATATATATATATATATATATATATATATATATATATATATATATATATATATATATATATATATATATATATATATATAAACTTAAGAGGAAATGGTAGGGATCCAACAACTGCTAAATTTCCAGTCATCATCTTTATTCAGACTGCTTGGACTCCTTTCAATCTCTATAGTCTCCCTAAATTTACGGTGATGGGAATGATATATCCTATAATGGCCCGGGCATCTTCAATGCAGATGTGGTGTTTTGTCTTTTTTGCATGTTCTGCTAATGCCAAGGAGCGGATCCTTCCATGTTTGATGTATGTCACATGTTCTTGAATCCTATGATTTATTGAGTGGCCAATTTCACCAACATAGGGTGTCCCACATGAACAAGGGATTACATAAAAACTTTTCATGTTTTTAGGGTCCACAGGGTCTTTTACATATCTTAGGGAACTTTGAATGGTGATAAGGAGCCTAAAAGTAGAGGGAACCTTGTTCTTTCTTAGGATCCTTGCAATCTCGACAGTGGTCCCTTAGATAATAGGAAGGTTTTTAAATTTAGATAACCATGGTATGTTCTATGCTTAATTAAAATTTACTTCAATCTTTCTTAGGCACGATTCAATTTAGAAATCACATAAACATGAAAGTAAAATGCTGATAGAACACAATAATAGATCAACAGAAGACAGGCCAATAATATAGATCAGATTTTACAATTCTTCTTGTCCAACAAAGATATAGGATAGTGTGTGTTACGACAGTCAGCAAGATGCTTCAACCAACAAAGTCTTTCTTAGATTAGCCAACCCTCCAAGTGCCACACGCACAACCCTCAAAGACAGCTCATCAAAATTTAATGTTGGTCAACCTAAGTCAATGCAGGACAGTCAACCCAAAAAGTCAATGCTACAGATTTAGGGCTTCAGTCAAAATGCTACTTTTTCCTCAATTTTTGTGCCCAGTTGTACGGCCTAAAAAAATTGGATTTCCAACAAAGATTGGAGGTCAAACGATCAAGGGTTGACCATGGTCAATGCTGGTCAATGCACAACAAACAACCTTAAAACAGATCCACAAATTTTCCCCATCTTTAGCTCTACACGTGTGGAGGAAAGAGGCCGCCAAAGGCTATCGAACCAATCAGATCACAATGAGAGAATGTGTGATGAGTTGATGAGTAAATGACCTCCAAGTCTCTCCAATATATATCCATCAGTGAGGGTGCGTGACACATCTATTAGGCTTGTGAGCCTACATTACAAATCTGGACGACCTTGCACATGTGTGGAAAATAAAATCAAAATATATGTTATGCTCATCCGAAAAAGATGATCTTTAAATCAATATTACACCTCTCCGAAAGAGGAATCCAACAAAAATATGATCATCATCATACAAGTAGTGCATCATGGAGTTTGGACCTAGTTTCCCAAAATTAACACTCCCTCTCAACTAGGGAGAACTCCATCTGTCCACATGTGCCATCCACAAATTAGTACCATCGTGTACCATCATATAGCATCATGTGTCATCTTGTTGTAACTTTCTTTGTTGGGTCTTCTTCGCAAAAAGGTGAGTCACAAAGACATCATGCTCAGCTGACCCGAAGTTAGCTTAGAGGTTAAAACCTCTGTTGGACTCAAAAATAGTCTCATACTAACCCGAAATTAGTTTACTGACCTGAAGTCAGTTTAGAGGTAAGAACCTCATCATACTTGATCCCAGATCAAGGTGTTGGACACGTGCCATCCTAGACATAGAGAGTATGACAATCTCTTATGCGTCCATCAGTGTTGCTATTGGTCTCTATCCACATTTCCCACCTCATTGGCCAAATGAGAGATACTTTCCATGAGTCTAAAACTCCAGGGGTAGGATGTGGGTGGGGCATAGATCAAAGAGAAGTGAATCAACTCAATATCATAACGGTGGGGCAGAAGCACAACAAGGTTCGACAAGCCTAGCCCCACGTGTGCTTATAGCTCCAAGAAGTTATCCCCAAGCCGCTTGGAGCTCCCAAAGCTCATAGTCAAACTCAAGAAGGACCCTCATAATAGGGTCTTTCCACGATTCCAAGCTTATCATGGAAGGATAGGAACTTGATCTTCCCTAGGCGCTTTGTGAGAATATCCGTGACCTGCTCATCAGTTCCTATATGATCGAGCCTTACGGTGCCTCGTTGTACCATATCTCGGATAAAGTGGTACCTGATATCAATATTCTTAGATCAATCATGGAACACAGGATTCTCAGAAAGACGAATCCCACTCTGTTTATCACAAAGGATAACGGTGGTATCTAGCACATGCCCAAACAACTCGCTAAAGAGCTTTCGCAACCAAAAAACTTCACAACATGCCATACTTGTTGCAATGTATTTGGCCTCAACGGTGCTCAAATCCACCAACTTCTGCTTCCCGCTCATCTGAGATATCGAAGCAAAACCCAAGGTGAAGCAGTATCCAGATGTGCTCTTGCGATCCACCACACTTCCAGCCCAATCGGCATCAGTATATCCATGGAGTCTCAAACTCCTGGCAGTTTATCTCATCCCATGTTTGATTGTGCCTTGAAGATATCTCAATATATTCTTGGCACCAATCCAGTGAATGTGATGAGGATCAACAATATGTTGACTCAAAGTGTTCATGGAAAAACATAAGTTCAGATGGGAGCTCACTAAGAACATCAGGGCCACCACGAGTTGTCGATACTTGGTGGGATTTCGTAGCACGGGCCCAACAATGTTTCCAAAGAACTTCTTAAAGTTGAGTTCCATCGGTGTCTACACAGACTTATAGTCCACCATACCAAATCTCTCCAGCAACTTCACAACGTATTTTCCTTGAGAAATAAAAATCTTGCATGGCCTCTGCTATACCTCCAAGCCTAGGAAGTAATGCATCAATCCTAGGTCTTTCATCTCAAACTCGGAAGCTAGCTCCCTCTTACACTGATGAATGAGAGGGTTAGCACCTGTCACGAAGAGATCATCCACATAGAGAACTAGAATGAGAGGCCTTTCTCTATAAACCTTAAAATAAAGGTTTGGATCAGCATTACTTCGAGTGAAGCCCAAATTCATCATGTAGCTATCTATCCTCTCATACCAAGCCCTGGGGGCTTGCTTCAACCTATAGAGAGATTTCTTCAACTTGCATACATAGGTGTCTCTATCTCAGACTTCAAACCCCAGAGGTTGCTCCACATACACATATTCCTTTATAGAACCATGCAGAAAAGCGGTCTTCACATCCATCTGATGGAGACTCCATCCTTGCAAGGGAAATGATAGATCATATGGTGGTATAGCGGGCCATAGGTGAAAATATATCATCATAAACTATGCCTTATTTTTAAGAGAAGCCTTGGGCAACAAATCTTTCCTTGTACTTTTCAGGACTACCATCAGATCCATGCTTGATCTTATAGAGCCATTTCGAGGTGACAACAAATTTGTCCTCCAATCTCAGGACCACTTCCCAAACATCATTTTTGATAATGGAATCATATTCTTCGTGCATAACATCCTTCCAAACTTGATTCTTTACAACTTCTTCAAATGATCCAGGCTTAGATTGTACAATTGTACTCATGGCTTCTAGATACCCTTGGTCTCTATTTAGCTTCTTGCTTTCACGAAATGTCCCCCTTGGGGCAATATGTCTCTCGTCATCTGTGAGAGTATCCTTGAGCCATGAGGATCTTCTCTTATTTGAAGGAGGTGGATCAATAGGATCCATAGGTCCTTCAACATTGGGCATTTGTTCATCCTTCGGCTCTTCCTGCTTCCATGCTTATTTATCTTCTTTTTCTTCCTTGGAGCTAGGAAGATATCTCAGTTTCTTGAGGGCAACATCTTCATCGAAGGTGACATTGTGGCATATCTCCACTTCTCTTTGACCAGGCACATAGATTCTATATTCCCACAAATTTTCACAGTAGCCCACAAACATTCCCTTCTTTCCTGAAGAATCCAGCTTGCTTCTCTTTTCTTTCGACACATGAAAGTAAACAACACAGCCAAAAACTCTAAAATGAGAAACATCAGGTTTCTTACCAGAGAAGACTTCTTCGGGAGTTTTGGAGTCTAGAGCAGAATGCAGGAATTTATTTTTAATGTACACAACAATGTTCGCAACTTCTCCCTATAGAAACTCCAAAAGACCTTGGTCACATAACATGGCGTGGGCAACTTCCAGAATGGTCCTTCTCTTTCTTTCAGCAACACCATTTTTCTCAGGAGTATACACAGTTGTGGTCTCCCTCTTAATTCCAGCTTCTCTGCAAAAGTCATTGAATTCATATGACTCATACTCGGTCCCATTTTCAGTCCTCAAAGATTTGATTCTCTTCTCAATTTGATTTTTCACAAAGGCCTTGAAGGTACGAAACCATTTGAATGCTTCGTCCTTCTTCTTCAGTAAATATATCCAGGTCTTACAAGATAAGTCATCTGTAAAAGTCATGTAATAGGAACATCCTCCCAAGGATGTCACGGGCAACATACCAGATAAATCAGAATGTATCAACTGCAAGACATCAGTTGTCTTTCTGACACTTGAGGGGAATGGTCCCCTTGAATACTTCCCTTCGGCACAACCCTAACATATACCTTCATGATCATATTTAAATTTGGGCATCCCTATCACCACCTTCCTTGCTTCGAGAAGGGCTTTGTAATGAAGGTGTGTAAACCTCCAATGCCATAACTCTGTTTGAAGAGTTGTATCACATGACATAGCCGCCAATGGACTTCCTCCAACCTGATAGAGTGTATCAAATCTAAAACCAATAGTAAGAGCTTCCTTGAAATTCTTCTTCCAGATGCGTACCTTTCCATCAACAAATTCCACCTTGAACCCTTTGTCTTCCATTGTCGAAATAGACACAAGGTTCTTCTTCGAATCAGGTACGTACAACACATCTTGTAAACAGAGGACTTGACCTTGAGATATATGAAGGGTCACAGTCCTTGTCCCTTTCACGGGATAGGTGGAATTATCTCCGAGGACAATTTCTAGATTTGTATCCCTATCAATCAAATCAAAGAGGGCTTCTTTATATCCAATGAGGTGCCTTGAAGCACCACTACCAATCAACTAGACATCCAGGGTGTCGGAAGGAGATGCAACAGAGAGGGTAGATACAAGAATAAATTCATTTCTCTTATTATCAACAACATTAGACTCATCATACCCGAAATTTCTTGACCTCTCTAAAGGTTTCCCATTTCCACTACGATCAGAGGGAGCCTTCCTTTTTCATTTGAACCTGTTGTTCCATTTATGTCCATCCCCCTTGAGTTGTTGTCATCATCCCTGGGAGAGTCCCTTCTATTAGGGCACTCTCTTGCATGGTGACCAAACTTGTTACAAGTGTAACATCTTCCCTTCCTTCATTTGGGCCCCGCTCTTCCATGGTTTTGTTTTCTCGGACCTCCATTGTTCCTCTTATTTGCATGAGCGGTGAAGGTAGTAGGGTCACCTCCATTTCCATTAGAGGGATGATATCTCTCCATCATTCTTGTCTCCTCTTGAGTGAATCTCATCAATATTTCATCAAAATCAAGAATCACATTATTATTAAGAATAGTGGTATTGAGTACATACCAATCACGGGGGAGACCTCTAATTGCAATGAGAACCACCTCTCAATCAGATATTTCTTCTCCAATAGCTAGAATATTGTTCCTGATTTTAGTGAGCCTCATAAAATAGGATTGAATGGATTCATCCTTTCCCTTCTTGATATTCTTCAATTAATTCTTGAAGAAAATAACTTGATTAGCATTTCTATCCCTGAACATGCTAACCATCTTATCATACATCTCTTTAGATGTGCTCAGCTCAAAAATGTAAGCAACCAAGTGCTTATGAATAGAATCTCGGATAATCAACTTTTATTTGATTTCCCCTTTTCTATAATTTGACTTTGTGGCAGCAGGTGCATTTGATGGAGGCTCTTGAATCTTCCCCTGCACATAGTCCATGAAATCTTTATCTTCTAATGCCAAATCCAAGGGCATATTCCATGCATGATAATCAAACTTATCAGTCAATTTATCATTAGACTTGAAACCCTTATAGGTTTAGGATGCCATTGGTCCTTGATAGGATTTCTTATTTGGTGATTTATTTTCACACTAGCTTGGGCTTTGTCTTCACCTCAGCTCTGATACCATGTTAAATTTAGATAACCATGGTGTGTTCTATGCTTCATGCAAATTTACTTCAATATTCTTAGGCCTGATTCAATTTAGCAATCACATAAACATGAAAGTAATAAACTTATAGAAAACAATAATATATCAACAAAAGACAAGCTAATAATATATAAAAAAATTTACAATTGTTCTTGTCCAACAAAGATATAGGATAATGTGCATTACAACAGTCAACAGGATGCTTTAGCCAGCAAATTCTTTCTTATATCAGCCAACCCTCCAAGAGTCACACACATAACCCTCAAAGACAGCTCATCAAAAGTCAACACTGGTCAACAAAATTCAACACAGAAAAGTCAATGCATGATAGTCAACACAAAAATTCAATGCTGCAGATTTAGGGCTTTAGTCAAACTGCTCCTTTTTCCTCGATTTTTGTGCCTAGTTGTATGGCCTACAAAAATATGATTTCTAGCAAATATTGGAGGTTAAAAGGTCAAGGTTTGACCACTATCAATGCTACTCAACGCACAACAAGCACTCCTAAAACAAATCCACAGATTTCCCCCAGCTTCAGCTCTGCATGTGTGGAGGAAAGAGGCCTCCAAAGGCTATTGAACCAATCAGATCACAATGAGAGAATGTGTGATGAGTTGATGAGTAAATGACCTCCAAGTCTCTCCAATTTATATCCATCAGTGAGGGTGTGTAACACATCTATTAGGATTCTGAGCCTACATTACAAATCTGGCCAACCTTGCACATGTGTTGAAAATAAAATCAAAATATATGTTCTGCTCATCCAAACAAGATGATCTTTAGATCAATCTTGCACCTCTCCGAAAGAGGAATCCAACAAAAATATGATCATAATCATATGAGCAGTGCATCATGGAGTTTGAACCTAGTTTCCCAAAATTAATAGCCAACCCTCCAAGTGTCACACACATAGCCCTCAAAGACATCTCATGAAAAGTCAACACTGGTCAACCAAAGTCAACACAGAAAAGTCAATGTTGCAGATTTAGGGCTTCGGTCAAACTGCTCCTTTTTCCTCGATTTTTTTGCCCAGCTATACGGCTTACAAAAATTGGATTTCTAGCAAATATTGGAGGTAAAATGGTCAAGGGTTGGCCATAATCAACGTTGGTCAATGCACAACAAGAAACCCTAAAACAGATTTGCAGATTTTCCCCAGCTTCAGCTCCACACATGTGGAGGAAAGATATAGAAATTATATAACTGATATGTTATATGTCTAAGATTCTCCTGATCGCACACTATTTGACTTCATGCACAATACAGAATCTATTCCACCATTGATCATCATATGCAGAAATTAAATCAATTGCATGCACGCATTAAAACCATAAAAATTCACACACATTAACACAGTGATTTATGGGAAAGCTTAAAGCTGAAAAACCCCAACTATCTGTATAATATATGTCATAGAGATCATGTAACAATCATCATACAAATCTTCTCACAAGCTCTCAGTACAATCCAATCGCTACACACTAATTAGGTCCTGATCTAGCAAATCCATGCACTGATCCTCTACCACCTGCCAGCCTGCCTCTACTGCGCAATCCCTGCTGAATATAGGCTCTGAATGAAATCGAATCCACCTGGCTTGCACTGCGCAATCCTCATTGGCATCTCCATCAATGTGTGGTGCAAACTCATGCAACACTATAGTCACAACTGATAGTCACACTTGCTCTTTCACCTACCTCTCCATTGGTCTCCACTGAAACCATCCATGCACTGCAGTTAACTAATGTATTCTTCAATTGATTAATGAGTTAATAATTAGTGAATTAATTATTAATTAATTCACACCACTCTCACTAGTGTATCAATCAGTTAGACTAGATACAACTAGCTCAACTGTGTCTAACTGAGTTAAACTGAACACAACTCCATTAACTACTTCTACTAACTCCACCAAACTCTATCACATGAGTTCTAACTGAAGTCTCCATGCAATAGCTCCACTTAATCCTTAGGAATAGCGTAATTACTTTTTTCAGCTCTTGTGCCACATCTGTGCACTTAACTGAAGTGCTCCAAGAGAATAAGATAATGTTTATAGTCCAAATATTATTAAGAGCTAATAATATTCGATATATCTATTTTTAGACTGGCAATCTAAAAATAGATTCCACCCAATATGTCTAAAAATAGAAGTCCATCTATTTTTCCAACTTGACCAACCATCCACAAATAGCATCCTGCAACTCATAGAATCATGATCGACATGTCTAAAAATAGACATAGTCTAAAAATAGACTTTGCGCCAAAAATAGCCTGCGGGCCCACTTAGTGAAGGCAACTTCTTTCCACTAAGCTCATCATCTTGTTGCAATCTCAACACTCCCTCTCAACAAGATAAGGATTATCTACCACCCCTATCCTGCCTCTGTGGTATTCGAATTTTCTCCTGGTGAGCGCCTTCGTCAAGATATCAACATCCTGATCCTCCGTGGGAATGTATGAAAGTAACATGATCTTCCACTGCACACAATCTCTGATATGATGATACTAGATGTCAATGTGTTTAGATCTATCATGAAATACTGGATTAACCGAGAGTTTGATGCAACTCTAATTATCACAATATATCACAATAGGATCTAAGTGTGAACCGAACAACTTGACCAGGATCTTCCTCATCCATATAGCCTTGCATGCGCCCAAACTTGCCGCCATGTACTCGCCTCCGCCGAACCTGGTTACGTATCTCTGGCTTCTTGCCGTACCAAGAAACTCGTTGTCAACTCGATACTAAAAATCCTCTAGATGTGCTCTTCCGTCCGTTGGGCTCCCTCGCCCACTCCTCGCATCCGTGAAGCCATGCAAATTTTCTCACCTCATTTGACTGCTCCTGTACCATAATCCATATCCCCAATGTGCCTCCGAGATATCTCAATACATGCTTCCCCTCGCTTCCAAAAGAGCTTGGTAGGCTTAACCATAGCTTCTCGTGAAAGCCGGTTACCGTGTAGCATATGTCAGGTCGTGTATTGACTAGATACATAAGCGACCCCACCAACTGTCGGTAAACAGTGGCGTCCACTACCTCTGCCGATGTAGCATCCTCTTTCCTCCAACCACCAGGAAGAGGAGTGTCGATAGGCTTACAGCCTTGCATGTTGAACTTCTCCAGTATCTCCCAGGCATACTTGCCTTAAGACACAAACAATCCATCATCACGCTGCCAAATTTCCAATCCCAGGAAATAATGAAGGAGGCCCAAGTCCTTCATCTCAAACTCCTTTGCAAGATCAGCCTTACATGAGAGTATCAACTGTTCATCACTGGTCAGTATCAAAACATCTACATAAAGTACAATGATCAGCAACTTACGCTCAACCACTATCTGGTATAGGTTGGGATCCACCTCGCTCTTGGTAAAACCAAGTCCGGTGAAATAATTGTCTATCCGTGTGTACCAAGAACGAGGTGCTTGTTTCAACCCATACAACGCTCTTTTGAGCCTGCACACATGCGACTCGCTGCTGAAGATCTCGAAACCTTCGGGCTGCTCTATGTACACCTCCTCCTCAATGACTTCGTTGAGGAATGCAGTATTCACATCCATCTGATGAATGTGCCATCCCATCTGCGCTGAGAGAGCCATGATGCTCCGTATGGAAGAATACCTTGTGACAGGTGCAAAGGTTTCTTCATAGTCGATCCCCTCAATCTGTGAGAAGCCCCGACCAAAAAATCTTGCCTTGTACTTCTCGACGCTCCCGTCAGCTGCTTGCTTCACTTTGTAGATCCATCTCAAATCTACCACTAATTTCCCTTCCGGCCTTGGGACAATCTCCCATGCACTATTTTTGACAATCGAATCATACTCTTCCACCATGGCATCTACCCATGCAGGGTCCTCCACAGCTTCCTCGAAAGAGGATGGTTCTGTCACGATACACTTGCTCATCAGAGCCATGTATCTAGTATATCGATCAGGTGATTGTCTTTGTCTGCGCTGTGATGTAGGTGCTCCTACAATCTTCTCTACATCTTGATTCAGTCGCTCAGCTTCTGTAGTGTGCTTCTGCCCTCTGATGGTTGGCGCTGCATGAGTGGTTTCTTCCACTCCATGAACCTCCTCTTGTGGTTGATCCACATCTTGAGGCTCATCCTTAGGAACTAATAGCTCCTCATCTGCATGCAAGTGTGGCTCCCTCTCAAGTGAACACTTCATGGCTTTCTCCTCATGAAATTTGATATCCCATTGCACAACAGTCTTCCGACTGTCTGGCAAATACACACGATAGTTGTGGGGTGTTTTTGTGTACCCCAAAAATATCCCAACCTCTGCGGTCGACTCCAGCTTCTTCCTGGCATCCTTCATCACATGAATGTAAACAAGTGAGCCAAAAATCTTCAAATGAGAAATATCAGGCCTCTTACTAGAAAATGCCTCCTCGGGTGTACTCATGCCAAGTATCCTGTGAGGACAACGATTTTGCACATAAACCGCAGTATTGCATGCCTCAGCCCACAAGTGTATGGGAAGGCCCTGATCATGCAACATCGCCCATGCAACACCCACGATCGTTCTGTTCTTTCGCTCTGCGACCCCATTCTGCTGTGGGTTATGAGGCGCTATGAGCTCTCTTTGAATTCCTTCTGCGCTACAAAAGTCCTTGAATTCGCCAGAGATAAATTCACCACCATTGTTGCTCCTAAGAGCCTTCACCTGCTTCCCCGAATATTTCTCAACCAGTGCCTTGAATTCACAGAACTTTGAGAATGTCTTGCTCTTCTTCTGCATGAAGAAGATCCAGCACTTCCGAGAAAGTCATCAAAAAATATCACATAGTACCTGTGCTTTGCTGTCAAAGCTACTGAGAAAGGTCCACACACGTCTGTGTGAATTATCTCAAGGATCGTCATGGTGCGACTATCCTTCTTGTGAAAGTTGGCTTTCACAAATTTTCCCAAAGTACATCCCTTGCACTGATCTGATTGCGCAAGTGTACCCTTGGGAAGCCCGATAGAAATCTGCTACAAAATTTTCAAAGCACCATGGTGAAGATGGCCCAATCTCCTGTGCCATAGCTCGCCCTCATCCCAGCTCACCACTCCTTTTGCCTTGCCTGCCATTGCTGCGCAGCCATCTACCTGCAACTGATAAAGGTTCTTAACTTGAACCCCTATCCTCCGGGTTTCACCAGTTGCCTTACTGCGCAGGAAATCCTTTCCCTCACTAAAGACAACATCATATCCCTTGTCTTCTAACATGGCCACCGAGATCAGATTATTCTTCAATCCTGGAACATGTATGACATCCTTCAATATGAAAGGTTTACCAGACTCCCTCTCAAAGGAAATGGTCCTGATACCAGTCGCACTGTATCTACCATCATCGCCCATCTCAATGTGCACTCCAAGATCCTTCTCATCCAGATCACTGAACAAATATTTGTCTCCGGTCATATGAAAAGACGCACCACTGTGAAGAAACCACACTGAACCCATCACACTTGAGACCAAGCATGCGATCAGTGAAAAATCCAGCTCAAACTGCGAGGCTAAGGCCTCTCCAGCTGCAGATCCAACAACCTACTTCTTTTTCTTCTTCTGTGGACAATTAGTGGCGTAATGTCCGTGTTGGTGGAAATGAAAGCACTTCACCTTGGACATTTCCTGCTTCTTTCCTTTCGCACCAGATTGAGAAGTATTTTTCTTTCCCTTCCCCTTCCTTGCTTTGGAAGCCAAAGCACAATTTTCTTCATCTTCATTCTTCAATGAAGATCCATCCCTGCTACTCCGCCTTATCTCCTCCTGCACAAAATCCGACCAAAGTCGCTCCCATCCTAGCAGTTTCTCCCGACCATTGATAGAGTCCTCATAGGAATGCCAACTCTTCAGAAGCCCAAAGAGAGACAAACTCACCAAGTCCTCTTCATCTACAGTAACCCCCACACTTCCCAGCTCATCCCTGCACTGGAAAAACTTCATGAGGTACTTGGGTATACTTTCGACCTTCTCCATTTTTATCTTCCTGAGTTTATCTTTGAGCACCAACTTCCTCTGGTCGCTCTTGCTTTGGAGCAAGTTTGTCAAAGCTTTCCACATCAAGAATGGAGAAGCTTTACCATGAAGGTTGGACACTATGTGATCCTTCACACCTTCCAACAGAATCCTTTGACATTTTTCTGTCTTCTTTTTCCATGAGTCAAGTGCGGAAACATCGCTAGAAGCAGGTTTTGGAATTTTTGCATCTATGAACTCCTTCAACCCATTATCCTCTAGCACCACCTCCATCCTATCCTTCCATGAAATATAATTCGAGCTGCCCTCAAGGGCATACTCCAATCACAATCCGTTGAAAGACATCTCAACTTTGACACCAAGAAAACACTACTGCAAATTAGAATTCCACCAACACAAAACTCAACCGCTTCAATGCTTTGCAATTGCTCCAATGATCAATATCGCTCTGATACCATGTATAAATTATATAACTGATATGTTATATGTCTAAGATTCTCCTGATCACACACTATTTGACTTCATGCACAATACAAAATCTATTCCACCATTGATCATCATATGCGGAAATTAAATCAATTGCATGCACACATTAAAACCATAAAAATTCACACACATTAACACAGTGATTTACGGGAAAGCCTGAAGCTAAAAACCCCAACTATCTGTATATAATATATTTCATAGAGATCATGTAACAATCCTCATACAAAGCTTCTCACAAGCTCTCAGTACAATCCAATCGCTACACACTAATCAGGCTAGATCTTGCAAATCCATGCACCGATCTTTGCCACCTGCTAGCCTGCCTCTACTGCGCAATCCCTACTGAATATGGGCTCTGAATGAACTCAAATTGGTCCAGCCTTGCTCACGCAATCCTCATTGGCATCTCCATCAATGTGTGGTGCAAACTCATGCAACACTATAGTCACAACTGATAGTCAACCTGCTCTTTCACCTACCTCTCCACTGGTCTCCACTGAAACTGTCCATGCACTGTAGTTAACTGATGTATTCTTCAGTTGATTAATGAGTTAATAATTAGTGAATTAATTAATAATTAATTCACGCCACTCTCACTAGTGTATCAATCAGTTAGACTAGATACAACTAGCTCAACTATGTTTAACTAAGTTAAACTGAACACAACTCCACCAACTACCTCAATAACTCCACCAAACTCTGTCACATGAGTTCTAACTGAAGTCTCCATGCAATAGCTCCACTTAACCCTCGGGAATAGTGTAATTCCTTCTGTCAGCTCCTGTGCCACATCTGTGCACTTAACTGAAGTGCTCCAAGAGAATAAGATAATGTTTAGAGTCCAAATATTATTAAGAGCTAATAATATTCGACATATCTATTTTTAGACTGGCAATCTAAAAATAGATTCCGCCCAGTACGTCTAAAAATAGAGGTCCATCTATTTTTCCAACTTGACTAACCATCCACAAATAGCATCCTGCAACTCATAGAATATGATCGACATGTCTAAAAATAGTCTAAAAATAGACATAGTCTAAAAATATACTGTGCGCCAAAAATAGGCTGCGGGCCCACTTAGTGAAGGCGACTTCTTTCCACTAAGCTCATCATCTTGTTGCAATCTCAACAAAAGAGGCCTCCAAAGGCTATCAAGCCAATCAAATCACAATGACAGAATGTGTGATGAGTTTATGAGTAAATGACCTTCAAGTCTCTCAAATTTATATCCATCAATGAGGGTGCATGACACATCTATTAGGCTTGTGAGCCTACATTACAAATCTGGCCAACCTTGCACATGTGTGGAAAATAAAATCAAAATATATGTTCTGCTCATCAAAACAAGATGATATTTAGATCAATCTTGCACCTCTCTAAAAGAGGAATCCAACAAAAATATGATGATCATCATATGAGTTTGGACCTAGTTGCAAAAAATTAACACTCCCTCTCAACTAGGGAGAACTCCATTTGTCCACATGTGCCATCCAAAGATTACCCCAAAAAACCAATCATTGGGTTATTTATTAATCTTAGAACCCTTGCCAGCTTTAAGGAAATCCCTAAGACATTGAAGCTTATTATAACCATTATTTTTTAAAACCTTAAGAAGAAGGGTTTTCTCATCTTCAAGGTGATTTTCATCTGAAACTCTAAAAGCGGGAGTGGCTAAAGACTCGAGAACACCCAACTTTTGAGCAGGGAAATGATGGGACCTAGCATGAAGATACTGCTTCATGTGAGTTTTCTTCCAAAAGACCTGGTGTGAGAATGATCCATCATCCTTCTTTGAAATAAGGATGTTAGGAAAATGCAGGCTCCCATTGATTTCACATTCCATAGTAATATTTATGGAGCTATAATGATTATTAATATGCTAGAGAAATATATCAAACTTATCTCGACCATGAGGCCAGTTGACATAGGTGTCATCCAAAAATATCTTCCAAAGCATTGGTTTGTATTGAGCAGACAACAAATCTTTGGATTCAAAGTCCTCCATGAAAAGATTAGCTACAATAGGGGGAAAAGGAGAGCCCATGGAACACGTTTGTTCATAGAATTCCCCTTCAAAGATGAAGAAAGTAGATGCAAGAAAAATCTCAACCAATTTAGTAGTATCATGATCTGTGATGTGATTAATGACCTCAATGGCCTCATTAATGGGGATATTAGTGTAAAGGGAGACCATGTCGAAACTTAAAAGAAGGTTCCCATGATCAAACCTTATATCCTTTAACTCATTGACAAATGATGAAGAATCTTTGAAAAAGGACTATGTAAGGCCACCAAGGGGTCACGACAAGGAGGGAAAGATGATGAATCAATGACAATAGATATGCTGGAGGGAAGAAGGCCATGAGAAATGGTAACAACGATGGAATCTGGGTGAGGATGAGAGGGAAGGGATAAGGAAAGATCACCATTGTTACACAGCATTTTGTCACTGCCCTTGTAATCCCCAAACTTGCACATTGGAGGCTCATTTCTGTGACTAATAAGAAGTGACATGCCTTGCAAAGACCATCATTTCATCCCTTTACATGAGAGCAATATTCCTCCCGTCGACAATTCCTTAAGCAGAACTATAAAAACCCTTGTTTTTGCCTTGGCGCGTGTAGCTAGTTACACTCCCACGCTGATTGGGAAAATTAATACTGAGCTCACGCCAGTTGGTGCTCTGTCCCAGTTAAGCACCTGCGCCAAGATATTTACGGAATGTTTTTTAAAAATAGAGGTGAAGATTCCACCTCAACAAATTCGAGGATGAGTCATTGGGAGTGGTTGAACTAAATAACCACAGATTCCCTCCTTTAGTTTATGGTTTTCCACCTCCCATGATAACCTCATAAAGGATAAGCCTCCCTCCCACCTTTGTAGGGATCCCAACCTCCTCCTTTTCCTCTATAAAAGAATATATCTCTCTTTGCATCAACTAGCTGAACTTGGAGAATTGATACTATAGCTGAATAATTGCGCATAGATTGAAGAGTTGCATTGTGAAAGAGATAGAGCAAGGAGGAACTTCGTTGATAGAGCTTGAGTCCATGCCCTCATCTCGTTCGAATCCCTTGACAAGTACTGAGATGCGCTTCGGCTGAACCTCGCTGGAGGAGACTGCAATGTAAAAGCATCAGTTGTACCTCTTCCTTCTACTTATATATACATGACTAGTGTTTGGGTTCCCGGTTTGTGTTATTTTCGTTTGATTTAATGCAACATGCTTATCCCTCTTTGACTGGTTCATGATTGCGAATGAAATTATTATGTTGTATTCTTCTCTTGTGTACTGTGTTATGTGCAGGTATCCGATCGTGACTGCGAGTGGGTTGTGACTTGCCAAGGCATGAGCGAGAGGTAACCACCATTACAACTGCAAAAATAACGTTGGACCCCAGGTAGGTCAATTTACCGTGTCCTCTTTCATTATGTAGTTAGGAACCTACATTGTAGCATGTCTCTTTGTTTCCAGACCCACCCTAGGGCTATAGGGATCGTCTCTTTCCACAGAAAGGATTTACCTGCATAACAAATTGGCGACTCCACTGGGGATCACTGTGAGTTTGTCATCTTAGCTTGTTGGGTCATTTTTCGGTTGATTGGTTTGCTTGTTTGTCTTTTTCTGGTTTTCCAGCTTGCTTGCCATCCTTTGTTCAGCTCTAGAGTGTCAGGATTGACCTCTGCTCATTAGATTTTCCCTCTTTCTATAGTTATCTAGCTTGGCGCTCTTTTCATTTGAACAGTCGCTCCGATTGGCGTAGGTTTCTCTTGGTGCAGTCACGCCGATCCCTGTTTGGCGCTGAATATAGCCTCACAGTTGCTCCCATTCCTGTAGACTTAGGTTTACCCTTTTTTAATGAGTTTTTGGTCAATTTTTCTTGCCTCTGGGTTATTTATTGTGTGTAATTAAGCCTTTGAGATTGTTTTCACCACTGTAGACTTGTTTTTCTCAGTTGTTTTTCCATCTTCCTATCGGTGCAGTTTAAGGCCTTAGGGTTTCTATGTGTCTTTTTGCGCTGAGCCTTCTACTTGAAGATCAAGTCTCTTTGATTGTTGTCAGTCTCGTTTTGGGTCGATTGCACTAAGTTTTCGTGATCCTTTTTCAATGTTTATTTTGGTTGAATGTTCTTTTCATTTTATTGATTGATCCTTCCCCTTATTGCTCCAGGCATCGATTACATTGCTTGTGTTGGGTCGTTTTGGAAAACTCCCTCTTTTTGATTGAAAGATTGCAACATTCATTTGATTGTTCTCTTATGTTTGTTTTGTATTTGGTTGAGCCATTCAATTCCAATTCCTACATTCGCATACTCAAGCTCATGCTTATTTTTCGTTGAATTAGTGCATTGTATGCTTTGTTTCATTTAGAAAAAAAAAAAAATGCTTTGCATTCTTTTTTTGCATCGAAATTGAAATGTTCTTTTGCATAACTAGCATTTGTTAAATCTAGGAAAGAGTTTCATTTTCGATTAATTACATTAGAGGCATTAGAAGTTTTCTTCATATACTTTCCTTGCTTGTTATTGTTTGAAAGATTTCTATCCTTCTGATAACTAGCATTCATCGAATTGAAAATGATGTTCATTTGCATATAGTTTGCATCTAGGAAGTTGAGCTCCAAATTCGATAGGGCCTTAAAATTGAAACATAATCCAAGATCAACTATTAAAATTCACTCAATGAACCTAAGGCAACATTGAAACCTAATGTAACATTTCTAGTGGTCTAGGCTAGAGATGTGTTCTGGCGTCTTCAAACCTAGTAGTTGTCGTTTGGCTTTTGGCTTTAGACAGAGCTAGTACGGACTTGTGCTACCCATACCGATGCGTATATAAAGGGAGACCCCTCTAGGTTGCAATCCTTTTATCCATAGGAAGCCGAGTCTGCCGCCTTGTAACCATGATACATCGAACATAGCATTTGGGGAGACTACCTGCACGTATGTTAAGTCCTTGGTCATTTCTCTTTAATTTGATCACCAAGGTGTATATGGCAGTTCACGGAAACCTAGTACACCCTTTTGCTTAGAGTACCTGAGTAGTCATTTCGATCTTTTCATGAGTCTTTAAACAAGAGAAGAGATCATCGAGCACTTGTCCTTTCACACTCGTTTCAAATTGAAAGTGACTAGAGTCATATTTTTCCTGTTTCTCAACTCTTAAAACATGAAACAATGAATTTTGGTTTCAGTGTCATAAAAATAAATCACCTACGATTACACGCCCATTAAAAGTTTTGTTACTTGGCCTGTTCTTGTTTTCCTTAGTTTTGATCTTGGAGCCTTCGATTGGTTACCTATTTTCCTTCCTATTTTGATATATAGTCAAAGTGGCGGAACCTCCAGTTAAATCGTCCTCACTACTTCCTAGTGGTGGTTCTTTTCTGGATGTTTCTTTTGAAACCCCTCATTCCACTAGGTCTGCTGAGTTTTCGCAGCCTGTTCTCCCATCTGTCTTGTCCCTTGCTACTCGATCTCCATTTGATGAGCCAGTTGAGTTCAATTGGCCTCCTTCAAGTGCTTGGTCTGGTTTTGGGGAAGAAGGAGAATTCCCTCCTCTTACATCAGGATCGCCATTTATTGCTGCTGTAATACCTCCTAGTCCCCGTAGTATTTTCGAACATCTTATGGTAGAGTCAGATATGGATTCCTCGAGTCCAGTTGGTAGTGAAGAAATTCTTGTTTCCTCAGGAGAATATCACCTTTCTCTCGAAGATCTTCCTCGTGTCTCTATCCAATCTTCTCCACCATCGGTGTCACTTCTGCTCGGATATAGGTCGTTGAGTCAGATTATGTCTAGTGTTGCTTCCATAGCACAATCTAGCACAGTAAATCCTCCTCGGAGTTCGGTCCTCCCTTCGTTAGGATTGTCACCTTTGGCATCAGATCCGTCAGTTACTGTTACGTCTGTCCCAGTTCAACCTATTGTCTGTGTGTCTTTGTCTACACCGGTTGTTACATGTTAGTCGTCTGCATCTTTTCACACTCGCAGGTCCATTTTTCTCAATCCCAGCCCTGGCAGATCACAACCCCGCGCCATAGAAAACCCACTTGCTTCTACCATGCATATGGTTTCTACCTGTGTTTGACGAGCAGATGTTAGATATTCACCGATGTTATGCTCCCTCCACGGAGGCCATACTTACTTCTAGTGTTGTTTCCACTACCCCCGTGGTTCCTGGCGGCCTTAATTTTGAAGAGTATTTGTTGGTTGTTCAGCAGCAGAGCTCTTAGGGTTCTCAGCAGTCCTAGACTCCTGGTAATCCTCTTTTTCATCAATATGATGCTGTTGGTAACCCTGTTTATTCATTTCCGCTTCATTATGATGAGCGTGGTAATCCTGTCTATTTGCCTCCTACTGATCCTTATTAGACCGTTTCTCAGTTTAGACCTACCTTGCCTGTGCAACCCTCTAGCTTTCAAGGAAAACCCTCTATGGGACAACCTTTAGCTCAGCAGGGCCCTGCCTTTGGTCCACAGGGACAACCATATGGTCCAAAAGAGAAACCTTTACAAGGAAAACCTTTGGTCCAACATGGACAACCCTCCGGTCTTTCGGGTCAACCTCTGAATCAACCAAGATCATCTTTTGGACTAGGGGGGAAAATTTATCCACCACAGGGACAACCTGTTGCACCTTAATCACAACCACATTTTCAGTATGGCCCAAATATTGTGCAACCAGGACAACCCTACGGTCCGTCTCCAGGTCAACCTGGTTATCAAGGACAACCTAGTCCGTTGCAACCATTAGGCCAACCTTTCTCGCAAGGACAACCCGATGGTCCCCAATATCCAGTTCAGTAATCGGCTCAACCATTTCAACAACCAGTTCAACCAGCGCAACAGCCATTTCAACCTACCCTCCAACAGATTCCTTCAGCTTCGCAGCCAGTTCTACCTGTTTACCCAACTCAGCCAGGTCCACCTACTCAGTAGCCTGCTCAACCTGCTCCGCAAGGTCAACCTACTCAATCGCAGGGTGCTTACTACCCTCAAGTTTCATATCAACCGGTATATAGTGCGCCCCAGATTCCTTACCCTCAAAATCAACCTGTATATCATCAACCTCAAAGCCATGCTTGAATTCCATAGCAGAACCCTTATGCTACTCAGCAAGGACCTCTGTGGTCTACTTCGACTCAATATCCTGGTCCTCAACCCCAGTATCAACCGAATTATCCTGCTTCTAATCCCTATGATCTGAATCCTTCGGGACAGAATGTATGGGGACATAATCCCGCTCGGACTGGGTGGAATGTACACACAGGTCCTTATCAAAGACCTTTGATTACTTTTAATACTCAATTACCATTTCTTGCTACGTTGGAACTACCCGATGTGTCAAAGTTGACAAATGATCCTATTCTTCATAACCTGTATTGGCCTCTGGTTCTAACCAAGATTCCAGGTGATTATCCTAAATTTTAAGGTAAGCTTGGCAAAGACCCCAAAACACATGTTATGACTTACCACTTGTGGTGTTCCTCTAACTCTTGGGTTGACAATTCTATTAGACTCCGTCTTTTCCAACGAACTCTTACTAGTGCCACTGTAAAGTGGTACATTGAGCTGTCTCGTGGAGTTTTTCAAGATTTCAATTCCTTAGCCATGACATTCCTTACACATTTTCAGTTACTGATCTGCTATGAGACTGGGACGCATCTCCTCACTTCATTGAAACAGGACCGAGCTACTCATATCTCGGATCATATTCATGAGTGGCGGCATCTACGTCGCATGATCAAATTTGAAATTTCGGATGAGCTTCTGACTCATTGGTTCACTACCTCCTTTGTTAATCAGATTGAAAAAGACATAGCTATGGGGGCATGTGTAACTGAGGAATAAGCCATTGCTTACGCCCAATACCTTGATATTTTGTACTCTCATTCCGGCACATTATATGATATCTTGCATGATGCTCCTCGACTTGGAACTTCTAAACCACCAGCGACTCCATCCGTCGATGGTATTATAGGTTCAGTATATTAGACTTCTTAGAAGTCTTCTTCATCGAACTCTGGGAAGCAGAAGTATACTTCTTCCAATAATGTTGCTTCTCAGCCAACTTCAAATTCTGGTAAACCCGCAGAGGTGAATGCCGTTCAGGCCAATCCTACGGATAACGCTTCTAAAGGTAAGAAAAAGGGTAAAGGTAAGGCCAAAGCCGATACCCCGAAATAGGATTCTCTAAAACCTCATACTGTTGATAGTTCTCAACGTAAACCGAAGTATCCTTGTTTGATTTGTGATGAAGAGCACTTCACCAAAGACAATCCTCAACAGTCTGAGGTGAGCCGATTTATCAAAGGCACCCAAGGAGCTCCGACTATTCTTAAAGAACCCTTCTCGTCTCAGCAAACACAGATGGTAGAGAAACCTCAGTCCTCTGCCCCATTTAGCTCTCAGGTGTTCATGATAAATGGTTTTGCACTCGTTTCCATTGCTACTCAATCGAAAGATTATTCTGGCTCGCGTCAAGCAGCAGGGAAGGAGATCGCTGATGGTCCTCCTCCTCCACCTGCTTCTGGCCCTCTTGAGATTGAACGGCCTAGCGCTGAATTTTTTGTACGACCACCTTCCAAAGGTGTACTCCGTAAGTATTCTTACAATCCTAATGCTCGTGCCGCTCAGGATTATAGTATTGTTGAGGATTTGGCTCAGGCGGCATCTGCTATGTCTGCTCTAGAAGTACTTCAAAGTTGTCCATCTCAACGGAAGTATTTGTTATCTGCCATAGGTGGGGTCGATCCTGCCGATACTAGCCTTCTCACTTTCGATTTAGAGAATTTTGTCCCGCGACTTCCGCACCAAATTGCGCTCATTATCCAAGTTGGTATTAATGGTTTGAATATACATCGGGTGGTTGTGGACGAGGGTACATCTACCTATGTCATGTCGTCTACTTGTTGGAAAGCCATTGGCTATCCAGCTCTCACTTCTTCACCCAATGCCCTTCAGGCATTTGATGGAATGGAATCTAAACCTCTTGGTGTTCTCGCTAGTTTACCGATTACATTGGAAGGGAAGATAGTCAATGTCGAGGTTGAAGTCGTTGATGCTAAACTCAATTATAATCTTCTCCTCAGATGCAATTTGACTCACGCCATGCTGTGCGTTCCATCCACTCTCTTTCGTGTTTTGAAATTTCTGCATGAAGGAAAGATTATTAATGTTGATCAATTGTATTTTTTCACTTCTACTTCCGAGAAAAATGTTCTATATGTGGATCAGATTCCTACTCCCTATGAGAGCGTAGGGCCGGGCCTTTTCAAGGACCCTACCCTCATGGGTAATTTTCCCCTTCCACCACTAAATACTGTTCAAGTCCATATGATTTCTCACACCGATGACCCATGGGTTATCCCTTCACCTGAACAGATCGATTCTTTTGGAGATTCAATGCTGTTGAGTCCAATTGAGATTGATTATTGTGAACTCATAGCAGCTTTGGATACTTTGCCTTCTAATTATGCTCCGTTGAGCATGTCTCTTGACATTTATTCTCAATCCCCTTGGCTTGGTGATTCTGCTTCACCTAATCCTTTGAAAGAAGTGTTTCCCTCCGATGAGGCCATTGTAGAAACCATGTCTCTTGAAGATATCCCGTGGGACGATGGTCATCATCGTTCCTTGTTTATGCCAAGTCTCGAGGCCATGTCTACTTTTCTTGAGTGGTTTGCTTCTCAGGTTCCCTCTCCTTTGCTTCAAACACCTATTCAGATACATGAAGTATTTTTGGAAGTTAACTTGAGAAAAATTACACAGACGGTGCCTATTGACAATTCTGTTAAACCAGGAATTGTCGAGAACATCCATCTCGAGGTCACTTGTTCTTCAGATGAAGTACAAGTTTATACTAGCTTTTTCCATGAATTATGTGATGTCTTTGCATGGTCTTACGACGAAATGCCTGGTATTAATCCTAGCATCGTGGTACATGAGATTCCTACCTATCCCGGTTCGAAACCTGTTCGCCAACGTCTTCGTTTGGTACATCCTAGGAAAGTTGTTGCCATCAAGGTTGAAGTTGAAAATATTCTTAAAGCTAATTTCATTTATCCGATTCCATTGACATAATGGGTTTCTAATATTGTTCCCGTAGATAAGAAACATGGTACTATTCGTGTTTGTGTTGACTATCGTGATATCAATTGTGCTTGTCCTAAGGATAATTATCCTTCTCCCTTCATTGATCAAATCATTGATGACTATGTCGGGAGTGATATTTTTTCCCTCACGGACGGTTTTTCTGGATATAATCAGATTAACATTCTCCCAACTAATTAACACAAAATTGCCTTTATCTATCCTAGGGGTACCTTCGCATATAAGAAGCTTCCTTTTGGTTTAAATAATGCTAGGGCCACATTTCAGCGCGCAATGTGCTATGCCTTTCATGATATTTGTCACATCGTGCAGCCTTATCTGGATGACCTTCCGGCTCATTTGGCTAAGCGTAGGGATCATCCTGACCATCTTCGTCAGATTTTTCTTCATTGTAGACGCTACAATATTCGGCTTAATCCACACAAGTGTGTCTTCTGCGTTGATTTCGGTAGACTCTTAGGGTTTATCGTGTCTAAAGACGAAATTCTCCTCAATCCTCTTAAGGTTGAGCCTATTGTCAATCTCCCCTCTCCCTCCTCATTGCATCAATTGCAGAGTCTACAAGGGAAGGCTAAGTTTCTACATCGTTTTATACCTAACTATGCCGAAGTAGCTAAAGGATTCACACGATTGTTGAAGCAGGGCGTCCCTTTTTGTTGGGATGAAATCACTCAGAAGTATTTTAATGCATTGAATACATTGCTTGTCAATGCTCCTCTACTCTGCCCTCCAAATTATCATCGTGATTTTTCCCTCTATTTAGCTGCTGCTTTTAGCACGATTGCCATGGTTTTGGTACAAGATGATGATGATGGTCACGAACATGTTATCTATTACTTGTATCATAACCTTCTCAACCCAGAAACACATTATGCTCATGTCAAGAATTTAGCGTTAGCTGCAGTTTAGGCAGTCCAGCGTTTTCGCCATTATATTCTTTTGTGTACTGTGACTATGATTTCTGATTGCAACCCTATGACCTACATATTGTCTCAACAATTGCTGAGGGGCAAATACTCAAAGTGGATTGTCATCCTCCAAGAGTTTGATTTGGAATTTACTACTGCCAAGTCTAAGAAATCATTGGTCTTTGCTGATTTACTCTGTTCTCTCCCTTCTTATTCCGCTCCTTCTCGTTCTGAGGAGTACATTCCAGACGATTTGATTTTATTGATTATCACCCTCGATCCTTGGTACGATGATATCATCATCTGTCTCTAAACTTCCTCTTTTAGATCTGAATTGATGAAGGATGCCCGTCGACGCATCCACCATCAGTCGCAACCTTATCATATAGTTGGAGATACCCTCTATCGCATCAGAGTCGATTCTATACTTCGTTGATGTTTGACTCCTGAGGAGGTTGAGAAAGCCCTGAATGATTGTGATAGTGGTGCCTGTGGTGGTCACATGTCTGGTTATGCTACTACACAAAAAATTCTTCGTGTTGGTTATTTTTGGCCTTCTATTTTCAAAGACTGCGTTGTCGTGGTTCTTAAATGCCATGATTGCCAGATTTACCAATGCAAGATATGTGTGCCACTTGTTCCTCTTCACCATGTCATTACCGTTGGTCTCTTTTTGAAGTGGCGCATCAATTTTATGACGTGTAACCCTCACTCGGCTGAGGGGTATGCCTATATTATCATAGCCGTGGACTATTTCACCAAATGGGCTAAAGCAATGCCTACACTTGCTGCCGACGGTAAAATAGCTGCTCAATTCATATTCAATCACATCATTGTTAGGTTTGGTGCCCCTCAAGCCATCGTTACCGATCATGGTTCTCATTTTCGGCAATATATGGTGGCAGAGTTGACTTCTAAGTTGGGTCTGCGTCACGACATCTCAACACCATACTACCCTTAGGCCAATGGCCAGGTTGAAGCTATAAACAAATTTCTTGTCACCATGCTTCAACATACGATTGGGATCCACAAATCCAATTGGCATCTCATGTTATTTTCGGCTCTTTGGGCGTACCTAACCTTAGTTAAGAACAAAACTGGGTTTACTCCTTTCCAGTTGGTATATGGTCTGGAAGCTACTCTTCTGATTGAATGTGAAATACCTTCGCTCAAGTTGGTTGTTGAATTACTGCCAAATACTTCACAAGAAGAAGAGTGTCTCCTTTATTTAGAAAGGCTGGATGAAACTCGCCACTTTGCTACTTTGGTTATCGAGGCACAGAAGAAGCGGGTCAAAGCTCATTTTGACCAGTTAGTTTCCCCTCATTCCTTCGTTGAAGGAGACCTCGTCCTCCTATATGACCAAGCTCATGACAAGCTGAGGGCAAGAAAATTTCAACCCATGTGGCATGGGCCCTACATCGTTAAACGTGTATTGCAGAGTGGGGCCTTTGAGCTCATTGATTATGAATGTCATCCTCTTGAACAACCCAGAAATGGGTTGTATCTCAAAAAATATTATGCATGAGGCATTCATGTGTAATTGGTGTACATAAGTGTTGTTTTCATTTTTGTACATGTTTTTGGTTTGGTGTGCTTTGTGAGTGTTTTCCTGCTTATTGGGTCTTGCTTATTGTGCAGATGTCTATTACCCCTTATGTCGGTTTCGCGGATGGTGCTTCCCACAGTACCAGGAATTTGTCTTCAGCAGCCTGGGTAATTTATAATCCTGCTGGTGAGTTGATAGATCTGCAAGGTATTTTTCTAGGACGCACTGCAAACAATGTCACTGAATATAGCGCTGTCATTGAACTATTAACTGAGGCAATCAACCTCGGCATACGCGCATTGCTTGTAAATCTACATTCACATCTTGTCATTCTACAACTCAATGGTCATTATTCAGTTAGAAATCCACATATTCTGAGATTGTATTTATGTATTCAATTGTTGGAAAGACATTTTGATTTTATTACATATCAACATATTCCTAGATGAATGAATGCATTAACTGATATAGTGGCTAACATTGTATTAGATAGAGATTTGTGTAATTTGTAAAATCATCATCATATGTAAAATATCCATGTAGGAAAATATATATATATATATATATATATATATATATATATATATATATATATATATATATATATATATATCGAATGTTTGCATCAGTGTGCATCATAACTTCAAAAAATATGTGTGTTTCTGTTACATCCTGAGACATCACGTCTCTCAAAATTTTCAGATAAAACACTACTACCAATCAAATAGGTAACCTGACCTCAAAATGGGAACTCTAGCCCAAAAAGTCTCAAAAAACATGAAAAAACACCCCAAAAACAAAAAGTGTGTCTTCCAGAACGCACTTCATTTTTTTTGAAGGTCAAATTTCAACATTTTATAAAATTATGGTAAAAACAAAATTGTTTCTTGAAAAAAGGATTGAAAAAACACCCTCAAAACAAAACCAGTTGATGCTAGAATAACAAAAAAAAAATTGTGTCATATTTTTGGCATTTTTAAAAATAGAAGTAACATTTTTTAATTTTTAAAATTCAAACATTAAAAAAAAACCTAAATTTTAAGAAAAAAATAAATTTAAAAAATAAAAACATTTAAAAACTTAAAATTTAAAAATATATGAAGATAAAAAAATAAAAATAAAAACAAAATAAAAATTTTAATTCAAACATTAAAAAAACCTAAAATTTAAGGAAAATAAAAATAAAAATTAAGATTAAAATTTAAAAAAATATAGAATTTAAAAAATAAAAATAAAAACAAAATAAAAATATTAAATTAAAAAAAAAAAAAAAAAATTAAAAAAAGAAGGAAATTATAAAAAATAAAATATAGAAATTAAATTTAAAAAGGAAAAAGAAAATGCTTATTAAATTTAAAAAAAATTTAAAACAAAAAATTAAATTTAAGGAAATATATTAAATTTTAATAAATTTAAAAATTTAAAATTAAAAAAAAAAAAAAAAAAACATTATTTAAATTAAAAGTAAAAAAATGAAAAATTAATTAAAAATAAAAAATAAAAATAAAATATTAAATTTAAAACAATGTATATTAAAAAAACAAATAAACTATAAAAAATAAAATAAATTTAAATTATAAAAAATAAAAAATATATATGAACTTAAATTAAAATTTGTATATATATCAGATTTTATTAAATTAAAAAAAAAAGTTAATACTAAAATAACAAATTAAATTTAAAAACAAAAATATTAAATTTTAATAAATAAATGAATAAACAAATAAATTTTGAAAGATAAAATAAATTTTAAATATAAAAGAAAAAAAAAAAAACATTGTTAAAATAAAAACTTTAAAAACTTTAAAAATCAATTAAAAATGAAAAATTGAAAAAAATAAAATATAAAATAAAATAATATTAAATAAATAAAAAATTAAAAACAAAATAATTTAAAAAAATTGAATTTAATTAAAAAAAAAATCTAATTTTAAATACACAATTTTAATTGAAATATAAAAATATAAAATTTTTATGTAACTAAAAATAAATAAATAAATAAATAAGTAAAACGTTTAAAAAACAATATTAAATTCAAATAAATATTAAAAAAAAAAAACAAAAAAAAACAAAAAAACAAAAAACAAAATTTATTAAATTTTATAAAATTATATTGAAAAACTAAAATAATAAACAAAAATTATGAATTAAAAAAAAAAAAAGTCAATTAAATAAATAAAAAAAAGAAGCAAAATTTAATAAAAATTATTAACAAAAAAAAAAAAAAAAAGAATTAAATTTTTTGAAATTAAATAAAAAAAAAAAAAATGCGGCGGTGGTGTGGCATGCCACCCGGCCTCCCACTCGGGCGGCGGGCTGCGCGCCCCACCATCGCTGCGTTTTTAATTTTTTTTAAATATTTTTTTAATTGATTTTTTTAATTTAATTTTTTTATTTAAAATATAATTTGCTTTGTTTTTTGTCTTTTGTTTTTTTATTTTTTATTTTAATTTTTTAATTTTTAATATATATATATATTTTATTTGATTTTATTTTTATTTTTTATTTTTTATTTTTAATATTTTTTTTTTTAATTTGATTTTTTTTTTTTAATTTCAAAAAATTTATTATTATTATTATTTTTAATTCAATTCTTTTATCTTAAAATCAATTTGTTTATTTTTTTAAAAAAAAAATTTAAAATTTTTATATTTAATATTATAGATTAATTATTTTTTTAAATTTAAAATTTATTTATTAAATTTATTAAATTTTAATTTAATTTAATTGGTTTTTTAATTTTTTAGTTTATTTAGTTAATTTAATTTTTTAGTTAATTTAGTTTTTTTTATTTTAATTTTCTTTTTCAATTTTATTTTATTTATTTATTTATTTTTTATTTAATTTTATAATTTGTATTTTTCTTCTTCTTCTTATTATTTTTTTAATTTAAATTTTTAAATTTATTTATTTTTTTTATTTTTTTAATCTAAATTTTAATTTTGTAATTTTAATTATTTTTATTTATTTATTTTTTTTGTTTTGTTTTTTTTTTTAATATGGTTTTTTTTAATAAGTCAGAAAAAAATGTTTTTATGTTTTTTTTTTTTTAAATTTTTTTGGTCAGTTTTGTTTTTTTTCTTTAAATTATGTGTTTTTTTTCAAATTTTGTCATTTCCTTTGATATAATTTTCAAATATTTTTGTTTTTGTTATTTATTTTTGTTTAAATTTTTTATTTTTACGAGCTATTTTTGTTTTTTTAAACATTTTTATTGGTTTTTTTTATTGTTTTTATATATATTTTTTTATCTAAGTTTTGTGTTTTATTACCAACATGAAAATCACCATTCTAAAGAAAAAAGGTTGATGCAGCATCAATACGTTTCAAAATTAGGATGAAAATCACCACTCTAAAAAAAAAAAAGTTGATGCAGCATCAATACGTTTCAAGATTAGCATGAAAATCACCGCTCTAAAAAAAAAAAAAAATTGATGCTGCATCAATACATTTCAAAATTAACATGAAATTCACTAACATTTTAAAACAAATATTCATACTTCATAAATAAAAATATTAGAGTGTCAAAAATGTGCACCAAAAAAAAAATTGGTGATTCTGCATCACCACTTTTCAAAATCGGGTGCTTTTTATGCTACCAAAAAAAAGTAGGTAACATTGCGGTTACCTATTTCATCGGTAACATTGTTATAAAACCTAGGTGTCTAATCGGCATGATGCTCATGGTAGCATGTCACTGCCCGTACAAGCCACCTCAGCAAGCGATGAATTCGGCTACAGCAAGAAGCAGTCTACAACAAGAAGCAGTCTACAGCAAGAAGCAACTGTGTCTTTGTTGCTTCATGTGGTGCTTGCGATCTCGTAGCTCGTGTGATGGTATGTAACACTACTTTTAATGTCAAGTCTGGGATAGTTTGGATATAAAATTTCCCACTGCCTGATCCCTTCCATGCCCCTGGACATACCCTATCCATTACCATGGTCATGTTCTCCATGCAAGGTCGGGTGCCGGTTAGGATTGGTGCTGCTCCTCTCTGCGATAATCCTGTGAAAATAGACGTTAGAGACATCAATCTCAAGTTCCTGATCTTGCAAGATAAATTTTTCTTGATTTTCATCCCATATGCCGATCAAATACTACAATAGCTCCAGTTGAGCTCGGAGGCATGGTGTTAGGAAGAAATTTTTTAGTCCACATTTTCTGAGAGCTTCCATGACTCCCTCGTTTCCCATGGCAAGCTCGCCTTCTTCACTATGTTCTCGTTCTTTCCATTCTATGACCATTTTGCTGCTTTATACCTGTAAAGATTGTTACATGGACATTGTTAGCCTAATGAGAACATCGGAATTTGTGAAATTTTGGTCTATCACTTGGAATTTTAGAAATGAGAATGGTTTGCGCCTTTGGTGCGACCTAGTGTAGAAAATTGGGCGATTGACGCAACTCCGTGCCCGAAACCCACGCCAACCGTCGTGCCCTAATATTCACATTTCCTCCCCCAGAATTCAAAACTGGAAATTGCAGGTAGAAAGGAATGATTCAAAATGAAGGGAAAAGTGTCAACTCTTACATGGAACTGATGGAATCGAGATTGGACTGCCGGATCGTCCGCTATCGTCACCACAAAATCACAGTGCTAAATGGGTAACTATTGCTCCACAAGAGGTAAAAAGTCAAAAGTAATTATTTTTACCATTTTTGGCATTTTATAACTTTTCCACAACCCTAATTAGGTTTTAAGACATATTTTTCAATTATTTTGCTATATTATTTCGAGAAATGGGTTTTACACATGTCTCTTGTGCAGCGACAAATTTTCATGCAACAGTGATGAAGTAACGAGTTATATTTTATACTTTTTCGGACTCCGTAAAAACACAAAAAAGTCACTACTGGAATCATCTTTCAACTCTTTTCTGACTCTCTAAAATTGAAAAGATTGCCAAGATTCTTGTCGTTTTGAACTCCTTGAATGGCTGCAAAACGATATCTACCCAATATATGTTTACCCCTTTTTCAGGCTGGGATAGATTATTTACGAAAAAGGAATACCTTAGCCTATCGTGACTAAGAGGTTCTTCAGACATATTTTTCTACCTTTTCGGATCTGTGAGACTACCTATGAAAAGGGATTGCTGGAGTTTTCTTTTCTTCCTTCTTTTCAAACTCTCTAAACATGAAAAGATGACGAGTTCTCCCTTTGTCAGACTCGTTAAACCCTGATGACATCAGACTTCGTCACCATGACGTTACTCGAGTTCCTCCTTCCTAGGGCTCGTAAAATGTACTAGGTTGGATTTTTCTGAAGGACAAACTTACATTGCAAGCATATGTTATCCCCTTCAAGCTTGTTTTAAAAAATAATTGGGGTACTCGCCAGAAATGGTGGGGGAAAATGGAACCCAGCTCTAGTCGTATTGGGAATATGTAGCTCTTGAACATGACACTTGTCTGCATTTGTGTCGGGTTGGGGACATCTCATTTTGTCATTTTTTTCCTTCATGGGTTTGGGTAACTATTTTTACCTCTCATTTGCTCTCTACCACGTCATTATGACCTCGTATCCCTTGATGTCAAATACTGCAAAATCCAGTGTCGTGTCACTGATTTGTTCAAGAGAAGTTTTGCCTTTGCAGTTGTCAACCTTCCTCTAATTCCCTATTTGTCTTGATTCACTTTCATCATGTTCCTTTGTCTCGTGTCGATGATATGGAAAACATTATGGCCCTCCTTCGACTAGGTCACTTCCTGTCGACTTCAGCTCATTATCCAGGAATTTGATCTAGAGACTCCCTTTTGGTACCTTGGAGCCTCCATGCCTCAATGGCAGGTTTTTTGCATTCGACGCAAGGTTCACATCATTGGCCTTCGATCGAGTGATTCTGCGGGTGTTCGACATCATATCATTATTCACATTTTGTAGATTGTACCTTTTGTACCTTGAGGTCCATCGTCATCATTGGTGGTTTCTCTCGCGTTTGTTAATGACTTTCATCATTGGCTGGTAATCGGATGATTTTCTTGCATGTTCAACTTTAACTCATATATTCGCATGCTTGAAATTGTACTTGTTCGAGTCGAGATGGAGTGCAAGACCCTGGATTTTGTCTGATAAATCCAGGCTACGGATTTTTGTGGATTATCATGACTTATTACATGACTCTTTTGATTGGATGGCTGCAGCAATACCTGAGTCCATTTATTGATCCTTACTGCTGGATGGTTGTGTCCATACCTCGGATCTCAATTTCTATGTACTCTATTATGGATGGCTGCGCCTATGCCACATGTTCATGTATCACAGATATCAGTTGTATTTGTAATTGCAGGTAATCCGACAGCGGTGTTTGGTTCAAACGCATTCTCATAAAGCATTTTTCCCCTCTCTCTCCCTCGGACCTCATGCTTTAGGGGGCATCTGTTACGCAACATTTTGTCACTGTCCCTGTAATCACCAAACTCGCACATTGGAGGGTCATTTCTGTGACTAATAAGAAGTGTCATGCCTTGCAAAGACCATCATTGCATCCCTTTACATGAGAGCAATATTCCTCCTGTTGACAATTCCCTGAACAGAATTGTAAAACCCTTGTTTTTGCCTTGTTGCGAGTAGCCAGTTACACTCCCGCACCGATTGGGAAAATTAACACTGAGCCCGCGCCAGTTGGCGCTTTGTTCTAGTTAAGCACCCGCACCAAGATGTTTATGGAATGTTTTTTAAAAATAGAGGTGAAGATTCCACCTCAACAACCGGGAGTGGTTGAACTAAATAACCACGAACTCCCTCCCTTATTTTATGGTTTTCCACCTCCCATGAGAACCTCCTAAAGGATAGGCCTCCCTCCCACCTTTGTAGGGATCCCAACCTCCTCCTTTTCCTCTATAAAAAAGCTATCTCTCTTTTCATCAACTAGCTGAACTTGGAAAATTGATACTATAGCTGAATAACTGAGCATAGATTGAAGAGTTGCATTGTGAAAGAGATAGAGCAAGGAGGAACTTCGTTGAGAGAACTTGAGTCCATGCCCTCATCCCGTCCGAATCCCTTGACAAGTATTGAGATGCGCTTCGGCTGAACCCCGCTGGAGGAGACTGCGACGTCAAAGCATCGGTTGTACCTCTTCCTTCTACTTATATATACATGAATAGCATTTGGGTTCTCGTTTTGTGTTATTTTCATTTTATTTAACGCAACATGCTTATCCCTCTTTGACTGGTTAGTGATTACGAATGAAATTATTATGTTGAATGCTTCTCTTGTGTATTATGTTATGTGTTGGTATCCGATCGTGACTGTGAGTGGATTGTGACTTGCCAAGGCAGGAGTGAGAGGTCACCACCATTACAACTGCAACAACAACGTTGGACCCTAGTTAGGTCGATCTACCGTGTCCTCTTTCATTCTATAGTTAGGAACCTACATTCTAGCATGTCTCTTTGTTTCTAGACCCACCCTAGGGCTAGAGGGATCGTCTCTGTCCGCAGAGAGGATTTACCTGCATAACAACCATAACATGAAGAGCTCGAGCAGGAAACTTCTTGAGAGATAGTTGCGTTGGAGAAATATGTTTTCCCATGACGAACAAAGGAGAGAGGAGGTACAAGAAGCGGAGCCGTGGAATACATAGTGTCTCTGCAACCATTATCAAATCCAAAAATATTACTTCGTCTCAATTGACATAGAAAATCTGAAACCACATTTTTGTTCATTAGGGAAGACCTAGATCCAACTTTTGGAAGAGTGATGTTGTTGATCCATGAACGAAGCACAAAAATTTGACTTCCATCGACTCTGCTAGAGGAAGAATAACCTGATAAATCGGAAAGACTCCCAAGAGAAGAGGACCTTTTTGCGAGCTTGAGAAACTTTCTAGATCACTTGTTCTTCCATATTTCTTCAAGGTGGAGAAACTTTAAAGTCGAACAAGCTTCGATCCTCGCCCAAAGTGATGCAAACATCACATGAGAAAGCTCTAGGTGTAAAGAGAACAACTCTCGGGAAAGAAAATCGAGACCTTTTCTAATCCTGTATATCTCAGATTGAACCAATGCTAAACTTGCATTAAAAAATACATGATAGTTTCTAGAATTATTAAGTCGATGTTTAATCTGGGTGAATGAAGGAATGATGGACAAATCTCTACATCATTTAAGGAATGATATATTTGACTTAATCTTGGAAACTTGCAAGCGTTCCCTTTCAAATTGATGAACGTTTAACGTAATGACCCTTCCGTGCAGGGTTGTAATAATTGAATTTAGGCTTATGTGATCTATATTATCAAAAACAAGAAAGCATTCGGTAAAATCACATTATTAGAGTTTTGTCGATGCAATTCGAACCATCCATCTTAACTCCAAATCTACCAAGCTAAATGATTAAATCAATTTTCACTCTAAAAAAGTTTACACCACAAATTTAATTCCTTAATGATTAATAGAACTGAAATTAAGAAAAATCTAAATTTATTTAATTATTAATTATAATATAATTATTTTTATATAATTTTTCTAAATAATTTTTTTTTTAATTTAATTATTGATTATTTTTATGTAATTTACTGAATCAAAATATTTTAATCAATAATTATATATATATTTTTAAAACTTAATATAATCAAATTAAAATATTTATATGATAACATCTCTATCTCTTTCATACTATAGTCTGAAAAACATCTCTCAACCAAAAAAATAAAATTAAAAATTAAAAATTAAATAAATTTTAACCTAGCCACCCTTAAAATATTGCATACCACAAGCAAGCGATGATACATAGTTGGGCTTGGTGGAAAAATAAAAAGGAAATACGAAAATTTCATATGAAAATATGCCATTAAAATCTGCTTAATAAATCTATCGGTCGACCAAGTGCTTCGGAGTTAGAGGTTAGCGATTTATGGTCCGCTTCCTATTCATCGTTTTGCTTTTGTATTTTAAACTCCTCCTGAGGTTAATATAGAATATAGTAGTATTTGGTCCGGATGTTACAACCTGACATTATTGGTTGATTATATTTTATGAAAATATTCATAAAAATATCTGTTATTAATTTTTTAAATTAAAAACACATAAGCAATACATTATAATGAAAACGCGTATTTTAAAAAAACTTAAATTTATTCATGATTATAGAAGATCTATGTTTTCTTAAAAAAAAACACTAATAAAATTTATTTATTTATTATTTAATGGAATAATACAATAATAGCTATTAGTTTAATTAGTTGAAGTTTTGTTGCTAAAGTATTTGTTCATTGAGAGGTTATTAAGTCAATTTTTAAACTATATTTTTATAGTTAAATGTGTTTATGTATAATATAAAAACAATAAATTAAAATGGAAAAAAATTGAGATATATGATATAAAAATGAAAAAATAATTATAATAATTAAGAGTTAAAAACACTATTTCTTTTCATCCCAGTAATTCAATTCAAGATGTTTATAATATAATATTTAATATGTATATTACCTAGAGTTAAAAACACTATTTCTTTTCATCTGAGTAATTCAATTCAAAATGTTTATAAAATAATATTTAATATGTATATTGTAATATCACTACAATACAAGTTCAAATTCTTCTAGATTCGTATATTTATAAAATAAATATATTATTATATTATTATATGATTAACATTTTCATTAAAATTTAGTTACGGTGGATGTTGTAACTGTCAAAAGGAAATACCCATTCAGTTCGTTAGTGTTTTTGGTCTTTACAGTGGGATGGTTACTCAATTCTTCTTGAAAAATATCAAGAATTAGTTACAATCTACTTTTAATGCTGGTAAAACTGAATGTAAGGAAGGTGTGAGAAAAAAGAAATGAAAGTAGAGTTTCAGAGAGGAAAAAAAAAACCTTATATGGAGGAGAAAACTTGTAAATGCAGATAGTGCCAACAAAGAATGGGATATGTAGGCTGAAGACTATGAAAACAAATGAAAGATTCTTCAAACAAAAGATAAGCTTTTTGTGTGCATTGAATTCTTAAAAGATTTTGCATAAAACGACAAGTAGCCAAGCTTCTTAAAAATAATGTGTGAATTTTCTTTTAATAGTTTTCTTGAAAAAATAATACATGCTAAATGCACAAAGTTAATAATTATTTTGAAAAGAAAGCTTCTTGAAAATAATGTGTGATTTTTCTTTTAATAGTTTTCTTGAAAAAAGAATACATGCTAAATGCACAAACACAAGTCGAAAATGATGAAATTAATGACCGTGACTCAAAAAGTTAATCACCACAATTATTTCAAGTGAATTACTACTAAATTTGAACAATTTGAAGTGACCGAACTAAAAATGACTAACTTAAATGTCTAATTTAGTCTATGAATAAAATATACGACCACATAATAAGTGACTAAAAATAAAAACGACTAACTTAAATGACTAATTTAGTCTAGGGATAAAATATACGACTAGATAATAAGTGACTAAACTAAAAGAGACTAACTTAAATGACTAATTTAGTCTAGGATTACAATATATGACTAGATAATAAGTGACATAAATTAATAATGATTAATGTAAATGACTATTACATTCCAAGATAAAAATATGACCAAATAACAAGTACAACAAGTATATGAATTAGTCATTTATGTTAGTAATTTTTAATTGTGTCACTCCATAAATGGAAAAATGCAATTTTGATAACAAAGTGTTACGTTTTGTTAAATTGTAATTATCTATATTATCTTAATTCATTGTTATTTTATTTTTTTATCATGCAGTATGAGTTTATCAGAGATTACATCAGACTTGACCTATGGCTTGAGAAACCGCGGCCTAGGAGCATCTAAGCTATCAAAATCACCAGGGGATCACACCCGGCCCAGGCCACACCAACCCTTAACATGATGATTTTTTTCCCATGAAGTTTCAAACTCGTAACTTAACAATACACCCCATCACCGTCTATTCTATGCCTTGTTGGCACTTAATTGTTATTATTAAAAATATATTTATATTTTATTTTATTTGTTAGTTTAAATTAATAATTAACATCCATTATAGTCTCGGTGGCATTGACACACAACATTTATTATATTTAATTTAACATTGACATACAACATATACATAGTTTAGTGCTATGCAACCCTAAATTCCCCACATCCATCAGCAACATTATGCTTAGCCCTTGGATGACACCCACATCCATCGACCATATATATTCTTAGCCCTAGGATGACACAACTAATTTCAAGCTTTAGTATGCTCTCTCAAGAATAAACCAAGGACAAAATCACACTGCAGTTTGAAAAAGTTAGAGGTCCAATAGACACTCTATCTCAAGAAGAAACCAAGAACAAAACGATACTGCAGTTTCAACAAAACGCTGGAGGTCCACTAGAAATTCTATCTAAAGAAGAAACCAAGGACAAAACAACAGTGTAGTTTCAACAAAAAGTTGGAGGTCCACTAGAAACTCTATAGAACCTATTTTTGAACCGTCCATGAAAAAATTGGTTATTCTTACTTTAAGTTACCACGAAATTGACTCTTTGGTGCTATGAGTTACCATGAAATTCACTGTTTGGCACCAATTTTTTTCCTTTGGCAGGAGAGTTTTGGTTAGTTATAAGAGATTTGAGACAAATTCATGATGTGGTAACTTGGGTTTATATCTTTTCTATTTATGCATTTTTACATTTCTTCATATATTTACGGCAGAGGAAGAGAAAATGTCTTTCTTGGTGAACGTTTCTCTGCATAGCCAGAGTATTTAGAAATATGCAACAAAACACTGTTACCGATGAAATAGGTAACCACACTGTAACCTACTTTTTTTTGGTAGCATAAAAAACACCCGATTTTGAAAAGTGGTGATGCAGAATCACCTTTTTTTTTTTAAGCACATTTTTGACACTCTAATATTTTTATTTATGAAGTATGAATATTTGTTTTAAAATGTTAGTGATTTTCATGCTAATTTTGAAACGTATTGATGCAGCATAAACTTTTTTTTTTTTAAGAGTGGTGATTTTCATGCTAATTTTGAAACGTATTGATGCAGCATCAACCTTTTTTTTTAGAGTGGTGATTTCATGTTGGTAATAAAACACAAAACTTAGATTATATATATATATATATATATAAACAATAAAAAAACCAATAAAAATGTTAAAAAAAACAAAATTAACTCGTAAAAATAAAAAATTTAAATAAAAATAAATAAAAAAAACAAAAAGAACAAAAATATTCGAAAATTATATCAAAAGAAATGACAAAATTTGAAAAAAAAAACACATAATTTAAAGAAAAAAAAAATTAACCAAAAAAAAAAAACATCAAAAACATTTTTTTCTAAGTTATTAAAAAAAACCATATAATTTTAAAAAAAAAAGGAAAAAGAAAATTTAAAAATAATTTAAATTACAAAATTAAAATTTACATATATATATATATATATATATATATATATGAAAAAATTAAATTTAAATTAAAAAAAAAAAAAAAAAAAAAAAAAAAAAAAAAAAAACCTATCATTAATTTTTTTTTTAAATAAAACAATTTATAAATTTTAAAAAGGAAAAACTAAATAAACTAAAAGATTAAAAAAATAAATAAATAAATAAATTAAAACTCAATAAATTTAATAAATAAATTTTCAATTTTAAAAAATAATTAATCTAAAATATTAAATTTAAAAACAAAATTTAAAAAAAACAAAAAAAATTAAAAAAAATTAAATTTAAAATAAAAAATTTGAATTATAAAAAAAAAAAAAAAAAAAAAAAAAAAAATCAATTTTTTGAATTAAAAATATATATATATTAAAAAAATAAAAAAATAAAAAAATGAATTTTTGATCGTGGTGGCGCCGCCAATCGGCCTCCCGCCCAGGTGGTGGCGGAGGCCGGCTGCTGGGCGGGCAGGCGATTCCGAGAATCGGCCTCCTGCGGTGGGAGGCCGATTCAAGGAATTGCCCGAAGGCCGCGAGAGGGTGATTCCCAGAGTCGGCCTCCTGCCGCGGGAGGACGATTCCCAGAATCGGACTCCTGCCGCGGGAGGGCGATTCCTGGAATCGGCCTCCCCGCCACGGGAGGGCGATTCTCGGAATCGGCCTCAGGGCGATTCCGGGAATCGACCTCCCGCGGCAGGAGGCCGATTCCGGAAATCGCCCTGAGACTGATTCCGGGAATCGCCCTCCCGCGGCGGGGAGGCCAATTTTGGGAATCACCCTGAGGCCGAATACGGGAATCGCCCCGAGCCCGATTCTGGGAATCGCCCTCTCGTGGCAGGAGGCCGATTCCGGGAATCGCCCCCCCGCGGTAGGAGGCTGATTCCAGGAATCGCCCTCTCACGACGGAAGGCCGATTCCAAGAATCACCCTCTTGCCGCGGGAGGCCGATTCCGAGAATCGGCCTCCTGCGGCAGGAGGACGATTCTTGGAATCGGTTTCAAGGTGATTCCCGGAATCGGCCTCCCGCCTCCCGCCCAGCAGTCGGCCTCCACCGCCACCTCGGTGGGAGGCCGATTGGCGGCGCCACCACGATCAAAAAATTCTTCTTTTAAAAATATATATATATATATATATATATATATATATATATATATATATATAATTTTTTTTAATAATTAATATATTTTTTTCTAAATTAAAAAAATTTAATTTTTTTTTTTTTTTAAATTTAATTTTTATATTTGAAATTTAATTTTTTTTAATTTGTTTTGTTTTTTTTTTTTTAATTTTATTATTTTTTTTTGTTTTTAATTTTTTTTTTATAAATTTTGTTAATAATTTTTATTAAATTTTGTATTCTTTTTTAATTGAATTTTTTTATTTTATTTTTTTGTATTTGATTTTTTTTTGTTTTTTTTTAAGTATTAAATTTTATGTTTAGTATTTTCATTTAATTTTTTAAAATTTAATAAATTTTGTATTATTCTTATTATTATTTTTTTATAAATTTATTTGAATTTATTTATTTTATTTATTTTTTTAATTATTATTACATAAATTATATATACATATATTATTTCAATTAAAATTGTGTATTTAAAATTAGATTTATTTATTTATTTATTTATTATTATTATTATTATTATTATTTTTTAAAACTTAATATTTTCGAATTAATTTGTTTTTCATTTTATTTTTTATTTAATATATATTTTTTTAATTTATTTTTTTCAAATTTTCAATTTTAATTTATTTTTAAAGTTTTTTAACTTTTTATTTTAACAATGTTTTTTTTTCTTTATATTTAAAATTTATTTTTTATTTCAAAATTTATTTGTTTATTCATTTATTTATTATTATTATTTTTTAATTTAATTTTTTATTTTAATATTAACATTTTTTTTTCTAAATTTAATAAAATCTAATATATGTGTTTTTAATTTAAGTTCGTATATCTATATCTATATATATATATAATTTAAATTTAATTTATTTTTAAAAATCTATTTGTATTTTTAATATATATATTTTTAAATTTAATATTTTTATTGTATTTTATTTTTCATTTTTTATTTTTAATTAATTTTTTTTTTTTAAATTTTAATTTCAATAATGTTTTTTATTTTTATTTTTATTTTTATTTTATTTTAAGTTTTAAATTTATTAAAATTTAATATATTTCTTTAAATTTATTTTTTTTATTTAATATATTTCTTTAAATTTATTTTTTTATTTAATTTTTTTTTTTAATTTAATAAACATTTTTTTTTCTTTTTTAAATTTAATTCCTATATTTTATTTTTTATAATTCTTTATTTTTTAAATTTTTTTTCTTTTTAACTTAATATTTTTCTTTTGTTTTTATTTTTGTTTTTTTATTTCTATATATTTTGAAATTTTAATCTTTAAATTTTTTTTTTTAATTTTTAATTTTTAATTTTTTTCTTAAATTTTAGGTTTTTTTTAATGTTTGAATTAATTTTATTTTTATTTTTTATTTTTTTTTATTTTTTTTTCCTATATATTTTTAAATTTTAAGCTTTAAAATGTTTTTATTTTTTAAATTTATTTTTTTTCTTAAATTTTAGGTTTTTTTTAATGTTTGAATTTTAAAAATTAAAAAATGTTATTTCTATTTTTTAAAATGTCAAAAATATGACACAATTTTTTTTTTTTTTTATTCCAGCATTAACTGGTTTTGTTTTGAGGGTGTTTTTTCAATCCTTTTTTCAAGAAACAATTTTGTTTTTAGCATAATTTTATAAAATGTTGAAATTTGACCTTAAAAAAAAACCAAGTGCGTTCTGGAATACATTTTTTTTGTTTTTGGGGTGTTTTTTGAGTCTTTTTGGGCTAGAGTTCCCGTTTTGAGGTCAGGTTACCTATTTCATCGGTAACAGTGTTACAAGCGCAGATATACAGAAACGTAGGAATATAACTCTGGATCTGCTTTGTCTTTTTCCATTTTTTTTATAAACAATTTGCGTGAGTTAAGACATGGCGTTAGTTCTAAATTTTTGGTAAAACATCCCCTAGATTGTGACGTCCAACCGCATTTATAGTTACAGATGGGGAATGATATGAAAACTCTGGCTAAATACAGATAATGGCGTGATTAAACGCATTTGAGGGTTTTCATGTAATTGAGTGAAGCTGCATTTGGAGTTTCTGGCTTAGTGAGGGAAATGGTGTCAGTGCAAACTAGAGGAACTGAGAATGGATTAGAGAATTTACAGGGCAAGAAGAGGCCTAGGCCGTGGCCACCAAGAATGGAACCCTTACCCCATGATACAAATCACAACCCTAAAGTGTTGAAGACTTGGGCTAAGAGGACCGGATTTAGAAGTAATCTCTCTGGCGAGAATGTTAGCACATCTGGCGATTTCGAGATAAGTAATGTGGATGCAGGGACCAGCGACGCTGTGCCCAAGACACCACCTTGTCCTCCTGCGCCTTCGGCCCGCCGAGTGGTGGATCTGGAAACAGGAGCTGTGAATGGTAATGGGGGTATTAAGGAAATTGAGAAGGCGAGAGTTGCGCCGCTAGTGGCGGAGAATGGGAGTGTTGCTAATGCTAGCCCAGTTGTTCCATTCCCCCCTGGTTCGGTATCCAGAGTTAAGAAAGGAGCTGATCTGGATGTTGTGAAGCCTATGACAACCTCTCAACATCATGGGGTTTCTAAAGTGTAGAGAAAAATAGAGATTTATGTCATGTCACAGTCGCAAGATGTTGATGATGCTATGCTAGCCAGGCAGTCACATATGAAATACGAGCTAAGGGAAACCCCTGGACTAGGTAAGTAGTTCTCTCTCTATTTACTATTGTATACTTTCGGTTGTATGGAGGTTTAAACACTTTCTCATTTAAATCTAAGACTCCATTGTACCAATTTAAACCTTTTTTTTGTCAGATTTAGCTCGATTTACCTCAATTAAACCGAAAGTCAAGTATAAAACATATGTCAAAGAACACTGGTGGAAAGTCTACTACAGAGTAGATTTAATCAATCCCCAATTCTCTAATACCATTTGTAATGTTTCATAAGCCCAAAATAGCATAGTTTATTCTGAATATGCTAAAAAAAAATGGGGATCGGGAATTCCAAGTAGAATGATGATAATGTTCTTTTTTCCCAAAGAAAAACTTGTGAGGTAACCCAAGGGATGCATGACATCTCTACTAAACCTGTTGGTGTAGCGTGTAGATTAGTGCATCTAGCACGAAGATTTGAACTGGGTACCTACTGATAGGGAACTAGAATAATGACGATGCATCATAATGCAAATTCTAAGAAAAAAGAGAGTATCTCCTATATATACTAATATCAAAATCAGTCCTTTTGTAGGCTCAGTTCCGGGCTGATGTACCATTTACTTCCACAAATGATCCTTTACATTGGCTAGAGGGTCGTAACAGTTGATCAATGCTTACTCATTCTAGAATTTAACAAATGATAACATTGAGTTACCATTATACATTGTGCATTCTAATTAGTGTATACATTTCAAGGTGTTGCTTTAGACTTCATTGACCTACTATGTAGAAGATCACCTATGCTACAAAGTGCATTTAACTACCCTGCAACTGCTATATAGATGATTATGCATTCTAGGATGTCACTGGAGAATGATTGTAACTATACAATATACAATTTTATGAGAGGATGTTTCATGTTGCATACCACAAGTTGCAACTATATTGAATACCACAGTCCAGATAATGTAATGAGAGGATGCATGGGATTGTTACGTAAACGGTTGTACATTCATCGATTATATGAGTCCATCAAATTATTCGGAAACCTCTACCGTATCTAGCTTCCCTTTCTCCCATGGTTTCTGAAGCCCCTGCATCGACATTATGGCAATTTACCTATTTGATTTGCTTAGGAGGATTCTCTTCGTTTACATCCTTGGTATTAATTTCACATTAGAGTCAAGAAATCCCGTTGTTAAAACTTTTAACCTGGGTGGCGTGATATCGGTGCTCGGTTTGAACCAGGATGGTTTCTGAGAAATGCTACACAACACGGATGCACATAGTGACACTAATGATAACTATTCAAAAATCCACGAAGTCTCATGTGAAGAGGAACTAAAAGGAAGTGGTTCCTTGGATACCAATTTCCAACTCAATACCTCTCTAATTTTGGCAAATGACACACTCATCACAGGGGGAGGAAATTTGGAAGTCTTACCTTATGTTTCTGTTAGCTGCCCCATTTCGGGGTGCTTAATATCTATTAATTTCAAGTAAAATGTCCAGAAAGTATTTTGCCTTGCCATCACTGTCATCAGTTATGCTCTCTCATATCTATTAATTTCAAGTAAAATGTCCAGAAAGTATTTTGCCTTGCCATCGCTATCATCAGTTCTGCCCTCCCTTCTACTTTGGATGCGAGCCTCTATAGATCGATCCAGCAGCCCAAATATAATACCCATATTCTTGGTTATATCGCGGCTCACACCCTAATGGTCCAAAATTCGCAGAAAAGGAAAGTAGTCAACCAGGATTTCCCCCAATTACCATCAATTTGGTGACCATTTCTTTGAATTCTTCAATGGTCTGCGAGTCCCATCCTAACAAATTTTGAGAAAAAATCAAGTTTCCCGAAAGATTCATACTTGTAAGAAACATAGTGTGCCTAATATTCACCCCCTTCTCCTTTATAGAATCATCAAAAATGGATTGAATGGTGGAAAAGACCTGATTTCTTCTCCAGTCTCAGACAACAAAAGTCACGGAACCAGATTCATAAGGTTAGTCACAAACCGCCATCTTCGAGGAATATTTATTTCACAAAGAAAAAATATGTGGGTCTGAGTGGAGCAATGTTTAGTCAGATATATCATGCAGTTTATGGAAATCATGCCAATGGATCTGCTGGTGTGATTTTGCTGCCTAGTGCAGTTTCTCTGGTTGTTATGTTTATAGTTCGTCCTGTTAGCCACCTATAAAATTTTGGCATAGCAAACAGGTGGCTAAATGTGTTTCTAAGTCTTCAAGAGAAACATTTTCCTTGAAAATCCTTCATTCTTGAAGCCTTCATGTGCCTTTTTTCATTTGAAGAAATCTTCATTGCTGTTTCCATTTGATAAGCCTCACTATTTTGTGAAAAAAAACTGCTTTTAAAAACTTTCATCTACTCCATTTCATTCCCACAAAGTCTCCATTTTCACCCTTCTTCCCTTCATAAATTTCCTCCAAAACCCCTTTCATTTTCCCTCTAAATCATCAAAACCCCTTTTTTAACCTCATACTGCTCTTTCGCTGGTTTAAAAATCCCTTCTTGTGTCAACCGGAACCTCTCATTTGGCTTAAAAACACTGATTTTTGGCCTAAAAAAACCTTTTTACACTATAGCAGTTTTAAGCCCTCGAGGGCTTATATCCTATAACCCCTTTCCCCATATAACTTGAGCTACGACCAAGCACTAAGGCCTAATCGCAATCGCAAAATGAAAATTCATCCCCTTTGTTCTTTCCCGAATTCCCGATGCGATAAGCACCTTCCTCTAAACCCTTGGTCCCTCTCGTTCCCACAGGATCGCTCCCGAGCGCTTATCCCCAAGCCCCTTTCCTTCATATTTCTTTGCGAAGACCCCCCTTCCCTTTGTTTTTTAAATTTCCCCGAAATTTTGAGTTGAATGAATATGGACCGTCGATTCGCACAAGATCAACGACCATCAGGCAATCAGGTCTCCGCTCACAAGTCCGTCACTCGCGCCCACCGATTTGATCTGAACCGTTGATCCCCCTTCCGATCTAACAGCCAGGATATAATCACATCGCCCATCTGCTGTTTGTCCACCAGGTCCCAAAACATTTCTCCGATGAAATCTCAACCGTCCCATCATTCTAATCCAATGGCGCAGATTTCGTCGCGCTCCCCTCATCCGTGCAGCTTCCCCATCGCAATTTTTTCGCACCGTCCGATCAAAATCAAAAGATCTGATGGTTGGCGTTCTATTTCGCAAAACTTTCGTGACAGCAGTTTAACACCAAAAAGTTTTGCGAAATGGGCGGTTTTAAGGAGGACAGGTGTCAGGAAGTGTATGGTATCGCATTATTTTTTCAGAAACTGCTTACCCCCCTCAGTGCCACGCGAAAACCATTTCGGTTTTCCGCTTACCACCCTCCACAGTGAAATTTCATGACTAACCGTAGCCGTCAATTTCTCTGATCCAACGGCCCTGATCTGACCCCGCATTTTCTATCCGCCTCCCATCCGAGCTTTCAAAATATTTTACCGAGCGATCTCTGCCATAGATCTGTTCCGATCTAATAGCTCTCATGTAATCTCATCCCCCATTTCATCTAGTCTTCCAAACAGTTCCATCGATGAATCTCGACCGTAGATCATCAGTAGTTGATCTAATCGGACAGTCCAGAATCCACAATGCACCAGACCTTCATCAGCTCAGTTTTGCACCTCCGACATAGTTTTTCAACTGTTTTTTCCACTACATACACCTTTTCTGCCATTGCTCTTTCATCCTCCACAAGCCTCTAAAACAATCCTTGCCCACTCCCTCTGGTTTTCTTAACATGTTTGTTGTATTTTAGCAGGGATTACAGGGTCACGAAATCATTTTTCTACATAGTCAAAGACAGGTGACTCAGAACGCAAAATACCATCACAGAGGCTGAAAAACACATGGAAATACACTGCTGAGAGGTTAATAACATGATTTTATCGAAGATCAGCGTTACAAACCCTGATTCAAACCCTCCAGTGCCATTAAAACCTGTATATGCACCAAAACAGGTCAGAAGCAACATCAAAGGAGTATCAGAAGACAGATTAATAGATTAAAGCCTATTATTGCAAACTTAATGCTATAATCCAGTGTTTAAATGCTAAAGATACAATTAAAAGACCCGAGAATGATCAATAAGGCTTAATGAAGCCTAAAACACATGAAACAAGCCGTATCAGTGTTTCCACATCCGTAGAACGTTCTTTTCCAAGAAAGGACAAGTTCCCACAGCCTTTTCTATTCTCCATCAAACTCCTGAGAAGATTATCACCCTGACAGAAGTCCTGAAACTGTCAGTGCATTAGTTTCAAAGCATGGAAGACCTGAAGGTCAGATTTTCATCCTTTCTTACCGTAGAAGATAAACAAAGTACTGCAGCCAGGAAATTACATCAAGGAACATATCTCTGGAGTTATTATCAGCCTGTCGAAGACCCCTAATTCATCCAAAGAGTACTGAAAGTTAATGTGAAGACATTAAAATAGAATGGGCCTCCAAAACACTTCTCCCTTTGTTTTAATAAGTCATTTAAGTTCTATCTACCACTACTGTCACTCTTTCAGCTATAAGAACTCATGAGAAATACATTGAAAATGTTGGTTAACCGTGGATTGTAAGCTGTTTCACTAAGTTATATTTCTGTGAGTAGTATTTGTAAATACGCTGGGAGATGATTTCTGAGTGATATCAAAGCTATTGGACAAGGATGTATGTGACTGGTTTTGCTCTTCTAATATGACAAGCATGTTCAGTGGATCCTGATCTAAATCAGTGGTGACGTGTTCTCTCTTCGTTATTGTTTTCCCTCTATTATACATTATGTTTCATTTTCTCTGATAAGAATCAGTAATTTTAGCTTAGGATATATTGCTGCAAGTACCCTAATGCTTCCTGCACTTTCTTATCTTTAATTTTTTTTGCTATTTGTGTGTCTAAGAAACTAATTCAATATAATTTAACTAGTATAGAAGTTGGTTTGTCCATGCTTAGTCATGTATGAATTTAGAGTTTGTTTCTTAGATTTTCTTGTTTGGTTTTAGCCAAAAGAATTGGGAAACTGGGGGTTTAGAGTTAGCCCTGTCCACTAGGTTCCTTTTCCAATAGTTAGCCTTTCTCAGATCCCTTTGAGTTGAATTTCAAAGCAGATAAGGTTAAAAGTCTTTCTCTGATCTTAGACTTCATTCTGTGTCAATCTTAAATGTTTTCTATTGTCTAAAAGTAGTCAGGAGGACTGCTGGATTGTTGTCTTTCGGAGTTAACCTCATTAGGAGTTTGGTCATAGAGGTTAAGGCATACTTTGTCCCTAGATTCACTCCGAAGTGGTCACCTTGGAAGGTTTTCCTTGCCATTTCCATTCATTTCCTTAATGTTTCATTTCATACTGTCATCTTAAAGATCCTCCAATTTAGATGACTAGCCCATTTGAAAGCCTTGGATATTTGAATTGCAAGTAAACCCTTTTATGACCCCATTGCCCAATGGACTTGTGTTTTCTTGGAATTATCTCCCCATTGCCGAAAATAATTCTATGCTCATCCCTTTACCTTACATTGAACCCTTACTTCATGTTTCCCAACCAAACAAACAAACAAACAAAACAAAAACCCTTGTGCCCTATAACTAGCTTAATACCTTGAATTGAACTTCAAAGATATACATTTCTTTACCTTTATATAGAGAGATCCCTCTCTGGATCCAGGAGGGCTAGATCCTAAGGTCCCAAAGTGGTTTGATGTTGTTTTGTTATTTGGTATTGCCAAACCTGCCAAATCACATGAACCACAACATAATGGCGACTCCACTGGGGAAGTTTTGAGTAGGTTATACCTGATACATTCTTGAGACCTCAGAATTCCCCTTGATTCAAGAATATTTGGTGTGTTAGCCAGTTGAGTCCCCAACATAATGGCGACTCCACTGGGGAGCTTTGAGTTAAAACACTCCTTGAAACATCTCTAAGAACTCAAAGAAGACCAATTAGCCTTGGTTTGGTATAAATTGTTGATGGTGGACAGGAGCCTGCTTCGAAACATTTTAAAATTCTCCACCTGACAACTCCACGGTTCCTAAATGATGAAAGGACTCCACTGGTGATCAGTAGGGCTGCTAATTATCTTTTTTTTCACAAGAATTCACTGGGAGACCAGTTTCATTACAACATCATCCATATTAAAAGAAACACATAGGATTAAGATTTGGGTTTAAAGATAGTCAGCCTCTTAAAGATTGTTATACTTAACATACTGGCTTCAAGAACAATCCATACCAGAGCTTATCCTGATCCAAATCCCCCTGAAATAGTTGACAATCCAGAGAGCATTCTTAGGAAGTCTCACACCTTTAGGGATCTAGCTATTGTCATACCCATTCATAGAGCTAACTCAGCACCTGAAAACCTTGCAGCTCTATCAGATACTCAATTTGACTTAGATTTACCAAGTGATTTACCAAGAATTAAGTCATTCAGTGGTATAGATTAGACAGACTTCGAGCCTTCAAGTTCATCACCACAGAGTGGTCAACACATTGATAGTAGAGAAACCCCTTCATCCACACCTCCTGATATACATTTTATTCATAACTTGGGTCTCTCTCACCCTAAATCTTCTCAACAGTTTGTTGCTGGTCCAAGCATTTCTGTCATCCATATACCTGTTGCTCAAGCTAATCCTTTACCTCCACAAAACAATATCATGGCAGCGTGGTATGCTCCTCTAGTGTTGCAGTAGCCTTTGGTTCCTTTACCCAATGACTATCAATGTAAAATCCCCCATTTCACTGGAAAAGAATCTACCACAGCTCAAAAACATGTAGATAAGATGGAAGATGCATTTTATTACATGGAAATAGATGATGAGACCATTAAAATGAGAATTTTTGCTCAAAGTTTAGGAGGAGCAGTTAAAAAGTGGTTTAAAGGCTTAGCTCGTAATAGCATCCATGACCTCCCCTCTTTACATCAAGCTTTCATAAACAAATGGGAATTCAAAAGCAACCATTTCCAAATACTAGCAGAATATAAAAATATTAAAATAAATTAGGGAGAGAGTGTTCATGACTACTCTACCAGGTTTAACAGTGTCTACAATGTTCTACCACCCCACATGAAACCTCCCCAAGGAATGTCCTTAGTGAAATACCCTGAAGGTTTCAATGCTGACATGGCCTATCAACTTAGGGAGAGAGACTATACAACCCTAGAAGATATGCAGAAGGGAGCTGTGAGTGTAGAGGCAAACTTAATTGAAAAAAGAGCTAGGATGAGGGCTGAAAAGAAGGTAACCTATAGAGAGGACACCACAACTTCTACATCTGATCCCAAAATTGATAATCTAGCCAAAAACATGGAAAGGCTAGAAAGAATGATGGAGAAAATGGTTTTCCAGGTCAATAATCAGAATAGAAACCAAAATCAAAACCAGAACCAGAACTTTAGGAGGAACACTACCCCTAATAGACAAAGATACTTTGACCAACAAGTCATACCTCCATTCCAAGAGAATTTCCTTGATGGGGATGAGGGTATAATAGAAGAATCAGAGGGAACCATTATAAACATGGTGGAAGCGGATAACCAAGATCACACCTTTTCCATAGAAGATAACCAGACCTCATACTCACATTGGGATGAGGGAGGGTTAGAGTCTGAGGACTATAGGTTAGGATTCAAGAATGCCATCATGCAGGTCCGAGAACAATATGATCTCAGAAGAAAAAAGAACATAGATACTCCCAAACCAAAAACCTCTGAAATCACCATTAAGAAAAGACCTGAAAAGACTCCTAAAGGGACTGCTGAAAGTAGCAAATCAACAGCTAAGAGTTTTGGAAGAAACAAAGACAAAGACATCCAAACCACTGGTAAACCAGGTCAAGAATCTAGCAGCACTAGTATTGCAGCTAATGCTCTTGAAAAAATAGCTTTAACTAATGTACATAATGAAAATCAGCAAGCTGATTTTGTCAATAAAACAGTGACCAACAAAACAGAATCGAGCCTTTCAAAGAGTCAGTCTCCTTTCAATCTGGAAAGTGAGATTTCCAAAATCAAAATTTATGTCCCTCTCACTGAGTTGGCCACCCAAGATGCATACAAATGTCAAATTCTAAAAGCTTTAAACTTAGGAGAAAACAGTGACACTGTCAACTTAAATTATGATCAACCAGCTCTCTTGTTTGGCCCAAAAATTGAAGGGAAATTCTAGAAAGGAGTAGTACCTCCTTTCTATGTCAGCTTAAATATCCATGATAAAATCTTACATAATGCTATGCATGACTCAGGGGCTTCACACAACCTTATGCCAAAAGTAATCATGGAAAAGTTAGGCCTAGAGATAACCAGACCTGATAAGGATTTATATTCTTTTAACTCTAGCAGAGTGAAGTGTTTGGGACTGATTAAATATCTATGCGTGAATTTGACCCAAATCCCAGCCAAGTGCATGGTAATGGATGTTGTAGTAGCTGATGTACCTCCTAAGTATGGCATGTTGTTGTCAAGATCATGGGGTGCCAAGCTACAAGGTACAATGCAAATGGATATGACATAGGCCACAATCCCTGTTTTCAGCTAGCTTAGAAGACTATACAGGGAAGCACACATGAAATTCATGGTGAGCAGCCCAGAGAAACCAGAAAATTCCCCTCTTTACTTTGTCCACACAGCCCTAGACTCTTTTATCCTTTACAATGATGAGTTTACAGATGAACCAGAGCTAGAGAACAAAAATTCAAATAGCAGAGTAGAGGCCACAAATCGGAACATAATGGTAGCTATGGATACAGAGGAAAACAAGAAAGGAACATTGGAGCAGTGTGCTGAAAAAAAAAACCAGGGTGAACAAAGCCAAGACTGCAAACAGCAGATTACCCATCACTCTAAACTCCATGAAAATCCCGAGGAACAAAACATAACACAACATGGTGCAGACCTCAGAATATAATATAATGGTGAACATAGCATTAAGGGTGAAACTGATAACAATCCTACCAACAATCCCTTATGGAGAATGAAATTTGAAGGGTCTTGCACTAAAAAGAATCCAGGAGCTGGGGTATGGTTGCACAATACTGAGAACAATTATGCTAAGAGCCATGCCTTCAAGCTAAACTTTAAATGTACAAACAACATTGCAGAGTATGAAGCTCTCCTCTTAGGACTGCATCTACTGAAAAAAAAAGGGGCTAAGAGGATAGTTGTTCAAGGAGACTCAGAACTAGTCATCAAACAAGTAAATGGAGAATACACTGCTAAAGATCCTAGATTAAGGGCATATAGAAATGATGCCATGGATCTATTGAAAACATTTGTAGAATATGAGCTTGTGTTTGTCCCTAGAAGACAAAACATACTTGCAAATGGATTGGCCTGCACTACTAGTTCATATCAGAGACCACCTAATGACAAACAGATCATTGTTCAAACAAAATACAGACCAGCAGTACTAGATAATGAAAAATATTGGAAATTATTTGAGGTTGACAAACAGATAGAGGATTTCCTACTGTCCAGGAATGAGTTTTAATTACCTGATTCAAACTCCAAGCCCAATGAAGACATTTCAGATAAAGAGCCCCCTGATGAAGAAAAACCATCCCCTGCTGTGGAAATAAACATGCTGGCCAGAGAGTTTGAAAACCAAAAGGAAGAATACAAGAACGCAGGTAAAGAAGACATAGAGGTGCTACAGTCCAAAGACAAAAACATACCTAGAGGACTAGCACCCCTTGAGGACCTTTTTTATTTTAATGATGTGGCAAAGAAGCCCACTATAAAACACACAGAATTTAGTGTTGAAGAATGCAATATAGGCAGCAAGGATAAGCCTAAAATGATTAAATTATCTAAAACCTTGCCAGCACACATCAAACAGAAATACATTGATTTATTTAAAGAGTTTGTTAATGTGTTTGCTTAGAGTTATGAGGATTTGAAAGCCTATGATACAGAGATTATCCAGCATAAAATTCCATTGAAAGAAAACCAAAAACCTTTTAGGCAAAAGCTACGGAGAATAAACCCTATACAGTTACCCCTGGTAGAAAAGGAAATCAAGAAAATGTATGAGGCTGGCATCATAGTACCTGTGAGGTTCTCAGATTGGGTATCTAACCTTGTGGCTGTAAGGAAAAAGACAGGAGAAATTAGGCAGTGCATTGATTTTAGAAACCTTAACAGAGCCTCCTTAAAGGATAATTACCCTTTACCCAAAATGGAATACATCCTACAAAGGGTAGTTGGCTCTAGGAGGATTTCACTGCTAGATGGCTTTTCAGGATATAACCAGGTTTTAGTACTCCCAGAAGACCAACTTAAAATAGCCTTCACCACTCCATGGGGCACTTTCATGTATGTGAAAATGCCTTTTGGATTAATGAATGCTGGGGCCACTTTCAAAGGGCCATGGACATTGCATTTTCGGAGGAAATAGGCTACTTCATTGTAATTTACCTTGATGACATAACAATGTATTCCAAAACTGATGAAGAGCACCTTGAACATCTGAGGAATTTTTTTGAAAGATGCAGAAGGTATGGGCTGTCTTTAAATCCAAAAAAGACTATGTTTGGTCTCCAAGAAGGTAAAATTCTTGGTCATATTATATCTGAAAAGGGGATTAAAATAGACCCAAAAAGAGTTGAGGGAATATTGCAGATTAGCCACCCAAGAAACATCAAGGAGTTGCAGTCCTTTATTGGGAAAATTAACTTCTTGAGGAGGTTTATTCCCAACCTAGTAGAGCTCCTTAAGAATATGACAAACATGTTGAAAAAATAAGTGGGAGTTAAATGGACTCTAGAGGCCAAAAAATCTTTTGAATTAGTTAAACATGCACTCACTCGGGCACCAGTCCTAATCAGCCCTAATTTTTATAAAGACTTCCTCATATTCTCTTTTGCATCAGAGCATACCGTGGCTATTGTCCTGTTGCATAAAAATCCAGAGGGACAAGAGCAACCAATTTCATTTTTTAGCAAAGCGTTGAGAGATGCACCTCTGAAATATAGCATCATGGAAAAACATGCCTATGCTTTGGTAAAGGCCTTAAAATATTTCAGGGTTTAGATTTTGCATTCTCATATTATTGCCTTTGTGCCTAACATAGTTGTGAAATAAATTTTGTCACAAGATCCAGATGGCAAGAGAGGCAAGTGGATTGCTGTAATACTAGAGTATGATCTAGAGATCAAACCCACCAAACTCATTAAGGGTCAAGGCTTAATACAATTAATGGCTGAATCTAACTTACAAGCCCTTGACATTAATATGGTAGATGCTTTGGATGAACAGGAAGGATTACCAGCTCCCACTATAGAAGAACAATTCCAAAACTCACCTTGGTACGCTGACATCTTGTATGTGCTGGTAAATCTTAACGCCCCTCCTGATTTATCAAAGACAAAGGCAAGGTTTTTAAAGTTGAAGGCTAGAAATTATTGCATTTTAAATGAATGTTTGTATTGGAAAAATGCAAATGGTTTATTGCTTAAATGTTTTCTTGAAGTTAATGCAGAGAGAATCAAGCATGAGTTCCATGAAGGAGAGTGTGGAGGCCATCTCTACTAGAAAACCACAGCCAATAAAATCCTTAGAGCTGGCTATTACTGGCCCACCCTTTTCCATGATGTCCACAAAATGATAGTTGCCTACCACAAATGCCAAATCTTTGAGGGCAAAAGAAAACTCCTCCCTTTACCATTACAACCAGTCACTATTGAAGCTTCCTTTCAACAGTGGGGCCTGGATTTCATAGGGGAAATCCATCCTACTTCATCTACCTAGCATAAATGGATACTCACAGCCACTGACTATTTCACTAAATGGATAGAGGCCACCCCTTCTAGGAATGCCACAGATTCTATTATCATAAAATTACTTGAAGACCATATCCTATCTATATTTGGCTGCCCTAGGAAGATTATCACTGATAATGCTGCTGCATTTGGTTCCAAAAAGATGACTGATTTTTTTCACAGGTATCAGATTGCACTTGGTCATTCTACTGCTTATTACCCTCAAGGTAATGGGCTAGTAGAATCATCAAATAAAATTTTGGTGACCATCATCAAGAAGCTGCTGGAAGAAAATAAGAAATCATGGCATAACAAGTTGGTGCATGCTTTATGGGCAGACAGGTTGACAACAAAGAAATCCATTGGAACGTCTCCTTATCAGCTTGTTTATGGAGCTGATGCAGTATTCCCTACCAGTTTGGGAGTGCCAGTGATAAAATTGGTCCAAGAAATATAGTCAGAGGAGGACAACGTGGTAAGGAGGATCAATCAAACTATACATCTCCAGCAGACAAGGGAGGAAGTCTACAACAGAGCTTAGAAAGTGCAAGAGAACATTAAAAAGTTGTTTGATAAGAGAACAAAGGCTTGTGACTTCAAAATTGGAGACAAGGTACTAAAGTGGGACTCTAGAAGGGAAGATCAGGGTAAGCATGGTAAGTTTTCCAGTTTATGGCAAGGCCCTTATATCATACAATCCACCATTGGTCCCAATGCATTTTTTCTGCAAGAATTGGATGGTACAGATCTATATGGGGGTCCTGTCAATGGTAGGATGCTCAAAAATTACTACTGCTGAAGCTCAGATTTCAAGTTTCCACTTCCATTGTAAATACCGTTGCTTTGTTTGATTTAACACACACACACACACACACACATATATATATATATAAAAGAGAGAAAAGGAAGGTTCAGATATGCTCAAAACTTGAACCTCTAAAAGTTTCAAAAGAATGGCTCAAATCAGATCAAAACCTGAGCTAGAGAAAGTGACAGGCTGGTTTTAACATGCTCAAAACTTGAACCAAAAAAGAAATGAAGAAAAAAGTGACTCTAATCAGCTCAAAACCTAAGTCACAGTAAAAAGAAGGATGCTTCAAAGTTTCAAAATTGCAAGCCTTCACAGTTTTGGGTTTAAATTTCCTGTAAAGTTTCAGTGCATGGGAAATTTGTCTTTATGACATGGGCCCACAGCAGACCAGACAGTCTAATCCTGGTTTGACTATGTTTCAATTTCTATTTTAGAATGTAGAGAATGAAATCTGCCAGACAGTTTAATCCTGGCAGATATTAGTTTAGGTAGAGAAATTTATGAGTCCAACTGTTTAATCTGGTCTCATGGAGAAATAAGGGTAGAATTAGATTAGTTTTTTTTCTTTCAATAAAAAAATGATGAAGAAGGTCTGCAAGTGTAAATAAACCTTGAAGAAAAAATGTTAGGACTGTAGGATGGGTAGGTAGATTGTTTGGGGAGTATTGCTACTGATATAATGCTTTCACTTGTGTAGCAGCTGATAAGAAGAAGAAAAGGATGGTCAAAATACCAGGCATCTGGCCTGCTTCCAAAGATTATGTTATGAGATTCTTGACACCTTCAAGAAGATGCCATCCCCATTTGGAGCCATTGTTAGCCACCTATAAAATTTTGGCATAACAAACAGGTGGCTAAATGTGTTTCTAAGTCTTCAAGAGAAACATTTTCCTTGAAAATCCTTCATTCTTGAAGCCTTCATGTGCCTTCTGTCATTTGAATAAATCTTCACTGCTGTTTCCATTTGATAAGCCTCACTATTTTGTGAAAAAGAAACTGCTTTTAAAAACTTTCATCTGCTCCATTTCATTCCCACAAAGTCTCCATTTTCACCCTTCTTCCCTTCATAAATTTCCTCCAAAACCCCTTTCATTTGCCCTCTAAATCATCAAAACCCATTTTTTAAACTTCATACTTCTCTTTAGCTGGTTTAAAAATCCCTTCTTGTGTCAACTGGAACCTCTCATTTGGCTTAAAAACATTGATTTTTGGCCTAAAACAACCTTTTTACACTATAACAGTTTTAAGCCCCTGAGGGCTTATATCCTATAACCCCTTTCCCCATATAACCTGCGTTACAACCAAGCGCTAAGGCCTAATTGCAATCGCAAAAAGAAAACTCATCCCCTTTGTTCTTTCCCGAATTCCTGATGCGATAAGCACCTTCCTCTAAACCCTTGGTCCCTCTCATTCCCACAGGACCGCTCCCGAGCGCTTATCCCCAAGCCCCTTTCCTTCATATTTCTTTGTGAAGACCACCCTTCCCTTTGTTTTTTAAATTTCCCCGACATTTTGAGTTCAATGAAACGGCCATCAGGCAATCGGGTCTCCACTCATAAGTCCGTCACTCGTGCCCGTCGATTTGATCTGAACCGTTGATCCCCCTTCCCATCTAATGGCCAGGATCTAATCGCATCACCCATCGGCTGTCTGTCCACCAAGTCTCGAAACATTTCTCTGATGAAATCTCAACCGTCCCATCATTCTAATCCAATGGCGCAGATTTCGTCGCGCTCCCCTCATCCGTGCAGCTTCCCCATCGCAATTTTTCTGCATCGTCCGATCAAAACCAAAAGATCTGACGGTTGGCGTTCTATTTCGCAAAACTTTCGCGACAAAAGTTTAACACCAAAAAGTTTTGCGAAATGGATGGTTTTAAGGAGGACACGTGTTAGGAAGTGTATGGTATCGCATTATTTTTTCAGAAACCACTTACCCCCCTCAGCGCTATGTGAAAACCATTCTAGTTTTCTTCTTACGACCCTCCACAGTGAAATTTCATGATTAACCATAGCCGTCGATTTCTCTGTTCCAACGGCCCTGATTTGATCCCGCATTTTCTATCCACCTCCCATCCGACCTTTCAAAATATTTTACCAAGCGATCTCCACTGTAGATCTGTTCCGATCTAACAGCTCTCATGTAATCTCATCCCCCATTTCATCTAGTCTTCCAAATAGTTCCATCGATGAATCTCGACCGTAGATCATCGGTAGTTGATCTAATCGGACGGTCCAGAATCCACGACACACCAAACCTTCATCAGCTCAGTTTTGTGCCCCCGACATAGTTTTTCAACTGTTTTTTCCACTGCATACACCTTTTCCACCATTGCTCTTTCATCCTCCACAAGCCTCTGAAACAATCCTCGCCCACTCCCTCTGGTTTTCTTAACATGTTTGTTGTATTTTTGCAAGGATTATAGGGTCGTGAAATCATTTTTCTACACAGTCAAAGACAGGTGACTCAGAACGCAAAATACCATCACAGAGGCTGAAAAACACATGGAAATACACTGCTGAGAGTTTAATAACATGATTTTATCGAAGATCAGCTTTACAAACCCTGATTCAAACCCTCCAACGCCATTAAAACTTGTATATGCACCAAAACAGGTCAGAAGTAGTAGCAAAGGAGTATCAGAAGACAGATTAAGGGATTAAAGCCTATTATTGCATACTTAACGCTATAATCCAGTGTTTAAATGCTAAAGATACAGTTCAAAGACCCGAGAATGATCAAGAAGGCTTAATGAAGCCTAAAACACATGAAACAAGCCATATCAGTGTTTCCACATCAGTAGAACGTTCTTTTCCAAGAAAGGACAACTTCCCACAACCTTTTCTATTCTCCATCAAGCTCATGAGAAGATTATCACCCTGACAGAAGTCCTAAAACTGTCAGTGCATTAGTTTCAAAGCATGGAAGACCTGAAGGTCAGATTTTCATCCTTTCTTGCCACAGAAGATAAACAGAGTACTGCAGCCAGGAAAGTACATCAAGGAACATATCTCTAGAGTTATTATCAGCCTGTCGAAGACCCCTAATTCATCCAAAGAGTACTGAAAGTTAATGTGAAGACATTAAAACAGAATGGGCCTCCAAAACACTTCTCCCTTTGTTTTAATAAGGCATTTAAGTTCTATCTACCAATACTGTCACTCTTTCAGCTATAAGAACTCATGAGAAATACATTGAAAATGTTGGTTAGCCGTGGATTGTAAGTTTTTTCACTAAGTTAGAGTTCTGTGAGTAGTTGTTGTAAATAGGCTGGGAGATGATTTCTGAGTGATATCAAAGCTATTGGACAAGGATGTATGTGACTGGTTTTGATTTTCTAATATGACAAGCATGTTCAGTGGATCCTGATCTAAATAAGTGGTGACGTGTTCTCTCTTCGTTATTGTTTTCCCTCTATTATACATTATGTTTCATTTTCTCTGATAAGAATTAGTAACTTTAGCTTAGGATATACAGCTGCAAGTACCCTAATGATTCCTACACTTTCTTATCTTTAATGTTTTCTGCTATTTATGTATCTAAGAAACTAATTCCATATAATTTAACCAATATAGAAGTTGGTTTGTCCATGCTTACTGATGTATGAATTTAGAGTTTGTTTCTTATATTTTCTTGTTTGGTTTCAGCCGAAAGAATTGGGAACTGGGGATTCAGAGTTAGCCCTATCCACTAGGTTCCTTTTCCAACAGTTAGCCTTTCTGAGATCCCTTTGAGTTGAATGTCAAAGCAGAGAAGGTTAAAAGTATTTCTTTGATCTTAGACTTCATTCTGTGTCAATCTTAAATGTTTTATATTATTTGAAAGTAGTCAGGAGGACTGCTGGATTGTTGTCTTTCAGAGTTAACCTCATTAGGAGTTTGGTCATAGAGGTTAAGGCATGCCCTGTCCCTAGATTCACTCCAAAGTGGTCACCTTGGAAGGTTTTCCTTGCCATTTCCATTCATTTCCTTAATGTTTCATTTCATACTATCATCTTAAAAGATCCTCCGATTTAGATGACTAGCCCATTTGAAAGCCTTGGATATTTGAATTGCAAGTAAACACTTTTATGACCCCATTGCCCAATGGACTTGTGTTTTCTTGGAATTATCTCCCCATTGCCGAAAATCATTCTATGCTCATCCCTTTACCTTACATTGAACCCTTACTTCATGTTTCCCAACCAAACAAACAAAAAAACAAAACAAAAACCCTTGTGCCCTATAACTAGCCTAATACCTTGAATTGAACTTCAAAGATATACATTTCTTTACATTTATATAGAAAGATCCCTCTCTGGATCCAGGAGGGCTAGATCCTGAGGTCCCAAAGTGGTTTGATCTTGTCTTGTCATTTGGTATTGCCAAACTTGCCAAATCACAGGAACCACAACACGTCCCACAAAGGAGACCACAAAAAAAATGAGTTGAAGCGATTCTACCATTTTCTCTAAATAGTTCTGGGATTGGCAGGGTTTCTCATGGTTATCATCGTGGTTGAGAATGGGTTGAAGCATTTTTCAGTTGCAGGTTGTAGAATCATACTTGCAATTAACGGTGTTGTGTTATTACCTTCTGTGCAGATTTTTAGGAACGAACATGGTATGAAAATATTTATGGATATTAACAAGCCGTAACAATAATTTTAGAAGATAATAAAGGTTCAGGCACACAATGGACATTTCGGGATAATGCCAGAGACAGATTAAACTCTCTTTGAAGGGTTCTCCTTTAAAGGGCTTGAAATGCACTCTATCAAGAAACAATATACCTTATGAAACACAAAATGAGGGCTT